>CM053587.1:230591218-230612174 GCA_028646515.1 Pseudochirops corinnae
ATATATATATAGTAGATATATATACGTATACACATAAACATAAATATATGTGTATGTTTGTGAACATATATGTATATATTTATACACATACATGTGTATAGTGTTTTGTAATCATAAAGAATGAAAGTAATATGATTCATCATTTATTATTATTTGGTCTTTTTGGAAGGGAGAAGGCAGGGCAGTTGGGGTTAAGTGACTTGCCCAAGATCACACAGCTAGTAAGTATTCAGTGTCTGAGGCCAGATTTGAACTCGGGTCCTCCTGACTCCAGGGCTGGTGTTCTATTCTCTGCGCCACTTAGCCACCCCAATTATTCTATTATTAGTATTACTATAGTATATGCTTTCATTAGGTTTTTCCCCTCTTCTATATGAATGAATGAATGAGTGAAAAAGTATTTAAATGCCTATAATATGCCAGCTATTGAGCTAGGCTAGCAATTAATTTAAAGCAATTCAGCCCTTCTCTTTCACAGATGTTTATTGTGACAACAGCTGGCTTGGATTGGATGTGTGACCATGAAGCAAAATGAATTTAACACAAGCCTGTAGAGACTGAATCTGAGGTCCTAGTCTTAGTATTAGCTTCCTAGAATCTACTAGTAAATTGATTGACTCTTAAATTGGAGTTCTTCCTACAATCTCACATTGTTTACAAAAGGAAGGTGTGCTGATGGGAAGACTAACAAACCAGTCCACGTGCATTTGTACAAATGTTCTCTTTCTTCAAAGGTGGCACAGTGGATATAGTGTTGGGCTTGGCATAGGGAAGACTTGAGTTCAAATATGGCCTTAGACACTTATCAGCTGTGTGACTCCTGGCAAATCACTTAATATTTGCCTTAGTTTCTTCAACTGTAAAATGTGGATAATATCAGCATCTACTTCTCAGGGGTGTTGTGAGGGTCATATGAGATAATATTTATAAAGTGCTTAGCACTTAGTGACTGGCCCCGAGTAAATGCTATACAAATACTTGCTCTCTTTTTATTCTTTTAAATCCCAGTAGAATATAAGATCCCTGAGGTCGTGGGCTGGCTTTTGTTTGTCATTTCCAACTTTGCTTCTCCAACACCTAGCACAGTGATAGTCCATATTTGCTCAATAAATATTTGCTGAATTAAATGGAATAATTTAGTTCTTGAGAGAGCCGGGTTTGCCACACACGCTATGAGAGGCCAAGCCTGCTCAGACTATTCTTTTCCTATTTCCTGAAGTAGTAGAGAGGTGCTCCATTGATTCTGCTGAAGAGCAGGTTTTCAGAGAAGACTATAAAACTGGAACCTCTCGGTGGCAAGGGGATCACTATGTGGTGCCTTTTCTAAAGAATAGAAAGGTCTCCTTGGGGCGGAAAGGAAATTATTCCTGGTCAACGGGTCAAAGTCCAGATGGTGAACTACCATAAAGGGCACGCTTGCCTGTCGGCCTATGGGACAATTTACATCTTTTTCATAGTGGTAGAGCTCATAGTAGGCAATTTACAGGAGTAATAATGGTTTGTTTACCTAGAAACTCAGCCTAGTGACTGGGCATTGAACCAGTTTTTTTCTGGAATACTTTGTGAAATGTTGCTACTGTGCAAATGCTTATATGTGAAAGGTCACAGATTCTGGCCCAGCTAGTCTAAGTTATACCTGACTATGGATCTTTTTTATATTGCTGCCAACAGGTGGTCATATGATACATTATTAGTTTTCATGATGGCAAAAAAAAAATAGAACTCATCTTAGCTATTTCTGTATACTGTTTTAAAAAGAGGAAGAAGCAACATGGAATCCTGGATAGAGGACTGGCCTGAGAGAAAGACTTGGCTACTGGCTATGTAACCATGAGCAAGTCACTATATCTCAGAGGCTTAATTACCTAAGAGAAAAATCACACAGGGACTGTCAATTTGCATGGCTAAATGGAAGAGACTCTCTAAAATGATGAAATCATAGATCTTGATCAATTTAAAGAGGAAAATAATCTGAAAATTCCTATAGATATAATTTACATTAATAATCAGTTTTGTTTGGAGGAGGAGGTAGAGGAGGAAGAGGAAGAGGAAGAGGAGGAGGAGGAAGAAGAGGAAGTGAAAAAGAAGAAGAAGAAAAAGAAGAAGAAGGGAAATTAACAAGAATTTATTAAGTGCCTACTATATTCTAGGCCTTGGGGATATAAAGTCAAAAAGAAAACATAACCTACTTTTATCCCATCAGGAAAAAATAACACATCATACATAAGTAAATATTAAATATAAAATATGTAAACTTTTTATAATATAAATAAAAATATTTCTATGTAGTATAAATATAAAATCTTTTTTTTTTTTTTTGGTTAGAGGTGGGAAGCGCTAGCAAGCACTTGGGACAGTGATGTACTAGAACCAGCTCCCACAGGCAATTGTTAAATTTTCAGTGTGAGCCTTTACATCTCAGAAATAGTTAAATGCTACAAATCAGGGTCTGATTTAGTATTTTATTGATTTCTAGACATAATAAAGTCATGGAGAAAATAATACAGACCAATTTTCAAACTATGTCTTGTTTTGCTATTTTATTTTTGTTTTTGCTTTTTCAGAGAGCCAGGTGTTAAAAATGTACTCACACCACTGAGCTGGGGGCAATAATGGAATATTTAATATGAAAGGTAGTGCTTGTGTTGAGTTTTAAAGAAATATAGGGATTCTGAGAGGCAGAGGTGAATAAAGAGATTTCTAAGCCTGTAGGACAAGAGAAAAGGATGGGAGGGGAGATGTCAGGAAGTGCAAGTAGGCCAGTTTGGCTGAACTATAGAGATTATAGAGTGGAGTAGGGTATAAAAAGGCTGAAAATGTAAGCTGAATTCAAATTATAAAGGACTTTACATGCTAACCAAAGTATTTTGTATTTGATCTTAGCAGGTTGCTACTGGAGTTTTGGGGGCAGGGAGTGAAACGGTCAGATCTGTGCTTTAGAAATATCACTTTGGCTGCTATGTAGAGAAGGGAGACCCGAGACAGTGGGGCCATTTAGAAAACTATTGTAATAGTCCAGGAGATAGGTGAGGGAAGCGTTCCAGACTTGACCAATAAATTTTCACTCCATTCTTTTCAACTGGAAAGTTTACACTAACCATACAACACGAGAAGACACCTCTTCAATTGGCTGATTTGTTCTAATTTTATCATGTTCTTATTACTGCCTGATATGTCTTTGTTGCATTATATGGCTCTAATTGTGATTTCCCCCCCTTTCCCATTAGGTTTGTGTTCCTTTTGAAGTGAGGAAATGTCAGTGGTTTCTTTCAAGTGTTTCTTGTCCAGATTTCTTAAAAAAAAAAAAGCAGGAAAGGGCCATTCAGCTTATCTTGTTCACTTCCTGAAATCCAAACAAACTCTCAAAAACCAAATCACACCCTATCCATTCAACTTGTTTCTGTGCACTATGGTCAGGAGAGCACCACGGCATTTAGATTTTCTGTAACCTTTGGACCTGGTTAGAAAAGGCTCCAGTGAGTTTGTGAAATAACTTTGAAATTTCAAAACTTAAAATTAGTGTGGTTATTTCCCCCCTAAAGAAATATTTTTTATAATATCTAAAAAAATGCCTTACAGTATGCCTTCACAGTTGACCAAGTTAAGCTCCCAAGGGGTTTATGCTTGGCCAATATTTTTTGTGCCCTTGTCTCATAACAGATTATTCTCATTGATTTCAGGGTGCTCTTCTCTCTCCATTGCTCCCCTCTTCTCTCTCTCTTATACACATGCACACACACACACACACACACACACACACACACACACACACACTACTTTTAACTTTGCAAGTGGTAGAAAAAATATTTTAAAAAATAATCTCAGTGAATAGAGCACTGGTCCTAGAGTCAGGAGGACCTGAGTTCAAATTTGTCCTTAGACATTTGACACACTTAATAGCTGTGTGACCTTGGGAAAGTCACTTAACCCCAATTGCTTTGCCTTCCTCTCTTCAAAAAATAATAATATCTGGCACTTGTATAGCACTTTAGGGTCACTAGAGGCTCTACACTGAACAATAGATAGAGCACCACCAGACCCGGAGTCAGGAAGATGTGAGTCCAAATCCAGCCTGAGATACTTGCTAACTGTGCAAAGTTAAAATTCCTCATCTGTAAAATAAACTGGGGAAGGAAATGGCAAATCACTCTACTGTCTTTGCCAAGAAAACTCTAAATGGAATCACAGAGTCAGACACAACTGAAATGACTAAACAACAACAAATAGCATTTTAAGGCTCCCAAAGTACTTTCTACACATTTCATTTGATATAATACAGGAGATATAATTCATTTATTAAGTGCCTACTATGTGCCAGGTATTATACTAAGTGGTGGGGATACAGAAAGAGGCAAAAGACAGTTCCTGCCTTCAAGGAGCTTACAATCTCATAATGTAGGAGATAACAAGCAAATACATAAAAACAAGGTATATACTAAATTAAAAAGAAAATTATTTAAAAAGGGAAATCGCTGGGATTAAGAGGGGTTAGGGAAGGTCTGCTATAGAGGGCGGGATTTTGTTGTTGTTGTTTCTCCTTCGTTCTCAAAGAGGACCATGTCGTCAGAGAGGCGATACCATGAGGTGGAAGTGAGGTGGATTTAAGTGCAAAGTCACTTTCTCCTCCAGAGCCATCTGGGTCCAGGGGTACAATATAGAACAGGACAATTGGAAAAGACCCCTTGGTGGGATTCTAGTTAGGACTTAAAGGAAGCCAAGGAGGTTAGCAGTTGCAGCGGAGGAAGGAGAATGTTCCAGGCATGGGGACAGCCTGAAAAAATGCCTTAAAGTCAGAAATGTAATGTCTTGTTTGTGGAAAAGCCCAGTGTCACTGGAATAAAGAGTGTGTGTTGGGGAGTAAGGTGTGAGAAGACTGGAAAGGTAGGAAGAGGCTAGGTTATGAAGGTCTTTGAATGAGATAAAGAGGACTTTTGTATTTGATCATGGAGGGGATAAGGATTCACTGGATTTTTTTTTGAATGGGGAGTGAGGGGTGGGGTGACATCATCAGACTTTTGTTTTAGGAAAATCACTTTAGCGACTGAATGGAGAATGGACTGGTGTGGGTAGAAACTTGAGGCAGGCATCCCCACCAAGGTGTTGATCTGTTTAGATAGAGATAGAACGTTAGTGGGCACTTATTGTGTAAGGCACTGTGCTAAGCACTAGGGTTACAAATACAAAGGTTCCTGTTCTCCAGGCAGTTATATTTTAACAAGGGAACATAAAACATAAAGCAGAATCTGGAAAAGGATAGCAAAGTACATGGCATGGAATGGAAGGAAGTGGCATAGAGACCTGGACCCAAGCAAATTAAATCTAAATCTAAACCTTTCAAAGTGGAAGAAGCCCCAGACAAAGTCAAGATTACTGGTGAAAAGATAATGTTCTATGTAGAAGGGACATGGCTGGAGTAAGGTAATGTATTATTTCCTATGCATATATTATAAATTATATGAATTATTAATTATATGAGTTCATAATAAGAATAGCTAACATTTATACAGTGGGTAAACATTTATAAAACTCTTTTCACATATTATCAGATTTGGTCCTCACAATAGCCCCATGAAGTGGGTGCTACTTATATGCAGATTTCATAGGTGGGATAACCCTGGCTCAGAGAGTTTAAGTGACTTGTCTGGAGTTACATAAATGTAGCACCAATGCAGTATTTACAGCATTCACCATCACGATAAAGACCTTGACTATAAGCATCATATGACATTAGATCACAAAATATGCCAAACTCTCCAGATAGAGGATAAAGCTGAAGGATTCAGACACCAGAAAACTGAATTCCAGAACCGGTAAGCTGATTCCATCATAGCACCAAAGATATTCAGAAGCCATAATAATGCTGAAAGCCATGCCATCCTACAGCCTTCCTACAAACCAATATAAGATCAATATTTACTCACAAAACTCTCAATCTCCTTGCCTGAGCTCCTCTGTCCTCAAGGATCTCCAACTGTCTCCAACTGTCTAGCTAATTCTCTATCAGCTTCCTGTGGGCTCTGTTTCTCCTCAGAAAAACTCCTCCCACCACAGGCTCCATGTGACTATATTCAGCCTATCAGGGGGCAGAGTTTATCTTCATAGCAGGGGAGGTCTTCAAACTCCCCCCTAGGTCTATTAAGGGGCAGGGAAGATATTCAAATTCTCATTCCCATTACAATAACTAATCTAATAAAGTATCTGAGGAGGAATTCACTCGGATCTTAATTGTACTACTCCACTCATTTACTACCTTTCAAAATACATTTACTTTCAACATACAATATACCTGGGAAACTGCTATATGCATGCTAGTAGGGTTTGCACCATGTAAACCATGTCCATTTTCCCGAATTGATTCAGAATTCTGAAATAAAGATATGGTGGGAGGAGGAGGGCAAATTGCCTAGCACTGTGTTAAGCACTTCACATTTGACAAAGCATTTTGGAAACTGTAGTTTTTCTTTCATTCTTCAGGATTTGGAATTGAAGTATAGAATCTTGCAGCATTTTGAACTTGGAGACTGGAAGGTTGGGTGTGGCTGGGAACTCAATACTCTAGTCTCAGGGGTTCTTAACCTTCATTGTGTCATAAACCCTTTTGGTCAACTAGTGAAGCCTATGGATCCTTTCTCAGAATACTGTTTTTAAATGCATAGAATAAAATACATAGAATTAAAAGGGGAACAAATTATTTTCAAATATAATTATGAAACTGTTTTTAATTTCATAAGCCCCAGGCTAAGAACCCCAGGTTTAGAGGAAGCTAAACAAACAAACAAACAAAAATCCCATCATTACCTGTTTTTCTATTCCCTATTTCCTCACTCTCTCCATGTGAGTTTGCAATCTTGGTTCTCCTTTTTTGAAATGATTTTCTTCTGATTATCTTGTGAGTTTCTCATTTCTTATGATTAGAATGTACATAGAAGGATAACCTTAGAAGTTTCCTCTATCTCATAGAATATATAAGCTAAAACCCTTCAGTTCTGGTTTTGACATTGAAAGGCACTACCTCTACCCTTCAGTGTATTGAGCTACAATTTAGTTTTATGAATAATCTGATAATTCCCAACAAGTATAAACTTAAAACTTTAATCTAAAACTCATTTGGATATTCCCTAGAAGAATTAGTTTGTTAGAGTCAAGATGTTTCTGAGTTCATATCTACACCCTTTTTACCAGAAGGACTATGGAACTAGGAAAGATGAGAATAGAATCCAAGCTGATCAGGAGGTAGAGTTGGGCATAATCTTTGAGTACTTCACTCTACTCCTTATGGTTGGAGATGGGAGTGGGAAGTGTCCTGACAGTCATGTTTCATGGAAACACCTAAAGGTTACAGAAATAACAAATTAAGTTAAAGAGGAAGTTTATTTACACAGTCTTAGCCCTACTTCTGGTCAAAGAAGAAAACCCAAATTCCAAGATTTCAAGTTTGACATTGAGACTAAATAAAAATAAGAAGTATATTCTAAGAATAAACCTAAGGTTTCAGTTAGATTGAATTTAACAAACATTTACTAAGTGCCAACTGTGTGCAAAGCATTACAGGTGATGGGGATGCAAAAAAATAGTCCCTGACCACAAGAAGTTTACATTCTTTCAGGGGAACAAGATATGAAAAAAGATATAAAGTCAAGGTAATTTGAGAAGGAAGAAAATACTAACCACTTGGGAAACAGGGAAAGATTTCTTTACAAGGTAGCACTGGAGTGAATCATAGAGAAAGAGAAAGATTCTGAAAGACAAGATGAGGAGGGGGTGAATTCTAGAAATGCAGTACATCCTGTGTGAGTAGAGAGAGATAGGAAAATGGATAGCCAGGTTCAGGGAATTGTCAGTGGGTCTGTTTGTGGGGAACATAACATGATGGGAAGTAATATAAAATATTAGGGAGTAACTAGGTTACTCAGTAGATAGAGCACTGGACCTGAAGTCAGTAAGACTTGATCAGGCTCAAATCCAGCCTCAGACACTTACTGATTATGTGAACCTGGGCAAGTCAGTTAACTTCTGTTTTCCTTAATCCACTGGAGAAGGGAATGGTAAACCACTCCAGTACCCTTGCCCAGAAAACCCCACAGACAGGATTGGTGTGCTATGGTCCACAGGGTCTTAAAGAGTTGGACACAACTGAATGACTGAACAAGGACAACAACAACAAAAATACGTCTGGAAAGTATAATTGGAAAGATGTTATAGATGTTTCCTGGGTTAAACCCTGGGTTAAGGAATTTGTATTTTATCCTAAATACAATGGAGAGCCACTGGACATTTTCGAGCTAAGAAATAACATGACCATACTTGTGTTTTAGAAATGATAATTACATGGAGGATGAATTGCAAACATGATGTATTAGAAGCAGAGAGACCAATTAATATTCCAGATCAAAGATGATGAGAACCTGAAGTAGAAAGGTAGCCAAGTAAATGGGCAGAAAGGAGTAAATGTGAGAAATGCCATGAAGATAAGATTGGCACGACTTGGTAACTGACTCTCTATGGAAGGTGAGAGACAGGGAAGACAATGGGATTATACACTTAAATAACTGGGAGGATGGTGGTACCCTCAGTAGAAAGAAGAAAATTTAGAGGAAAGTTTAGGTAAGGAGAATGATGAGCTTTCTATGCCATAGAATGGTAAAAAGCCACTTGTACACTAAGCAAAGATAATATTCAAGAATATAAAATGTTAAGTGATCTGGGGAAGAAAAGGTAATATGCTAATATAGTACTCAAATACTCAGATACTCAAATAAATCTGCCATCTCATCAATTTGGGAATTGCCTTCAGTGGTGTGAATTGAAATCCATCTAATGCTTCCCATGTTTTATCTAACACAGTAATAAAAGATAATCATTTAATTCCTTGTCATCCTCAGGTAATCTTACATAGCAGATTACATGATATTGAAATCATTTTTAAAAATTTTGCCATGGTACTCTGAGCGTCCAGGACTATAATTAAAAGAGTAAAAGTAAAGCTCTGATTTTATACCCTAAATGTTTAAAATTTGCATGTTCATTCTATGTCAAAATGCACTGTAGTTCTCATACTCTGTTCATTTGACTCACCTAGGGAAATCTCGATCTTGGTCTCGACCAATATATACTTATATTTAGTTGTATCATTATTTGGTACAAGTCAAATCAAATAAAGTACGATAAAGTAAAACTGGATTTTGGAATGCTTGATTTCAACCTTTTGTGATTCCAGCAATTTATATTCTTATTAGATATATTTGTTTATGATGGTCTAGAACTTGGTCTTGACAAGATGGACCAATATATTGTTATGAGGAATGAAAGAATGAAAATGCACTTATTACATGCCAACTGTGTGCTAAACACTGGTGATACAATGCACATAAGCAAAATGGTCCTTATCCTCAAGGAGCTTACATTCCAGTGGGAAAGAAACATACAAAAAAAAGTTCAAAAGGGAGGAAGGGTGCAAGCCAGTGCATGGTTTAGATATGACTGGGAAATGAGGTAGAGGACTGTCTCCACGAAAGATAAGTTCACCTTCTCAGAGCCAAGAATCCAAGGAGTAGAGTGTATAGGATCCACTGGGACATATATAAGGAGTGTGATCCTGTTTTGAAAATAATCAAAAATGATTTGAAAATATTTTGTAGTCAACAAAGTCCAACACAAATGTTGTTTCTTTACAATAAGCATATTTTAAACAACTCTTAAACTTTCAAGCATAAGTTTGGATTGACTTCCTCCATAACTTTCCCTGCCTCTTCCTCTGCCTCTTTCCACAATTCCTTTCTCTCTCCGTCTCTTTCCTCCTCTCTCCTTTACCTTCACTCTCTCAAATATACCCATTCATCAACTTAAGTTTTTCCAAGTCCTTGAAGCCAAAACAAATTATGGGAACTATGGAAAAGATACTAGGTACATGATATAAAATAAACACTTAAGGTATTTGCAATTCTACGTCCTTGAATTTGTGGGAGGGGTTGTTTCAGCTCCTTCAGTAGAATCTAAGCTCCGTGAAAGTAGGAACAATTTTATTATTGCATGTATTAACTCCAGCACCTAGCACAATGTTTCATACAACATGAGAACTTGTCATATGCCATTGAATTGAATTCATTGCATTTTCACTTTGAAAATTTGAGACAAAAAAAATCCTTTCCTAATTTTGTTAAAAATATGGAACTATTTTTTAAAACTTTGGTAAGCACATGCTGTACAAACTGGAGTTAGCAGGAGTCATATTTGTGTTTCTCTTGTCTTTGGGAGGACTTTATTTGAACTAGACTTATGAGTGTTTTTTTTTTTCCAAGGGCAGTTGAGTGGCACAGTGGATAGACCTGAAGTCAAGAAGACCCAAGTTGAGTTCTGGCTCAGACACCTACCACTTACGTAACCCTAAGCTAATCAGTTAGCCTCTTTTTGCGCGAATTTCCTCCTCCAAAAGATGGAGATGATAACAGCACCTACCTCCCAGGATTGTTGTGAGGATCAAATAAGATAATAAGTGCTTAGCACGATGCCAGACACATAGTAGGTGGCATATAAATGTTAACTATTGGTTTGATTATTATTATCCTCATTGTCAGAGCCTTGGTTATTAACTATGGCTCTCTTGTTTCTTCATACTTTTCAGTTTTACTCAGTCACCCATAATGGGCATTGGCACAAAAATGCTTAGAGAAAAAGATCCCAAGAATATAAGTAGACACATATTGTCTTACATGCAGAGCAACAATCAACTTATATAATTCACTGTTGAACACAATCCAGTGCCAATTCTAGATGAAAAAGAATCCATTTTTTCTACCCAAATCACATGGGTCTCCTAGCAGGATGTATACATTGTGAGGGATTCACACAGACACCAAAGCAGATGGGTATTTGTTACGTGGGCTTTCCTGCCATTTGTTGTTGTTTTGTTGGTTCAGTCATGTTCGATGCTTTGTAAGCCTCATTAGGGATTTTCTTGGTAAAAATACTGCAGTGATTTGCCATTTCTTCCTCCAGCCCATTTTACAGATGAGGAAACTGAGACATACAGAAATTAAGTGACTTGTCCAGGGTCATACAGCTAGTAAGTATCAGAGGTCAAATTTGAACTCATGAAGATTAGTCTTCCTGATTCCAAGCCCAGTGCTCTATCCGCTGCACCATGTAGCTGCCCTCCTTGCCATTACAAACATAGGTGTGTGTATATACACTCAATACATGTACATATACGTGTATGTATGTGTATGTATATACAAAATACATACACACATATTCTTCCTTGGATTCCAGGAAATTGTGTTCCAACAGAACACAGTTTTGGAAATGTTGCCTTAGATTACGATCAGTTCATTGTTGTCCATCCATACTTGGAATCAATCTCCATGCACATGGTCTTGGAACTTATCAATGTCATGTAAAAGATAATCAATGTTACCTGGTTAAATGGAACTACAGTGCCAATGGCTAGTAGTCTACATAGAGAGGGGCGGGAAGAGATAACTCTAGAAAAGATGGTTCGAGCTGATAGCACTACAGAAGTGACACCCCCTTACCCCAACTGTCTCAGGGATATTACTAGAACCCTAAGGGAGTGGGGGTGGGGTGGGAAGTAACCTTTCTTGAAGGTCCAGAGTCATTGCTATTTCCCAACAGTACTCTGAATAACTGTTCATATTGTTGGCTAAATAGCTTATGAATTTGTAAATTATGCATTGTGTATAATTGCTTGAAGCTACCCCTGAATTCATAGAGTGAAATAATGGAAGAGCTGCACAGGGTGGTCTAGTCTTCATCATGAAAGCAACATGAAAATTAAGGCAATTTTCCATATAATTCAAGAAAGAAAAAAAAAACATTGCTTGCAAGTAATTACTGTTTCCTGTCATAAAAACACAGGGGTCAGATCCTTATTTCATTCAATGTTAACTCTTCTATGTTGAATTCCAGATGCTGAATCCATAGTTTTTGTTAAAGAGAATATTGATATTAGGATACATACGGAATTTCAAACTTTAAACCACAGAACAAGATATTATACCTGATGGGTTTTCAAGATGTCTTGGGCATCTGGGCAAAAATGCTGGGTAGTCAGTGGTTCTCAATGACGGGCATGCACAGTGGGTACTATGAGATCCTTTGGCAAAGGAAGATAAGTAGGAAGATGTACTTCAACTATCCACTGGGATACTACTAGTTTGAGTGCATACCCCAAGGGACTTCTGTGGCTCCTATTGCTTTTCACTGACTCATGTGGGTTTCTAGATGACCTAATTGAATAAAGGCTTCACTTTAAGGACCAAGAAGGCCACATGTGGCCTTAAGGTCGCAGGTTCCCAGCTCCTGATATAAGGAATGGTTATTAAAGGTAGTGGATCTCCAAGAAGCTGCTATCCTAAGCTCTCTCTTCATAAGTGCCAGTTCTGTGGAGCCTCTGTCAAATATGTGGGTCACATCAAAGTTCAACAGAAAGTAAGTATTGACACTGAGAAGACAGAAAGGCTTCTTGCTCAGACATGACTGAAGAATTATCAAAAGCTGAAGACATTATAGAATTTTCTGGCTGTGATGAGACTAATATGGAGTGTGTTCAGGTCCCTCCTCCAGACATTAGTTTGCCTTTAAAGGAGGCAAAGCTGTCCCAGGACCTGATTGGTCCCAGCTTCCTTGAAGCATCTTCTGAGCATAAAATGTTCCAGTGACATGGAGTCTAGGCCTCTCAGACTCACTGGGTGCCTGTGACCACATACCTTGATTACTGCCCATTACACTTGTTTCCATGGTAAAGTGTGGGAAGACTTGTCTACCAAAGAAGACCATAAATACCGCCGTATCCTTGTTACATATCTTTGCTATGTTGAGACAAAGTAAACTTCATTTTTGTCAACTGGTCAATGGCTTACATGTGCTTCATTTTGTCCCAAAATCAAATCTGAACTAAGACTATTGGCATTCTTACAGTGGTTATTAGCAGAAGTTTGTGTAGAACTATGCCATCACTACAAAGGATCTCATGTTTGGTTGAGAAGAACTATAAAAGGGGGCAAAATGAGGCAATCTGTCTTGGATAGTCAGCTACCTTTAGTAAACGACTAGGATACTAATTCTGATGAGGCCTTAACACGTTTAGCAGTCTCACACAGATATCAGTGCCAGCTTTTGCCAATTCAGGTAAGCCCTTTTTGTCATTCGCTGGCACCACTTTAAATAATTAGGAAGTAATTTCCTCTATATGTATGAGTGAGGCAACAGCCATTTTTCAGAATGCTACAGGTAAATATCCTTCTAAAACAGACAGAAAGCAAAGGTTATAGAAAAACGAGAGTGCTGGGAAAGAGGAAATAAGCTCTTCGTATTACACAATGATGTCAGTGCAGAGAACTGGGGAAAGCTTTGTATCATGAACGTGATGGTCACCAGAAGCCCACTGCATTTGCCAATTGGGAATTCACTGACCCTAGTGAGACCTATTTTTCCACCTATACGTTAGAATTCTTGGCCTCAAAGTGGGTTGTCACTGATAAATTCCAAGACAATGTGCATGAAAATTGATTCCAAATATGGATGGACAACAATGAACGGAGCCATATCTTAACAAGAGATAGGTTGAAAACTGTAAGTCAGTGATGGTGTTGTCCAACTATGAGTTTTCAATTTTTTTACCTTCGCAAGAGTGTGAATTAGGATATATGAGATTTTCTTTAGAATTTGCCATTAGTGGAAGGAAATGTAAAAGATTTGAACCAATCCTCCAACCCCAAACTATACCCACCAAACTTGATATCATTTATTTGATGACTGATGCCAATATAAGTTGTAATTGGAGAGTCTGTGAGTCAAGAGAATAGGATATGACCTTCAAGGAATCAAGACTAGCTCCCCTGAGAGAACTATATTTTTGAGGGAATGGCAAGAGTTGTAGTTCTGATACAGAGTACTGTATTAAGCTATCACTGATTCTATACAAAGCATAGACAGTAATTAGTTATTAAATAGAAACTCAGATGGACCCATAACATCACTGCTTTGGATGTTCTGACTAATGATAAAGATAGAAATATATCCATGCCTGCCCATCCCATGTGACCTTTGTGCATGTTCTCCCATAGTTCACCATAGTGAATCCAATCAACATGCTAGAGGTTTTCCTTACTCTTTTGTGATAGTACAAAGATATCAGGGAGTACTGGTGGGATCCACCTGTTATCCTTTGTCACAGAGCACACCAGTTTCTTTTATAATCATACATTTTCCTAACAAAGTCTTTTACTCCTGTTCTACTTTGGAATAAGGGAAGGAAGGAAGGGTATGAGGAAGGCAGGATGAAAAGAGAGTAGAAGGGAAGGAGAGGAGAAAGGAAGGGAGGATAGGAGAGATGAAACAAGGAAGGAAAGGTTTATTAAGCATCTACTATGTGCTGGCCGCTGTGCTAAATTCTTTACAAATATCTCATTTAATCCTCACAATAACCTCAGGGACGGGTGCTATTATTATATCTACTCTACAAAGGAAGAAACTGAGGCAGATGTTTGGGATGAACAATACCCTTCATCCTTAATTTAGTAAAAAAAATAGACACAGAGATCTCTTAGGATAAGAACAGGACTTTATTCTCTTCCCCAGGAGAAGAGGGCAGTCTTCCCCATGACTCATTATGGTGAAGAGGCAAGTTACAAAAGATAGTGCTGGAATTTATAACCTAACTTAGTCAAGACCCCTCCCCAACTGTTTCCCCTCTCATTGGTGGAGAGGCATACTTCACCAAATTCTTCCCCAACTAGGACAGCAAGGAAAGAGGTGGGGAGCGTCCCACTAGGGCAGGAAAACAGACAAAGGAAGATAAAAGTGACTGACAGAAGCAATTTGAGTAGGAGGAAGGGAAAGTTAACCACCCCAAATTGAGAAGTTTTCATTTATCCCATACACAGATAAAGATTAAGTGACTTGCCCAGGGTCACAAAGAATAAATGCCTGAGGCTAGATTTGAATTGAAATCTTCTTGACTCCAGGCCCAAGGCTCTATTCCCTGCACCACCTAACTGATTTTTTATTAAAAAGACAGGCCTTTTGGAAGAACCTTGAGATCATTAAAGAATATTTGTAATTTCCTGAAGGCAATCCAGCCCACTTTCCTCCTCTCATTTTAATTTGGGACCCACTTGGTATCCATTTGTACCTGCTGTTCCAGACATATATAAACTATTGAACACATTGTGTAAGTTGTCCATCCAACTGCATGTCATAACCTTCTTTATCCACTTGGTTTTTCTGAGTGGACAGCCAGATTAAACTCTCTTGAGTAGTTATAGATATTTTCCAGGACACTCTGCAATGTTCTGGGACTCAAACGGAAGCCTCTAGAGAACCTCACTATTCATAGGGAATTGTTCTTCAACTTGGACACTACAGCGGATCTCCTCTATTAGAGCAGTGAAATACCCTTAGTAAGCATACTTTTCCCTGTTTGACCAGAGATTCATTGAACAAAAATATCTTAACCTTGCTCAGTGAGGAGCAATCTTTCAAGGAATATTGATATTGATATATGGAAAGGAGATAGTTTATTGGAAGAGAGACTGTAAGGTGACTTTCTCTAAGAAATAAATATTTTGATTTGTTTTGTTTTTAAGCATCAACAAACAATAAACATAATGGGAATTTGGATTCTCTACCTCTTTTGATCAAGTATATGATGATAAAGTTGTATTTTACTGAGAAATGTCACTACTGAAATTCTGGTTGTTCCCAAATAATACCCACGTCAAAGGTGCCCTCCACATATGTAAATGATTCTCATAAAAATTAAATTAGGGATAGGAATATAGGCATATAAGTCAGTAGTTATTGATATTACCTTGGTTACTTTTTTTTTTTTTTTTTGGTGTTAACCTCTAAGATTTTCTCCATACCTTTGGTATCTTCCCTTCCTTTATATACTTTGTGAATCAAGCTCTCAATGCCCCTACAGGAAGGGTTTATTCTGTATGCTTTTTCTAATCTGGCAGATGTGAGTGCTAAGCAATACATATTGATATTTAATAGATCATGAAAAACAGGAGAGCTACTAAAGTACTGGAGATGTGAAAATGCTTAACTGTTTTGTTTTGTTTCGTTTTGTTTTGTTAAGGGAAGAGAACAGAATCTGCAAACTATAAACCAGAGAGCTTGGATTAAATTCCTGGGAAAATTCTGGAACAGTTATAAAAGATGTAGTCACTGAACATCCAGCAAAGAAGCAACATTGATTCATCAAAGAAAGATCATACTAGACCAGCTCTATTTCAGATTATTAAACTGGTAGATCAGAAAAATGTTGTAGAAAGAGTTTACCTAGGTTTTAACAAAGCATTTGATTAAAAAGATCCAGGAAAATCTGAATTCAAGTCCTCCCTTTGAAATATACCAGCAGTACAATCCTAGAAAAGTTATTCGGTCAGTGCTCTAAATCCCTAAGACAATTAAGTTGTAGAAAACCTAGCAAACTGGTATTAGTAATGAGAGTTTCAACTGAGAGTTCCCTATATCAATAAATTCACAGATCCAGTCCCTGCCCTCTACTTGATAAATTATTTCATATCATTCTTTTGAAAAAGACAGAAATGCTAATGTAATTAGATGAGTTTCCAACTTGTTGAATGGCTGAACTCAAAGAGTAGTTGTTTATGGTTCAATATCAGTTTGGCCAGGGGTCTCTAAAAGAATGCCCTGGGGGTTTATATTTGGATTGGTACTGCTTAATTTTTTTTTTTATCAATGACTTGAATAAAGGTATAGGTTGCATGATAATTTGCAGGGAATTGGCTAGCACAGTAAATGACAATCATGATCCAAAAAAGTCTTGACAAACTAGACTAAATCAAATAAGATGAAATTCAATGGTGATAAATGCTTTGTCTAACACCTAGGTTCAAAGAATCTACTCTATAGGTACATAATGGAGGGTATGTGGTTATACTGCAGCTTATCAGCAGTGTGATGTGGTAACCCAAAAAGCAATGTAATCTTGGGCTGCATTTAAGAGTGGCAAAGCACCAAAGGGCTATAAAACCATGCATATCCTTTGACAAGCAATACCACTACTAGGTCTGTGTCCCAAAGAGATAAAACAAAAGGGAAAAGGACCTGTATACACAAAAAGTTTATAGCTGCTCTTGTAGTGGTGGCAGAGCTGGAAATTGAGGGGATGCCCACAAATTGGGGAACGGCTGAACAAGTTGTGGTATATGGTTGTAATGGAATACTACTGTGCTATAAGAAATGATTAGCAGGATCCTCTCAGAAAGATCTAGAAAGAATTACACAAACTGATGTAAAATGAAGTGAGCAGAACCAGGAGGACATTTTATACACAGTAACAGCAACGTTATACAATGATGAACTGTGAATGATGGCTATTCTCAATGATCCAAGAGAATTCCAAAGGACTTATGATGAAAAATGCTGTCCATCTCCAGAGAAAGAACTGATTCTATCTGAATGCAGATTGAAGTGTACTTTTTAAAATTTTGTTTTTCTTGTTTGTTTGAGGGTTTTCCTATCCGTTTTCTCTCACAACATGACTAATATGGGAATATGTTTTGCATGACTGCACATGTATAACCTATATCAAATTGTTTGCCTTCTTAATTATAGGTGAGGAGAGAATTTGGAACTCAAATTTTTTTAAAAAAAATATTAAAAATCGTTTTATGTGTAATTGGGGGAAAATAAAATATTAAATAAAAAGAGTTATTTTTTTAAGTGGCATAGCTTACAGGGGAAAAGAAATAATGGTTCCTCTCTACTCTGCTGTCATTAAATCAATTTAATAAACATTTATTAAGTGCCCACTATTTGCTAGGCACTGTGCTAAATGCTGGAAATACAAAAAAGAGTCCTTGCCCTCGAGGAGCTTATAATTTAATGGGGGAGATAATATGCAAACAAATGTATATATATATATATATATATATATATATATATATATATATATATATATATATATATAAAACAAGCTATATATAAGATAAATATGAAATAACAAAAAGAAGGCCCTAGAATTAAGAAGAGTTGGGAAAAGCTTTCAGTGAGAAATTATATTAAGTTGTGGGAACCACTGTTAAAGCAGAGCATCGTTAAACTAGAGATGATTCAGAGAAGGACCTACCTTGATTGGCTGAAAGAAGTGGGGATGTTAAGCCTAAAGAAGAGAAGACTTGGAGGTGGGAGGAAAAGTGGAGAACAGGACATGATAACTGTCTTCGAATATGTGAAAACTTGTCATACAGGAAAAGGATTAAACTTGTTCTATTTGTCCCCAGAGGGCAGAACTAGAAATGGTGAAAGGAGGTTGCAAAGAATATTTAGGCTTTCTGTCAGAGGGGGAAAAAAACAACTTTCTAACAATTAGAGCTGTCCAAAAGTGAAACAGGCTGCCTCCAGGTCACTTTGCTTAGTTGGGCTTCTTGCCAAACTTTAAACTGGTTTTATTTTACATTGCTTCTCCTGCTTTATGAAGAGATAGTGCATATAATCTTCCATGATCCTTTCCCATAAGATTTTACACATTATATTTAGTTTACACATAGTTTAAATTTTAAACTGGTGTCACCTTTGGCTGCCATTTCTTTTTGCTGGGCATCTTCTCAAATACTTCTTGTCCAAGGCACTTTTTTGGGTCTTTTGGCCTCCTTGTTATGGAAATTTTATTTATATCTGTTAGATTTCTATAGGAAATTGTTATAATGAGTATGCATTTTTTTCCTATCCATTACACTTTTTGAAAATCAACATCTTGTTTGAATAGGCTAGAAATGGATTGTTTCAATTATATGTCATATCTTTTTTTCTCATTTTTATTTCTTCTTTTAGCTTTATGCTAATTTTTATCTTTATTCTAACAATTTGGTGGTGTGACCATATGCAGAACAGTTGATTCAGGAATGACTCCAACATTAGAAACTAATCATTTCTTGTCCTTTAAAATATAATCAATTTCATTTTTCATGATGTTATTCACTGCTCTAGAACTTACTGATTCTTTTCCTGAAGAACCTGATGTAGAGTCATGAGGCTTTCATGTACACAACAAGTCTCTCTCATTCCTTATTCCTAAGCATGCTTTCCAATAATTTCCAATATCTGACCTATGCCCATATTTTTATATTGAAGTCACTGGTTTCAAAGTGTATGATGATTTAAGCTCAAGAGTCTTACTCAGTTCTTCACAGAATTCTTCTATGTTTACTTTCTCTGAAACATATCAGTACATGAGCTACAATTATTTTCATGACTCCTAGAGGGCACTAGGTGGCACAGTTGATAGAGTATTGGACTTAAAGTCTATATGACTTGAGTTCAAATCTAGCTCAGACTTATTAACTCTTTGATCCTGGGCAATTCACTTAACCTCTGTTTGCCCGAGTTTCCCCAGCTACAAAATAGGGATAATAATAAAATTTACCTCACAGGTTTGTCATGAGGATAAAATGAGATAATAATTGTAAAAGCATTTAGCATGGTGCCTGGCACCTAGAAAATGCTAGGTAAAATTAGTAGTAAGTTAGGAGTAGTAGTAGTAGTAGTAGTAGTAGTAGTAGTAGTAGTAGTAGTGATAGTAGTGATAGTAGTGATAGTAGTGATAGCAGTGATAGTAGTGATAGTGGTAGTAGTAGTAGCAGCAGTAGTACAGTAGTAGGGGTGGTGGTCTTTTCCAATACTTATGAGCACTACAACATGAGATGACCAAATGACCGATGCCTTTGAGGCCAAGCTAAAAGAAACCTCACTAACCTTTCTTTGCCTGTCTTAAGAATATCTATGAGGCAGCCTTCTATTTAGCTGTAACTTCATTTTTTTTTTTCCGGCATAAAAAGCTAAGGAAGGAAAGGAGAGTGCCTCATTCCTCTCTCAAGATATCAGGCATCCCCTAGGACTGAACCTAATCTACACATACATGGTTCTAGAACTGAAAGGAATTCTATGAATGAGAGGGAATTGGTGAGTGCCCCACCAGTCTCCACCCCAGGTCCAACAGAGGGTTCTTTTGTTTATTGTTATACAAGAATTGCTTTCCCTGGCAGAAAGGGAAAAAAGCAAAAGAAGAGTGCCCAGACCTTCCATCTCAGAGGTTGTTAATAGTTTTGCATTCTGGTTCCCTTTGGCAGTTTTCTGAAGCCTGTAGAAAAAATATTTTTAGGGGGCGGAGCCAAGATGGCTGCGTAGCAGCAGCAATATATCGCAGCTCTCACATAGCCACCCCAAAAAACCCATGGAATAGGACTCTGGACCAACCTAGAACTTCAAAAACGCACACAGATACTTCCCACTAAAGTCAGCTCGGCTACGAGGAACCATATCAGCACTGCATACCGAAATCAGCCTGGCCTGAAGCCACGGCTGTGCCCCGGGGGCGGCCAGGCGGAGGTGCAGAGAAAGCTCTCAAAAGCTCTCAGGTGAACAGAGGATTAGCACCAGCTGCCAGAAGGGGGGATTAGCACCAGCTGCTCGAGGGGGGATTGTGAAAGAGGGAGATAAGCCTCCAGCCAAAAGGTCTCCAGAGTGGAAAAGCGAAAGGCAGAGGTTTTGCACCCGCCACATTGTAGCTTCCCGCCCTCGGCCTACAAAAAGCAGGGGGACTGAGCGATTGTTTTCAGACCAGGGCTCTCGCGTTGAGCGGCCTGGATCCGGATCGTCGTCTTGGGCCTCGGTCTTGGAGTCTTCATTATCCAGTCAGCCGGAAGTCTACGGCAGCCGGGAGGACCCCAGCGATTTGGGACAGAGCTTTCCCTTCTGGAAGCAGAGCCCCACAGAGATTTTTAAAAAAATTCATGGTCTGAACAACCATGACTAAGAATAAGCATAAGAAGCTAAGTAAGAACAGCTCCCAAAACCTAGACTCCTTCTTTCGGGAAAAGAAGGATCATGGGAGAGAGAGGGAGGAGGAGAGCGCAGCCAGAGCGCCCCCACCAGAGGCCTCCAATAAACATGAAGAATGCCTTAA
>CM053587.1:230612674-230640021 GCA_028646515.1 Pseudochirops corinnae
ATAGACTGGGGGAGGGGGGACACACTGGGATGGCTGTTTTGGGGCGGTGGGTGGGGGGAAGAGGAGGAGAAAATATGTAACTCAAAATCTTGTGGAAATGAATGATGCAAAGTATAATAAAATTTAAAAATAAATAAATAAAAAATAAAATAAATAAATAAAAAAAAAGAAAATGTTTTTAAATGCAAAAAAATACATAGAATTACAAAGGAAACTGAATTACGCTGAAATACAGTTATCAAATACATACATACATATATATATGCACATACATGAAATAAGTTCATGAGCCCCAGGTTAAAAAAAACCCTGCCTATTGAAGGATGAAATTATCCTCAAAGCAAGTCAAGAAAGTATTAGTCGTTCTGCTTTTAACAGAAAGACAGCTACAGAAAATATCCTGATAATTTATGCCCTACCCCTCCTCCAATACTACTATGTGGTTCCTCTGAGCCAGACTTGAAATATGTTTCCTGAACTCCTCATCTATTGTTTATTTCTTCTACAATTACTTTCTAGTATGTTCTGATACCAATATTGTCTTTAATCTTCAATTACACAGTCTCTGTTAAGCTTTCCTCCTTCTAATTGCTGGATTTTTCCACCCAAGTAAAGCTTCTTAATATACATTAATACTAGCATCCCCTCTACTCTCACTTATGTGGTTTCTTTTGATTAAGACACACTCTTCCAGCACCACATTCCTCAGCAGGGTGCATGGTGCATAGAAAGCACTTAACAAATCTTTATTGAATTTGAATGCTATAGAATATTCTAGTCATGGTTTTCATCCCATCAAGACTCAATGCTATATATGAAATCAAATAATAACCTTATTATATATTAAGATCTCTGGTTCATCTTGATTCTTAGTCATATTTGCATCGGTCTATATACAAACACTTGAGGTCATGGTTTTGTTACTGGCTCTATCAGTATCCATCATTAGAAACAAAGGTACTTCACTAAGGAATTATGGAGCAATCAGTGTTAGAAGCAATGAGTCTTTTTGTTTGATTCATTTAAGGAAAGTTTATGTAGAGACACTCAAAAGAGCAGAAAGAGTGAAGCAGGACAAAAAGACAAAGGGTACCAGCATAGCCCTGAAATCTTATTCAGACTGAGACCAGAACTTATACTTCTAAAGGAGGACTGAGAAAGGGCAGGGAAGAGATATCACCAGAAGGGAGCTTTGGGCACGACAATCTTCAGTACAAGTCAGGAGGAGAGAGTCCATAATACTCTAGGATGCCTCTTTACTCCATATTTCAGGACAGCTCAAGAAACTTCCAGCACAGGGAGGCTAGGTGGTGCAGTGAATAGAGCACCGGCCCTGGAGTCAGGAGGACCTGAGTTCAAATCCGACCTCTGACACTTAACACAAAAACTAGCCATGTGACCTTGGGCAAGTCACTTAACCCCAATTGCCCTTCAAAAAAAAAAAGAAAAAGAAATTTCCAGCATTAGGGAAGTTTGTGTTTTATGAGGAAAAGGTCCTGCTCAGGTGGATCTGATCAGTTTCCCACCTCTGAGGTCATAGGTAAAAATATATCACTTGTCTAGCAAATTGAAAGTTCCTAGTCTGAAAGAGAAGATTCTAGATATGGGGTAGGAGGTGTGAAAGAAAGATGATGGCCAGAGAAAAGTAGGGCATAAACAGGGAATTTCAGGTAGGTAATTGGTATACTACTGGACAAAAAAAAAACTAGAAAAAAACAAAAGTTTTCCCAGGCTTTCAGCAATCTATTTCCTTGGATTTTTTTTTTCCTGTGAACTTCTGATTATCTCTACTGTTAACATTTTTTTAGCTATGTATATCTTGTAGATATGCTATTTCTTAAGCTTGATAGATAATACTCACGTGCAGCCATGTAAACTCGGAGGATACTCATCTCACTTCCCAATCTCACTAATGAAATTGGTTCTCAGAGCTAGGCTGGCTATGCCTCGCCTCGTTCATGGTTCTAGGGGAACCCCTGAGGGATGAGGGATAATTCTCTAATGATATTTGCATAAGGCCCCACTGCTCTTCTTCCCCCTACCCAAGGTTATCAGTGGGAAAAATTTAATCAGCTGGCCTTAAGAAGATGTTTTTTAGAAAGGAATATTTACTGTGATCCAATAAAAAAAAAAGTTGTTTAAAGCCTCCCCCCCCAAAAAAGAAAAACATTTGTAGCACACTCTCACCAAGTAGGGGGTCCAAAGAACTGGCAGAATCACATATGCTCACATGAATCACCAGAAGTGGGTTGCAATCTTCTGTTTTGACAAGGCTTTGGAGAGTGCCAGTTATGTCTTGAATACATGCCTTGAAAAGATAACAGATCTCTGTTGTTGCTATCAGGTCAAAAAGTAATTGCTTAAGTACCATTCAGCAGGACGTTACCAGCTGCCTGTACTCTTCCTTTCCTTGCAGACCTTTAATAGATGAGACATGCATTTATTATTATTATTCATGTATTTACTAGCTAAGTGACCCCAGGCAAGGGTCACTTACTTTTCTGAGCTTCATTTTCCTCATCTGTGAAGTAAAGGGATCAGACTCAGTGACTTCTAAAGTTGCTTTCATCTCTAAATCTGTGATTCTGTTATCTCTCATTTAAAAGAACAGCTGTTGCTTTCCTCTTCAGCGTATCAAATTCCCACTTCTTTGGGACAATCTCATATCTAGGGTTTTTTAGCTCCAAGTATTAAGTGGTCATTCTTTTTTGCTTCCCTTTCTCCCTTGTTTCAATCCAATAAACATATATTTAGTACCTACAATTTGCTAGGCACTATGCTAAGTGCTAGAGGATTGTTGTTGTTCAGTGTTCAAATATTCCTGATCCCATGCACCACAGCACCTCAAAGCTTGGCTATGGGGTTTTCTTGGCAAGGCTACTGGAGTGGTTTGCCATTTCCTTCTTCAGTGGATTAACAGAGGTTAAGTGACTTGCCCAGGGTCACACAACTAATAAATATCTGAGACCAGATTTGAACTCAGGTCTTCTAGACTCTAGGCCCAGTACTCCATCCACTAAGACACCTAGAACTAGAGACTACAATTAGTAAAATAAATAAATGAATAAAAGACAGTCCTTGCCCTCAATAAGTTTACAATCTAAAGGGGGAGACAACATACAAAAGAAGGCAGGAAAGTGGCAGGGAAGGGGATAACCAGGGGATACTTGGCAAGGGAAGGGGTGGGGGTATCTATTTTTGTGGAGCTGATAACAGGCAGGGCAGCAGATTCAAAGTGGAGTGATCTGGGAGTCTATTTTCTCTATTCTATAAAGGAAGGCATTGGGAGGAGTTTAGTAGGAGATTTTAGTCCCTCCAGTCCTCTAAAGCAGCAGTTCTCAACATATGGGTTATGTTCAATTTGTAACAATGAAAATACATCCTGCATATCAGATAGATTCATGACAGTAGCAAAATTAGAGTTATGAAGTAGCAAAGAAAATAATTTTATGGTTGGGGGTCACCACAACATGAGGAACTGTATTAAAGGGTTGCAGCATTAGGAAGGCTGAGAACCACTACCCTAAACAGAGGGGAGAGGAAGACTGAGAAAGGTAAAGTCAATTATGGCTTGAGTTAGCAGCATGGTGCTGAGTTTAGAAGTAATGAGCTTGTCCTGGTTGGACCATCTTTTCCCACAGAGCTAAAACCACAGCAGCAGATTCAAAGTGGAATTTCAAATTCTTCCATCATCCAACATCTTAACACAATTAAGGATTTCTGCCCCCCATCTCCTTTCCTATTTCTTCTTTATTTTCACATTAAAGTTCTTCCTTCTTCCATTTTTAAAAAGAAAGACAATTCTCTCTCAAAAAAATGGGGTTATGAATTTATCTTTTTCATTTTGCATACTAGTAGCTTGGTTTTCTTTCCTTTTAAAAAAGATCAAGTTAGCTAATGATTTTTGTATTTTTTTTCAAACTACTACTGAAACATAATACATTTTGCCCCAGATCATTATTTAAATTTTGGACAGATCTTTTGGTTTCAAATGTATTTCTTGTAAACTCATTATATTTGTTAACATGCTAATTTCACAAACCATTCTGTTATTCTCTTCTGTTTCATGGGTGAGTTTATCCTGCTGACATAAACAGTACTTTTTGTGGTGTGTTCTCCTCCATCCTCTTCCCTTATGCTTTTCTTTCTCTTTCTTGCCCCCTCATTATAAAGAAAAAGAGGTTGGTGAGAGAGAGAGAGAATGAGTGTGTGCAATACCTATGTTGTAGGTTTGGTACGATCTGCTTCTGTTTCCAGTCCCTCTTTCTTTTCTCTCACTCACAGCCTATTATCTTTTTTATCCTTTTCTTTAAAACCTCTTTTTTGAGATTCACCCTCCTTAGAGTTTGCTTTGCTTAGAATTAATCCTTCCCTTAATCTGTGCTTCCACTTACCCCTCCTTCTTTTTTTCTTTTCCCTCCTGTTTTCTATTGGTGAAATGTATTTCTGTACCAAAATATGTATCTGTGTATTCTTCCTTCCTTTGGCCAGTTCAGATGAGAATAAGGTTCAGATGTGGTGGTTGCTAGTTTGTATGTGATCCTGACTGTGGCTCCTCAGCACTTGAATTCTTTCATTCTGGTTACTTGAACTATTATTTCTTTAACCTGGAACCTGGATTTTGTCTATGACATTCCTGGGAATTTTCATCTTGGAATTCCCACTTTCCTCCAATTCTAAGAAATCTGACAGTTTTCTTTAGTGATTCCTTGAATTGTAATGTCTAGTCTCTTTTAAAATTTTTTTTTTGTCATGGCTTTCAGTTAATTCAATGATTTTCAAATTATCTCTCCTCAATTTTTTTCACATTATGTTTTTGCTCTGAAATATCTCTTTTCCCCCGAATTTTTGCAATTTTTTTGTTTTCATATTTCTTCTTGTCACACTGAGTCACTAGCTACTTTTTGATCCATTCTGATTTTTAGGTGTTTCTGGCTAAAGTTGTATCTCGTTTTAAGCTGTCAATTCTCTCCAAATCTTTTTTCTATAACTCCCATTTCTTCTCTTTTACCCCATCTCCTGCCCCAGCCTATTCATTTGATTCTAAAAATCATTTTGACTCTTAAAAAAAAGAAACTCTTTAGTTTGTTTGGTAATTCTATTTGAATTTGTGCTTAAGCTGTGTTTTTCTTTGAGGATTTGCCTTTAGGAGTTTTGAAATCATTCTTTTCTTCTGGGATTGTGTCATAAGTGTCACTATTACCTTAGTAGCTCTTTATGACAGGATTCTTTATCTTGTTTGCTCATTTTTCTAGTCTACTTTCTGACTTTAGACCTATGATAGGGCTGAGCTCTGCATACCACTTGATAGAATGTCTGGGATGAGTTTATGTCCTTTTGGGTCCTTTTGTTATTTGAGGTTATTGAGTATTGTGTTATTCTAGGACCTCAAGGACAGTTCAGACAGATGCCCTGCAAGCTTTCAGTATTCCCAAAGTTCTTAAATCAAGTAATATAATATTTATAAAACATTTAGAAAATTATCAAGCACATTATAAGCATTTAATACAGTGTTTCTCAACCTTCCTAATGCCGTGACCCTTTAATACTCATATATGGGTATATCTGCATGTGGATGGACCCGCCTGGAGACAGATAGAGGAGCGGCGTCTCGGTTCCTAAGACCATTGGAAATATGTGTTTTCCGGTGGTCTTAGGCGACCCCTGTGAAAGGGTCTTTCAACCTCCAAAGGGGTCACTGCCCATAGGTTGAGAACCACTGATTTAATAAGTGCTTGCACTCTTCATTTGCCTCTTCCCTTCCAAAGTAGGCTCATCCTTGGCAAAATCTTATCATTGCCCTCCTGGTCTAAGTTTTCCTGACCTGAATTTGAGTTTGGGCAGCACACCTGTGGACAGGGCCCTGGTTGGAATTCCAGTAGACTACTGCTGGACTCAGCCAATATAATTTAGAAAAGCTTGGCTGGAGTGATAAAACTGCTTGTTCTCCATTGTTCTGGAATTCCTACACTGGTTGTTCCCATTGCAGGCTCCAGACTGGACTGAGGACTGGACCTGTGGCCCTATTCTTCTCCTGCAGTCAGAGACATACAGTCAGGATCTGGAAAGGGCCTTGGAGATCATCTAACCCAAACTTTCATTTTTCAGATGAAGGAACAGAGGTACACAGTATTAAAATAACTTCCCCAACATCACACAGCTATGAAGATAGAACAGTGACTCTTAATTGAGTAAGATGGGCTAATTGTAATTAAAGCTTTTTCACTGAAGGACGAAAAATGTTTCATAATTTCCTGCATGAATAAAATACTTAAGAACATCCCAGCATGTTGCTTAAGGCGAACTGGCCTAGATATGTTTCAACAGAATAGGTCAAACCTTTGGTGCCCATCAGAGTAAGATCAGGCCATGAGGGGCTCCTGTGCTTCTACCATTAGGTGAGTTAGGGAGACCCACTCTTACAAAAGCAAACCTACAGAGTATCTCTGAGCCAAGGTAGGTGTTCTCTGGGGTCCCTGTCTTGAGAATTAGGGGTGCTACATTTACACTAAACATACCAAAGAAAGATTGCTGGGTGGCATATATTGAAATATAGGCTAGGATTTTGTTTTGGATTAAGCCAGGTTAGCTATACTTTGTTGTGCCTGTGAAGTATTATTTGTCACATGTATTTCTAAGATGCATGAAATACATAGGATTTCTCATATCTGATTTCAGTTTGTTGGACTCCATGAGGACAGGAAATATAACAGATCAATAAATATTTATTAAGTAATTAATAAGAATCGAACTCTGCTAAGTGCAGGAAATACAAATAAATAAAATCAGAAAAAAAAAAAAAGACAGGCTCTGCCCTCAAGGAGCTTACATTCCAATATTCCAACATACCAATAGGTGGAAGAAAACATATAAAAGGAAGTTGAAGAAGGGGAGGGGGGAGAGAGGTACTCACATGGAGGCATGGTGGTAGAGAAAGTCCAGAGAATCAAGACTACAGCCTGGAGAGGAAAAAAGCCATGGCTGACTTGAGAGTTTTCTTTAAAATGGAGGAGAAAACAGCTAATTATGGGAACATGAATGAAGATACAAATTTGTGTCTCTTCCAGTACCGTGTACAATATTCCATATGCAAAGGCTACTCCAGAAATGGCTAATTGAATGGAATTCTAGCTCAGAAGCAATCTGAATATATACTTATCTCACAGATTAGTCCACTTTTCTGAGGATGAATGGGTCAAGTGGAAGCAGCTGGTTGCTGAGTCCCACCTCCATCAGACTCCAAACTCTATTCCCTGGTGATTTAGAACAAAATGTTTTTAAACACTAAGGCCCTACTGATACGCGAATTTAGCCTATTTGCACTTGGAAGAACTCCTATAATCCTGCTTGGAGTCCATGGAGGCGGTAGCAGTTTTCTAGTACTGAAGAGGGGAGGGAAAAACCATTGAATCTGGTTAAGTAAACTACTTTTGTGGAGTAGTTTCACCATGGGAACTGAATGCTACTTCCATAGATCAACTGAGGACTAATCCCTCAGTAATAAATAATAATAATAATAGTTGATATTTCTATAGCAGAGTGGTAGGTCAAACTTGAAAACGGAAAGACCTAGATTCAAGTTTTGTCTCTGACAAACACTGGTTGTGTGACCCTGAGCAAGTCACTTGATTTCTCAGTGTTTTAGACAATTCTCTAAGACTTTGAGAAGAATTGCTTCTTTACATTGGTGGAGTAAGTTCCCATACTACGGCAGCCTTGTTCTAGACCAAACCAAAATGTCTTGCATTCATTATCTCTTTTGATCCTCACAACAACTCTGGAAGATACCTCTGCAATTAAAGAAATTGAGACCCAAGGAGGTTAATTGACTTTCCTATAACCACATAGTAGCTATCAAGGTAGAATTCTTTCTGGTTTCTTCTGAATTCAGGTCCAATATTCTTTCTACTATATCACATTGCCTCCCCAAGATGAACTTGAAAAGAAAAAAGAAACCACTTGCTTTTAAAAAACATACCTTTGCTTTTTTAATGTTATTTAATGATCTATTCTAGGTAATTATAACCACATGATAGTTTGATAGACATGCCTGGTAGCAAGAATGGAGTAGATTTAGGGAGGTGGGAATTCTAAGGTCACTTGAGGTGGACTATTTTAAATAAATATTATTTTTTTAAAAGAAATGAAGAGTTTCATTTTTCATTAAAGGTGTTGAATGCATTAGAAACTGAAGATCCCAGCTCAACCACACAACATCTTAAGGATAAGCTGAGCAGTGGA
The DNA here is from genome assembly GCA_028646515.1 of Pseudochirops corinnae. Lineage (NCBI taxonomy): Eukaryota > Metazoa > Chordata > Mammalia > Diprotodontia > Pseudocheiridae > Pseudochirops > Pseudochirops corinnae. The sequence continues at coordinate 230,620,916 of CM053587.1, forward strand.
AATTTTCTCACCCAACAAGTCTAATGCCTCTAAAACACCAGAGACTGAGAAAAACCTGTTGAAGTAGAGAATAAGAGAGCTGGAGAGCCTTCAGCCTTCAGCTGTTTTCACTTGTATGAGCTGTCACAGCCAGCCTGAGGGTAATGTCACAAAGTGGGCACTTGGACCAATAGCAGCTTTACTTGACCCTACCAGAACCTGAACCAGAGAACGGCCAGGTGGCAGTGCATTTCTCTCAGATCAAACTATAATTTCAGTCTGGCTTCTGATAGCAGCCAACTGGATTACACAAATGTGTGAGACAAAAATAGTCAAGTGTACCCTTGACTGCTGGGCTTTAGGATTGTTTAACAATGACATGTAAGGAGGACCATTACACAAGCCCTCAGATGAAACTTGGTAATAGAAACACTAGCACTGTCTGCAGAAAAGATCTCGCTATGAGATTGGACATCATTTCATTATTCATTTTCTCTTCTTCCATTCCCCTCCCCCCCCATTCTAGAGTCCGACCCGTAGCAATTCATCTATTTCTATTAGTTGACATGTTAGACTGAGACAAATCCCCATGGCTAGCTCGCTGTCTTTCCATTTTCAGTTTAAATTTCCCATGTGGACTTGTAATACACTCTCAGATCATTAATACCTTTCACTTGCAAATCCCTCACAACTTTCTTAGTACCAGCACTTGCAGCCTACCTATCGTCTTTCATCCCTTTTGCCTAATGAGGAATGCAACCTGACTGCTGAGGTCTTAAGCTCATCTATCCTCCCTCCTTTCTCCTTCCAGAGTCTCCAGCTTTTGTTAATCCCACATAGTCCATTTTAACTAGTGCTATTACATATGATCTATGAAATCAAGCAAACTGGGAGATAGTCCTTTGTCCTCTGAGGCCTCCTTCAACTCTGACATGACAGTGGCAGTCAAAATGGAGTTGAGGTGGGGGTATAAAGGAGATGCAAATAGTGCTTAGAATCATATGGTTTTTGGTAATCTAAATGGGACATTCTTGTCCAGTGACCAATGAATGTTTGCTCTACTGGAGAAACTAAATCATATCAGTTATGACATTCACATTACAAATTTTAAGTGAAATCAGAATCGTAACACAGAAGGCAGTTTCAACCAAATGGAAGGATGGCTTACAGGTTCTCCTCCTGAGAGATGCAAGGAATTGGTAGAGCTGGCATAATTTTGTATTCAAAGGCTACAAGAAACATAATTTCATGGAATGCTTAGTGATATATTTGAGGTGCTTTGCAAACATGAAACCACTATAAAAAATGGTTTGGTCTAGGATAGCACTCATGTAGGGAACTCCTGGTGTGGAAACTTCTTCCATCAACATAAAGAATCAAGTATATCTTGCTGCTAATGATAAACATTTGTAAAAATAAAAGATTGACATGCAGACAGTTGTAACCTGGGCACATCTGTTGCAGAAGATGTGGAGAATTCTACAAAGAATTGGTTAAGACCCTCCAAATAAAGTTAACATATACTTTAATACTCAATAAATTCAATTACAAAAGAGGATGTAAGGGAGACCAGAAAAAAACAAACTGAAAAATATGATTCATGTATAAAAATAAAATAAGCAAAATTCTTTCTGCCCCTATAAAAGCTTCTTATCTATATGTTGTACATATTTTATTGAAGAAGAGAGTCTGTAGATAGTTGAAACAGCAAATGTCAAGTCTCATAGAAATGAACGAATGAATGAATGAATAAAACACATTAATAAAGTATTCACTATAGGATAGGCATGTGCTAAGCACCGAGGGATGCAAACAAGATAATCCTCTTCATTATAAAATAAAGATGTTAGACTCAGTAGTGCCCAGTGTCCCTTTCTGTTCCAAACTTATGATCCTATGATTCCTGCCCTCAAGGACATCATATTCTAAAAGGGGAAGATTATATATATACACATATATATACATATATATATACACACACACATACATACATACACACACATGAATATATACATACACATATATCTATACGTGTGTCTATACACTCATACACACATACATATATGGGAGTGGTGACCAAAAAGGGGTGTTTTAGACTTGAGAAGTCAGAAGGATGGTGAACGGAGCCATAGGGCAGCTGGGTTCCAGGAATGCTTGTACTATTTGATTTGATTATGATTTCCAGAGCTAGAGGTAGAATTTTGGATAGGGTGGGGAGGTGACCGTGCTGCATCATACTATAAAGATGAATGGAGAGCATTAGGCAGCATGGTGGATCTACATCTGGTTAATAATGGGAAATCCTCACTATTCGGGAGCTAGCAAAGCCCCAGGACAATGAATGGGGATCCTGGTCTCAGGCATGGCATGAAGATGGCTGAAGAAGAGCAAGCTGTGTTTATGCAATTAAGTAAAATCTATGAGATAAAAAATAACTGGTTAGCCAAAAGGAAGTCATTTCCAAATCTAGCCATCTAGGTCCAGTCAGATAACTGATTTATTAAAGAAGAAAATAAAAATCAATTTCAAATTAGAAGAAAACATAAAAATGAGAAGGACATGGATGCAACTTACGTAGTTCCAAACTGTAGATGCCCCTAAGTGGGAAATAGGCAAAAATAAATATTTACACCAATGGATTCTCTAAAGCATTTCAGAAGTATACATCAATCACCTCAACAAGGAGATCAGAAGATCTCAGGAATCACCTTAGCCACCAATCACCTGCTAAGTGGAGAGTTAGAGATGACATAAACATCAGTTCACATTATAAACTTATAAAATATTACAAAGAAGGATGGTATGAGAAATATTGCCTCAAAAAGAAGTGCACAAAAAGCTATTTAGGTGACACTGATACACTAGATAATTCCAAGAACTCTGAAGTCTAAGACTGAAAGGAGACATGAAACGATATATCAGAATGTTTATAACAAAATCTTCTCCTCTGTCAATCACAACAAAGTCACCACATTGCCACTCATGATCATGTTCCATGTATATCTTGAGGAAGTAAAAACAGTAAGCAGAGGAGAAAAAAAGAGACAGGAAAAGCAGCTCTAATCACCTAAGTTACTTCAGCCTTCATTTAATCATATGCAAAATAGGGATCATTTTAACACCTAATAGGATTATTGTATGAAAATAAATTTGTGTGGAGTACTTTGCAAAATTTAAAACAATATAGAAACTATTTTATATATATATTTACATATCTATAAAATAGTTTATATATATAAATGTATTTTTATTATTTATATATACATACATATATATGTAATTCTATATATACATATATATATAATTACAACTTATCTGTATCCTCACCTTTTTAAACACAACATAGCTTGGTTCTTTTCCTAAGTAGGTGTCATTATCCACTGCTTTAGTTGTCTCCCTGAGACAACATGGGGAAAGTCAGAGTCAATGAATTTTATTTTATCAGTTACCTGGGGACCAGGGCTTCATTGACTTCAGATATAACAGATGTTGTGGTCATCAGTGATCCTTTCACTGACCTCAGCTATATGTTTCCTAGGTTTCAGTATGATTCTACCCATGACATATTCAAGGGCACCATCAAGGCTCAGAATGGAAAGCAGGTGGGCAATGGAAAAGCCATTACCATCTTACAGGACAGTGACCCTACCAAAATTAAATGAAGAGATTATGAGGTCAAGTACATAATAAAGTCCACTAGACTTAAGCTGACTTCTACCTTTATAAAAGATGGGGTCTCACTTGAAGGGTAGAGTTAAGCGTGCAGTCATCTCTGCCCCTTATTCTGGTGCCCCTCTGTTTGAGATGGGAGTGAACCATAAGAAATATAATAATTCCATAAGATTTCTATAATTCTTCCTGCTCTACCAACTTTTTGGTTCATTGACCAATGTCTGTGACATTATTGCTATCTAGAAGAGAGTAGATGGTCCCTCTGGTAAATTGCATTGTCCTAAGTGCTGACCAAAACATAAACCTTGTTTCTATTGAAGCTGCTAAGGCTGTAAGCAAGGTCATTCCTGAGCTGAATGGAATAACCTTCTATGTTCCTACTCTCAGTGCATCTGTCATGGTTTCTGGAGAAACCTGTCAAGTATGAAGACATCAAGAAAGTAGTGATAAAAGAGGCCCTTGAAAAGCTTCTTGGGCTGTATAGAAGACTAGATTGTGTCCTGTCACTTTAACAGCAATAATCTCTCTTCTACCTTTGATGCTGCCTCTGATTCATCCTTAAGGACCAATTTGTCAACCTCATTTCCTGGTATGACAGTAAGTGTGGTTATAGCCACTATATAGTACAGTGCTGTCAAAATCAAATAGAAACATCACTGAGGGCCATATGTTGACTTAAGAAAGCATAAGTCAATATTGTCCGTGTTTTATTGCATTTTTAATTGATTTTGTTAAAGACGTCTCAATTACATTTTAATCTGGTCTTCTCAGCTTGGAATTTGACACCTCTGGTGTAGTAGACTTCAATGGTCTATATGGCATCCAAGGACTAAAATAGAAAGCCATGGATCTTTATCCTCAAGCAAAAGAATACTATCACTGAGAAGCACACACACCAAGTCTATTGCTCTATACCATGCATCTCATACCGTACACACAGTTCTTGCCCACAAGTTGTTGGAGGGGAAAGAGGAAGAACCAAATCCTATGCTGTGTACAGTCAATAAGAGCCCCACATCTTGGAGGAAGGGCCACCACTATGCCGTAGATACCCAAACTTCATACTAGAATGTTAAGACTAGAAACAAACTCTTTTAGAAATGGTTTGTATAACTACAAGTCTAGGCCTCTCCATGATGTTTTGGCTTTGCCAACTCCATGTTCTCATATTCTCCCTTTGACACGGAGGGTTATGTAATTTTCTAACCAATTCTTTTAAAAAAACAACATGCTCCCCTCTGATTTACCCCCTACTAATGATTTACCCCCTTTTAAATGACCCAGTACGATATATTTATAATTCCTTTCAGCTGTCGTTAAAAGAAATCTGGAGCCTCCACCCTGTTCAGAATGATCTCGCTAGGCTCAGCAGTTCTGATTCCCCCCCCCCCCCATCTCCCCATCCTCCAGGCCCTGCACTGCAGGCTCATTTGCATTGATTCCTTAAACAATGAGGACCACGGTCTGCTCCCTTTAGACTGTGCACAATGTTTCCAAAGTCGGTCACAGTTTGGACTCAGAACAAGGGCCCCAGCAGGACTCAGGCTGGAATGTTTTCGTTGTTAATGTCCAAAGCTGGTCTTCCCTCGATCTTTTATGGGAACAAATTCAGACATTATACCCGACTGGAGTGAAAGAGAGAGAGATGTTTTCCTCCTGCTTATGGCTGACACGTGTTACCCTGCTGTTAACCTCTTCCCAGACCGCCTCAGGCCTCTGCCCGTGCCGCCCCTTTTCCTGAATAGCTTTCCTCAGGAACATCCACCTGCATGCCTTTCCCGGGGCCTGAAATAATATTTCAGACCACCATACACTTTGCGGGGGTTGCTATTTTTTGCATGTTCATGCTTTTGCGTGCTTTTCCTGTAAAGGCAGCTTGGGGGAAAAAAAACAACCTGCAGAGGAATGGTACTTTATAAATCAAAAAATAATACTAGGCTGTACTGTAAAAATTGGAGGCTGTAAATAGTCTGGCACACCCATGGGGCTGGAGGAGCATCAGAGATAGGATCCTAGTTCTAGGAAATGGCAACACTGTCCTCTAGTGGCCGACATAGCCGGTCCCCAGAATCTACAGGTCACCTTGAGTTTATTGTCACCCTGACCTTTCCTGAGGTCCTGAATCACGTCCATCTGAAGCAGTGGAAACAATTCTCCAAGACAATTATAACCGGTAGGAAGACCATTAGAAGAGAACAGAAAATTCTCATATCCCAAAATAAACATTGCTAAAAGTATTAAGTTGTGTCTCTTATTTACTTTTAACAAAAAAACACCGTGTCATTTCTTAGGCTTACACAATTTCTTCTTCTGAATGACTTTCTAGAATATAGATTGCAGTGTACTATAGAGGGAGAAATACCGGATTTGGAATTAGAAGACTAGATTCAAGACCAAGTTCTTACTACTTATTTACCGTTTTTGTAAACAGGGAGCTTTTTTTCCTTTTCTTTTACCTTCTTTTCTTTCATCTTTCCTTTCTCTTCCTCTTCCCTTCCTTTCCCTTCCCTTTCCTCTTTCCCTTTCCTTTCTTCTTTTTTACTTTTCAGAGACTGGGTCTCCCTCTCTAGTCTAGTGTGGAAATGTAGCAGCCGCTCATTATTCCAATCTACTCTGATCAACATGGAAGTTTGAACCTGCTCCACTTTCTGATTTGAGCTGGCAACCTGGTTGCCTTATTCTTTTGTAGGTCATATTAGTATGGGCCTTAGTGAGGATAGTAGGCTTTAGCTTACTATAGCTCAAAACTCTAGAAATCAAGCAACTGGCCTGCCTCTCAGCCTGCTAGCAGCATGGGCTCCATGGAAGCTCCCCCAAACCCAACTGGGTAATTTCTTGTAGACAGGCAAGTGACTTTAACTCTCTGAGTTTCACGTCTGTAATGGACTAGGTGATCTCTAAGAATCCTCTTTTCCAAATTCTGTGATCTAACTTATTTTGGAGTGGGCAGACTGGATTACCTATTGGGTGGGTGCAAGGTAATCTGGGATTATATTTTCTCAGATTAGTTCTCAGTATAGTAGTAGAGGTTATAGGACTGGGTTTTGGAAGTCCTGGGTTAAATTCCTACTTCTAACATGTTAGCTGTGTGACCATGACCAAGTTTTTTAATCTCTCAGTGCCCCCAAGTAACTTTCTAAGCTTATATATTTAGAATTAATTTTCAATTTGCATCATTAAAAGGAGTTTTGATATTGGCAATCCCCTACCCAGAGGAAACCACTGATCTGGACCAAAATAATAAAAATGCTGTCCGGTACAGTGACCCTAACATTCAATATAACTTTGATGGTAAATTCTATCTTTAAATTTTTAACAAATCATTTAATTAATTTTTTTACTATTATTATAAAGGTCTCCAACATAGATGGTAAAAATATAGAAATTTTGGTGAAGTGTTATGTGGTCTATAAGGTCCCATTAGAGGTTCTAAGATTTTGCACATTGTGTCATGTAGTGTCATTAACACTCTACAATCTGGAGTGGCAGCTTCCCTCCATCTCTCTATAAAAAATGTGAATTACCATGCCCAGTACTTTCTTGCCTTATTAGCATATAATAAATATTAAGAAAATGATATTTAGGAGCAGCTAGGTGGCGCAGTGAATAGAGCACCGGCCTTGAAGTCAGGAGGACCTGAGTTAAAATGTGACTTCAGACACTTAACACTTACTAGCCGTGTGACCTTGGGCAAGTCACTTAACCCCAATTGCCCTACTCTCCCCCCTCCCAAAAAAAGCAAAAAAAAAAATGATATTTAGAAGGTTCTTCAAGAAAGCAGTTGTTTCATAGGAAATTAATGTTATATGACTAAAAAAACATTCTTAAACATTGTGCCAGGCACTGCACTAAGCACTTTGCAAACAGTATTTCATTTGATCTTCACAAAACCCTGGGAGAAAAGTGCTATTATTATCTCTGTTTAACAATTGAAGAAATGAGATAGACAGAAGTTAAGTGACTTGTTACAAAGAGTGTCCAAGGCCAGATTTGAACTGAGGGCTTTCTGATTCCAGGTCCAGTACTCTAGCTACTGCACCACCTATAATCAGAGGTACCTACCTGGCCAGGGGGAAATACTGCATCTGTACATAATCCTTCAATGATGGGAATTGCTTTACATATTACCATAAAGTATTAAAAGTATTGCTAAACCAGAAAACACAGAAATAATACTTTCATATGTTTCATATCATGAAACATAAATTTAGTGAGAGGTGAAGCTGCCTAAGAAAAATTGTTTTTCAATGGAATTTGTGTTTATTCCACCTAAGAGAAGGAAACCCAAAAAATCAGAGAGCCCAGCATCATAGATTTAGAAATGGAGGGGAATTTAGACATCATCTAATCCAAAAGCTTCATTTTACCAGTGAGAAAACAAAGACCTAGAGAGATCCGAGATCACACAATTAATATAGAATATCACTGGGATTTGAACCCAGGTGCTATCACTCCAAATTCAGTGCTCTTTATGTTCTACCACACAGATTCACAAAAATTATGGGATAAAATAGCCCTTGCAGAAGCACATTCCCTGGAAAAACGTCATCCAGCAGTTGCTAAAATCCTGGATTTGGGTTCTTCATTAGAGGTGTGCTAATGTTTAACAACTCTCTCTCTTTAGAAAAAAAAATGTATACAGACACACTTTTGAGATTAAATCTGTATTATTAACATTTCGTCAGCACTTTCTTAAGTCTATACAATTAACAAAAATAAACAAATCAAGCCCCCATTTGTAGAGTTTGCCATTCTAAGGTATAAATGCTCTAATTAAAAATTTATCAATTAACTCTCAAGCTGTTTTGAGTTGGCTCCAGCACACACCTGGTGCTGCAGAAAAGGCCTTCTTTTTGGATAATCAGGCCTAGAGGTATCCCAATCATTTATAGGCTGCCTAGTACAGCTGCCCACACAGATACAGGCTTTGTCAGTGTTTTGCTGGTTAATCCTAAAAGCCAGGATTTAGTTAGTCAATACCTAGAGTGAACAATGTTGTTATACTCACTCTCCTTAAATTCCTATTTAAGGAGGCACATTGGGAAATAACGATGCCTCAAACTAAGCTCATGAACATTTACGAGTACTGCAGTCTTGGTTATTGTGGGAACACACAAGAGAAGAACTGCACAAGAAAGAAGGCCCACCCATTTTTACCAGGAAAAGTAATTAAAAAGAGAAGACTTGAATTGTCAGAGACAGCTATAGTCAATATTGGAGGGACTCTGGAAGAGCTATGAATTGATCCATGTGTTCTGAAAAAGCAATCTGCACTTATACTAAAAAACAAACAAACAAACAAACAAACAAAATGAAAAATCTAGTCCTAGAAAGTCTATTATCTTCAATCCAGGACCAGGAATCTCACTGGTAGACCTATACCCCCAAGGAAGCTAAAGATAGAAAGAAACATTCCATTTACTCCAAAAATATTAATTGTTGTCTTCTTTCAGGTAGCAATAAGGTATGTACCTATTGTTTTGGAAATGATTAAACAAATTATGGTACATAAATGTAATAAAATACTATTTTTTTAAGGAGGAAGGCAAGGCAATTGGGATTAAGTGACTTGCCCAAGGTCACACACCTAGTATGTCAAGTATCTGAGACCGGATTTGAACTCAGGTCCTCCTGACTCCAGGGCTGGTGCTCCATAAAATACTATTTTACTGTGAGCAACAACAAATAAGAATGAAGAGAAACATGGGAAGACATATAAACTGATGTAGAGTGAATCAAGCAGACTCAATAAAACAATATATACAATGATCAAAACAATGTAAATGAGAACAACTTTTAAAAGTGTATAATTATAATGATCCATCTTGGCTCTAGAAAAGATCTAAGAAAATGTATCTCCCTCCCTTTGTTTAGGAAGTGGGAGACTATGGGTATGAAATAAGAATATCTAGCATTTATATATTGCTTTAAGGTCTACAAATTGATTCACAATTTCATTTTATCCTTATATCAGCCCTGGGAGGTGGTTGCTATTAATATCATCACTACTTTACAAATGAGTATGTTGAGTTAAGGTCTGAGGTCAAATTTGAACTCAGTTCTTCCTGGTTCTAAGTCAATCCATGAGGGAACTAACTGGTTCACTGGATAGACAGTGGATTTTGAATTAGAAAGTCCTGAATCCAAATCCAGGCTTAGATGCTAGCTATGTATCCTTGGGAAAATTAATTAATACTTCTGTGCCTCATTTTCCTTAGCAGTAAAATGGGGGTAATAATAGCACCTGCTTCCCAGAGGTTTTTGGGGGGCAAAATGAGATATATGTAAAGCATTTTGCAAATTTTAAAGCACTATGTAAATGCTAGCTTTTATTAGATATTGTACAACTTAATGTCTCATACATAATGAATATTACATATATTGTCTGACATGGTCAAAATGTTGATTGATTTTAATGAACTGGTTTTTTTTTTCTCCTCCTTAAATTTTTTTTTGTTTTAAGGGAAGGTTAGTAAGGGAAGAAAGGAAGAATGAAAAGAAGGGAATAAGCGTTTATTAAGTGCCTACTGTATGCCAGGGACAGTATCAAGTGGAGCTAAAAAGGAAGATATTTAGAAATGATTATAATAAATTGGTATCAATTTTAATAAAATAGTAAAATACTACAGGTTTGGTCACTGTATAACAGGGACCTTGGGCTCAGGCGTAGATGCCTCTTTTACTCACTGACATATAATCAGCTCCCTCTCCTCTCCTTGACTCCTCTCTTCCCTGTGTCTCATTTCCAGCTCTGCCCTTTAATGCCTGTGTCAGATTACTTCAGCTTTATTGTTTGTAAAATGAGGGGCTTGGACCAGATAAATCATCTTTACAGTCTCTCCCAGTTCTAAACCATGTGATTCTGTGATGAAGGTAAGTATCATCCCACTGAGCACCCTTGTGTGTCTGGCACTGTTCTAGGTTCTTGGGATACCAAAAAAAAAAATCCAAACCAAATAAAAGAGCTCTTGCCCTCAAGAAGTTTACATGCTACTAAACTAAGAAAAATGACCTTCCTCATAAATGGAATTTGTTGGGTAAATCATGGTAGAGTTAGCTTTGGCTCCACCTGAGCCCCAAAGAGGGCTATGCCTCTGTTGCCCACCCTTCTTTTGTTGTCTCCCAGTACCCTGGAATACACAAGCACCCTTGGTATCTGTAGCTAGAGGTAGCCATTCCAGGATCCTAGAGCAAAGGCTGCCTCATGTCTGAGTGCAGTTTACTTGACGAACAGAGCAGAAGCTAGACCCCACAGTCAGGATTCTCACAGCTTTAACCCAAACAACCAAGGGTACAATTGGTGGTACCAGTGACCAAGAACTCTTTCCATGGCATAGTGGTTTGGCATGTCCTGAGGCTGCTCAGGCAGGCCCTCCATTATGCTGGTGAGCAATCACAAAATGTTTTTCAGAGGAGCCTGGGAAAAGGGAGGGACCCTGAATTACAAGGGAAAAACATTCAGAGAAGCAGATCCTCAAGAGGCAAACAAGGCCCCACAAGCAAGTCAGGAAGTGGCTGGGGTAGGGTGAAACAGTCTGGGAACTGGGTGGGCTGGGGAACTATCTCTGTTTAGGTCGTTTTTATCCACAAAACTGACAGTCATCATGGACTAGGTTTGTATCAAAGTGGGTGTACCAGGAGGTCACCCCTCTCCCACAACCCAACTGAATGATGGCTCTAAGTATGACTTCATCCTCAAAATCTCTTTAGTTGTAGGGAACTAGGAGTCAAAAAGGCAAATTTCTGTCAGGGCTGAAGCATCTCCTGTGAGGTCTTTGTTTAAAGGAAAAAAAAAAAAGCACTGTGACTTGGAGCTGCAAGTGGAGAGAGGCATCCTGGTGGAATAAACTTTGTGTCTGGGGTGCAAGCACGTGGGGTGGACCCTGCTGGGTCTCACACCATCTACTTATCTGTGTGGCCTTGGTCAGCTCACTGAACCCATATGGCACTGAGTTTCTGCTGCTATAATGTGAAGTGGTTGGATTGGATCATCTCCGGGGTCCCTGCCAGCTCTAAATGTATGATCCTATAATATAGAGTCTGATTCTTTCATAGTAATCAATCAATCAACCTTTATTAAGTGCTTCCTATGTGCCAGGCACCATGCTAAGAGCTGGGCATAGAAGAGGCATAAGACAGACCCTGTTCTCAACAAACTCACATTCTAATGGGGGATACAACAGGGTAACAAATATGTATAAAGGAAGTTACTTTATGACCTTGGATAAGTCATGTAATCTTTTTGAACCTCAGTCTCATGGTCTAGAAAGCGGAGTCAATGATCCTTACACTACCAAACTTGTAGAGCTGTTCTGAGAACCAAATGAAATAATGTAGGTAAAAATAAGTATATGAACTTGAAAGCTAATCTTATTATTATTGAGTTGGAATCCTTGCCCGTAAAATGGAATAAAAATAATTCCTTATGGTAATTCCTAACTTCCTATATCTCTGTTTTTATCTGATTTATTCAGTTACTTAGGATCATAGAGCTAGAGCTGGAAGGTCCCTCAAAAACTGCATATTCCATCCCCTTGTTTTGCAGGTAAGGTCAATGAAGACAAGGGAGATTAAGAGACTTACCAGCCTTACCAAAAAGGTAGCAATCATCAGAGCTGGCGTTGAACATAGTGCCTCCGATTCTAGAAACAGGGGCCTTCTCACCGTCTCCTGACATGTCTTAGTAAGTTCCACATCCTTGGCCATTGATAGTGAAAGGAATTACGAGTATGACTCTGTTGTCAGGTATGTGACCATTGCTAAAAGGTGGTTTCAGGTTGGGTCACATTTAGCCTGAGCAATCCGAAATAATGAGGAAGTGTCGTGTTCCTAGGAGATAGACATTGCTAATGTCCACACCCTAAAACCTGAGCGGCCTCCCTGAAAAGCTAGATCCAGGGCCAAGCAAACCAGAAACAGTTCAAAGGGATGCCTTTATGAAAACAAGCCAGCACAGATAGTCCTGTCTGTTTTGACACAGGCAGAACTCAATCCAAACAAACATGCTCGTATACTTTGGGAAGGTTTACAGAAACCTAGAAGGGGGAGTGGGTAATGAACCCACACTGTAACTTTTCCCAGCCTCCCTAGTTTTCCCCCTAGGCTTGTTGTCCTGCAGTTCACCCCAACATCCCCATCTTTTACCTTTTCGAAGGTGGAGTCAGGGACTTTGAGAATGATTTGGTTGTGTATGCTGATAATTAGAGGAATTGGACATTTTAAAAGGTGTTGATTCATGGATATATTTTTTTTCAGCTTCTCATGGTTCGTCAGAGTAAGGAAACGGTAAAAGTAGGGCCAATGCCAACCTTGTAATTGTAATGTTGTCAGCCTCAACAGCTTTCCCAGTTGCAGATCCTCTGTTCCTCCTTCCCACACCTTCCTCCGAAGGCACCCAGAACCATAATGTGCTCTTACACCACCTGGCACTCCTCCTACTTTCTATCTCTATCAAAACCTACTTTTTGACTGGTTATTCAGCCAAAGGTTGTTGGAGCTTAAAGGGTAACCCTTAGCACCTTAGCAGGAAACAAAAACATAAACTAAAGAGATGAAGTCCTATGACCCTGCCTCTGACACTTGTTACCTGTGTGGCTTTTGATAAGTGACTTATTCTCCCTATGAGTCAGTATCCCCATCTATAAAATGAAAGTGTTAGACTAGATGGAGAACCTCTAGGTACCTTCCAACTCTAGAACTATGATCTTTTTTTTTTTAATTTTTGCTTTTTTTTTTGGAGGGGGGAAGGTAGGGCAGTTGGGGTTAAGTGATTTGCCCAAAGTCACATGGCTAGTTTTGTGTTAAGTGTCTCAGGCCAGATTTGCACTCAGGTCCTCCTGATTCCAGGGCCAGTGCTCTATTCACTGTGCCACCTAGCTGCCCCAAGAACTATGATCTTTTGATGGAATTTATACAGGTAAACAGTAGAGAATAAATGATACTGCTGTGATTATTATTTATTGATTATAATTTTTTTAATTCTTTGATACCACCTTGAAGAGTCTCCTCTAACAAAGTGGTGTTCATGTCTATCCTAGAATTATATAAGATTCCTTGGAAGGTCAGTCAACAGAATTAAATAAAATGCATTGGAAGGTCAGCCAACAGAATCTTGTTCTCCATTCTCATCATCAATATCAAGTTAGACATAAAATAGAACAATGATTACCAAAGATATTTGCCATTGTTTTTGAAGAGATGCAAGAGTCCAAGTTGAGGAAGGATTTCCAAAAGGTAAGATTCTGTAGGTGCTCGTCTTTATGGTCAGCATTGCAACATGCCTAAAAACATTGCAGAACTTCTGAAATGAGAGCTACAATTGCTCTAAAACATTTGATACGATTTTAAACAAACAGTCAAAAGAATGAACCACTTCTGTTATCAGTGGGGCATGCTCAGAGGGGCCCTACCTGCTCCTGCCTAAGCTCAGTACTCAGGTATGTGGCCACATGGTCAGCCAGAAGCAGGAAGTATAACTCAGTGTATGTCCAGTTGCATTCTAAGATACAGATAATGGAAAACGTGTAGATTTTATCAACTACTACGTATATCATGGACAGGTCATATAAATGAACAACAAACTAGACCCAGAATTAAGCAGGAGGAGAATAGTGTTTAAGGAATTGGCTCTTGGTAATTTCAAAGTTCTTTTATTGACCCTGAACTTTTCCTTGAAACAAAGGCCCACCTTTTTAAGATAAACATTCTTCAAGTGTTGTGTGACTGCAAGTCATAGAAAATTAAACTAGAGAACTGAAAATGAAAATCACGCAGATGGCTATGGAGTAGCATATGGTGGGTGTGAGCAGGCTCCATTAAATTCTTTCATACCACCTTGAAGATTCTCCTCCAACAAAGTGATGCTCATACCTACACTGAAATTACATAAGATACATTGAAAGGTCAGTCAATAGAAATCTTGTTCTCCATTCTCATCATCAATATCCAGTTAGACATAAAAATAGAAAGCCCAAACAAGGAATGATAAAGTTGAGTAAAGCACAGATCAGTAAAGATACATAAGGTCAAAGAAGAAGATGGGCTGATCTTATATGGAGAGTGTGGTATAACCATTGGATAGACAGCATGTGTGCTCCAGTATAACTTCACAAGGTCAATAGAAACTGAAAAAAGCCCCTAGAAGTTTGGACCTCCCAAGACAAGCTTATGGGAGAACGTGGTTACTCAGGAGCCATTGTCATGGTTAGTTTACAGTTTTATCACTGGAGGGTCATATTCATTTGAATATCAACTGAGACAGTAGTTGGAGGAAGGATTGGGAGAGGAGACCGAGGCCTTCCTGGGCCCCTGAAACCAAACTACTTAAGTGACTACTTATTCCACCTAGACTTAGAGCCAGCTCTGAGTAGGATTTCAAGGTCAACTGTATTTGTCCAAAAGAATGATTTATGGGAAAGGATCCCATTCCCATAAATTTTCATGTTATATTTGTTATTTCTATAGTTCACAATTTTAAAAAAAACTGAATCTAGGACAAAACCACTTATAAAGTTCAGTGATAGTTACTGAAGTCAAGATCAATAGCATAAAAACAAAATGTTCCTTGTGTCCCAGTATGTCACCATTTCACGTCATCTTTGAACCTAGAAATATAAAAGCTTTATGCTTATTCCAAAATATTCAGGCTTTGGACATTGTTGCCTGGTGGAGGGAACACTGTTCTGGGAGTTAGGAGACCTAGGTTTTAATCTAGCTCAGATACCAACTAGCACAAAAATATTCTGTGTATTCTGTGCCTCAATTTCCTCATCTTTAACATGGAAAAACTCTAGATTTAAATTATTTATATTGGTATATTTTCATTTTTCATTCACTTTTTAAGAGCTGGAGGAAACCTTAAAGATTATTTTGTCTAATTCCCTTGTTTTATATCTGAAGAAATGGGAGAGTCAGAGATGTTAAGTGACTTATGTAATGTTAACTAATTGAGAGTCACAACCAGAACCCAGAGCTCTCACAGACCTGTTCAAGTCTGTTCAAGTTTTTACCTGTTTGTCTTGGCTCTCCTTTTGATGTAAATTCTTATCCATCTTCTTATCCACTGCTGGCTGGGAAATAGGGAGAAATAATTTATGTGGCTCATACACCATGACCTCAGGAAACCTAAGAATGAAATGAAATACTTTGAGGCTATGAAGCAGAAAACCTTTGAAAATGAAAACCATTTTAAAAAAATAAAGCAGTTTTTAAAAAAAGCAATTCCCATTATATGAACTTTATATGAACTATTTTAATTTTTATTGCATTATTATTGATATGCTTGAAGCTGATCAATAAAATAAGTAGTAGATTCCGCCCCCCCCCCCCCACCTCCCTCCCCACTACCTCATTTCTATCAGGGTCTGCTATAAGCATTTTCTTAAAAGCCTTTGACTGGTCTTAATATTCTAGAGTGACCAGAGTCTAAGGGAAATCTATGGTAAAGTGAGTGAATAAATGAAACCATCAAAGTTGATGATTTGGATCTAGAAGAGACTTTACCAGATATTTTATAAGTGAGGAAACTAACTTACCTAAGGCCATTCAGAAGCAAAACCAGGATTCAAACCCTTGTCCTCTGATTCCAAATCTAAAGGATCCTGTCATTAGTATAAAAAAATATTATTCTCTCCAATGAGTGGGTTAACAGTTAACTTTTAAATCATGGTATGTCATCATCCTCACCCTTATTTATGAAGCAATGACCATGCACTGGACACTCCATATGTTCATGTAATGAAGGATTATGGTACTATAAAATTATTGTGTAAATAGGAAGAATACCAAGAATTATTATCTGACCTATACAAAGTGCTACTGGGTGAAGAAAGTATATTCAAAGAAAGAACCTTCTCTCAGAATAAATGAATTCTTCCTGATGTATTTATTTCTGTTGCAATGACAGTTACATAGAGCTAAAAAGGATGGTAGAAATCAGATTCTAGTCCAACCCTCTCATTTCACAGATGAGGAAACTGAGGCCCGGAGAGGTTAAGTGATCAGTCCAAAGTCACAAAGTCACAATGGCAAAGTCACTAAATTTGCAATTTAAAAATGTTCCTTCCTCCCCCCACCTCCTGCTACCCCTAGAAGAATGAACCATTACTCTGAATCTATGCCTCTGAATAACATTCCCCTAGAGTAGACCTTTGCTAGATTTGGTTCCATTAAGTGCTGTCAACTGTATACAAAAATTATAAGGCTACCCACTGTCTATGGAGCGTTTACTATTTTCCAGTACTTGGGTTAGATGTATGTTGAGCTATGTGTGTCCTCTTAACTGGTCTCTAGTGTCTCGAAGTTTAAATTCCTCTTTGTTAATTGAGACCAATACAAATCTCAGTGGAGAGGTGCCCTCTCCTTTAGGGACTGCCTGACCAGTAATTACATCTTTGCTAGTGCCCCTGTGACCAGTAGTAAACACTTGTGAGACAGCTGGCCAGGGTTAAGGGTTCAGACCTGTTAAGGACTTCATCACTTGCCTGCATTGGAAGGTGTTGGCTGTCCCCCTCTCTGAACAACGGAGGCCCAGCAATTTCAAAGTCTTCTATTTCCTCTAAGATAGCTGAACAGCTGCAGTAATGAGACAGTCCTTTGAAGTGGTTAGGGCATCAGGAGAATAGGCAGACAGGCAGCTAGAAGAGTGGGCGTCAAACAAGCCCTGGAAGAATTCAGGGGGCACAGACAATGAAATGGAGAGGGTTGCAGCTTTTCACGGATTATCCAGGAGAGCAGCTCCCGGGAGATAGCAGAGTCTGGATAAAAGGGGCAGTCCTGAGGAAGAACATCTGTTGCATTGGAAATAAGTGAAGGGGTTTCACATCTAACATGGGAAAGTGCAATAAAGAAGCACCCTTAACTGAAAACAGCTTTTATGGTCTGTGGTCCTGAGACTGGTTGTGGTTTAACATTTTGACTGGGATGAGCAAGAAATTTGGTAAAAACAACAACAATAATCAATGACTTAGGGATTTTTCCCCCATTGCTCATTCATTATGAGTGGCAGCATGGATCTGAAATGGATCTGAATATGAAATCAGAAACACAGATGTGCGTTCAAATCTCATCTCTGCTGCTTAGTATCTATATAACCTTGAGAAGTCACTTGGCTGTCCTAGGCCTCAGTTTACTTATCTGGAAAATGAGGGAATTGAGTTAGACAGCCCTCTGAGATCCCTTCTAGAGCTATGATCCTATGGTTAGTTGAAATGACCAAAACAACTGGTTGTTTTGGCTTTGTGTGTACTCTATTACTTAACAATTGGAATAAAGTAAAAATTCAGGTGGAATTGGGCTTCTAGTAGTCAAAGAGATTTAAAATAAATCCTAGAAAGATCTTTTAGATGAGGGGAGACCAAGAAATATCATTTGCAGTCTAAAATTAAAAGGTAGCACTTACCTTTTCTTTGAAGTAGCATTTTATATTGGAGAGTGCTCTGGGCTGGAATCAGGGGATATGGGCGGTTAGTTCTAGGGCTGCCTGGCTCTGTGACCTTAGGGAAGTCCCTTAACCTTTTTTAAGCCTCAGTTTCCTCATTTGTATAATGAAGATGATTTCTAGGGTCACTTTCAATTCTAGAATTCAATCAATGGGATGACTTAGGGCAGCAATGCATTGAGGCAAGAGGATGGATTTCAGGATCCATAAAATCTCTTGTCGTCCTCTGATTTTATGATCCTAGACCATCCACCCATTCATTCATTCAGTTGGTCATTAGTGCATTCAATGCTGTCAGTCAGTCAATCTTTTATTAATTGCCTACTAAGTGATAGGGATACAAAAAAGAGGCAAAAAACAATCTCTGCCCTCAAGGATTTCACCATCTAATAAGAGAGACAATAAGCAAACCAATTTGTAACATCCTCCCTTCCTTCCTCCCTCCCTCTCTCCAACTTCCTCCCTCCCTCCCTTCTCTCCTCCTGTCCTCTTCTCTCTCCTTTCTCCCTCATTCTCTCCCTTCTTTCCTTCCTTCCTTCCTTCCTCCCTCCCTCCCTCTCTCCCTTCCTTTTTCCTTTCTTCCTTATCACAAATCATGTATAACCACGCACGGTGGATAACAGGCTTCTTTTTTTTTCTTTTAAAATATCTGCCTTATCTGGAAAAATAAGGGGCTTGAATTAGATCAGGAGTTCTAAACCTGGATTTCATGAAATTTTTTTAAAAAGATAACTTTTCCCAATATAATCAACTCCCTTTGTAATCCTATCTTTTATGTGTTTAAAATATTAATCAAAGAAGGGGTCCATGACACAAATAAAGATAAAAATCCCTTTATTAGATAATTTCTAAGGTACTTTCCAGCTCAATACTCTATAATCCTGTGCTCCCATCCCTTGAAAGCAATTCAAAGACATACTGCCCTGCTTTACTCTCTGCCTCTGCTAATAAAAGGTGTAAAATCTCAGTGAAAACTTAATATAACATTAGTAAGATGCCAGCATTTTTCCTACCATGG
>CM053587.1:230640521-230676658 GCA_028646515.1 Pseudochirops corinnae
CTGGTAACTAACTAGGTATGGATGTAATGGTCAGACAACTGGAAGCCCATCTGATGATCTCTTTCTCTGTCTGATCTACTTTGTCTGCTTGTAATTTCTGTTTGTATTCTCTGAAGTTCAGAGTGCTGACTTTTTCCCCTGAACTAGGTAAATGGTATATGTTTAATTAAAGTAGGATTGTTAACGGATTTTGAGTTGCTTTCCTTTAGAAAAGCAGAACAAAGAACCTTTGCTAGCAGCCGCCCTAGGTATGCTAGGGTGCTTGCTGCTACACACACACACACACACACACACACACACACACACACACACACACACACACACTTTTCACCTTCTTTATATGTGCTGTCTTCCCCCATCATAAGCTCCTTGAGGGCAGGGACTGCCTTTCTTTCTTTTTGAATTTGTACTCCTACCTCTTAGCACATTGTCTGTTACATAATAAATACTTTAAAAATACCACCTGACTTGAGTTGACAAATACCTGGTAACCTCTTTATAGAAGTAAGCAGGAAACAGAAATTGTAAAATTTATATGGATTAGAATATATAAATATGTAAGAGTAAATAGGTTCTTTAAGTGGTAGCAAGATGAGATTAGTTTCTCCTAAAGAAAGATACCACAATTGATCTCTCTGAGGCGTGGCTGCTCTTAGCAGGCTCTGAGGGTAGCAGAAGCTGGAAATCAAAGTGAAGCCAGCTTTTGCACATGTCTAAGGAGATTTCTAGTCAACCATTCAAAAGTTTATACTTGCTTGTCTCGACCACCTCTATTCAATTCCTTCCCTAAAATGTTCGCCCAACATACAGATAGTCTCTCAGCCAATCAGTAATTACTCTTCCCTCTACATACGCTTCACCCAGTACAATAGAGTTGTCCCTCATGGACACTGCCCTAGGCTTGATAGAAGTGAGTTTACATTCATCTATCTATCTGTCTGTCTCTCTGTCTGTCTGTCTGTCAGATTGGTCCTGGACTAATTTCATTGGTAGAAGGAACGCCTACATGAAGGGAAGCTCCTTCTTCCAAAGTAAGCTGGAAATGTCTCTGCTGTGTATCATCTTAGAGACTTGCCTAGAGCACTGAGAAGTTAAGTGACTTACTTGCCCAGGGTCACAAAACCCATATGTGTTGGAGGTGGTCTTTGAACCCAAGTCTTTTCTGTTTCAGAGGCTCTTAAAAATGCTAAAGACTCACCAAGTTAATCAAGTATATTACCATCAAGCCCTCAACCACTGAGACCCACCCCCTTATACCTCACCCCCTCATCCTCAAGGGATTTACTTTTTTGATCAAATTCAAATTGGTCCCAAGATGTAGCTAAATAAGTCAGATGCTCTGTTTCCAAATTGTGACTATTTGCCACAGCAAGGGAGCACCTTTCCCTCAAACTTCTTGCCAGTGACTCCCTTCCCTTTTTCCCCTTCTGCTATACTCTGAACTCCATCCATATATGACCATGTGGCCAGGGACTCAGAGCCTTTGTTCTATTTGGACCCTCAGGTCTCCAATTGACATGGCTACTTATACTGATTAAATGAATAGAGAGTCACTATCTACAATCCTTCCAGTAAGATGGGGGACTACTCTATTTTACCATATGCCTTGCCACTTCATCCTAAGACTAGATCTTTCCACTCACCCTGCTGTTAAACCATTTTATGTGTTGTTTCCTCTAATGAGAATGTGAGTTCTTTGAAAATAGGAATTATCTCCTTTTTCTATTTTTATTCCCAGTGTTTAGCAGAATGCTTGGCACATAATAATCACTTAATAAATGCTTTTTAATTTATTTGCATGTTCATTTATTCATTCATTCCTCATCTACTGACCATTGTTTTGTCTGTGACATCTGTGGACAACATGAGTACTTGATGGGTATCCCAATGACACCTTGAAGCACTGTGTAGTACAAGAAGTCCAAATCAATTTGAGAGCTGTCAGCCTATAGCAAGTCAAGTATATCATTAATTTAATTATCCAACAAGGAAGTATAATATCTGAATTGTCTACCAGAGAGATTCTCAAACCAACAGTAAAGTGGTTTCATCAGATTCTCTCTAGATCCCATTCACAGGCTTTCCACACAAATATTCCACTCTCACTAGCTGGGTAAATTAAAACCCATGCTGGACAGGTTCTGAATTTAATCTAGAGTGATTATATGAAATGTTGTTCAGATTTGTCTTTTAAAAATAGCAAATCTAGGGCTTGCCCTTCTCCCCTCTCCACATCTGGACTTTCCTCCCACTGTCAAAAAACACCACCTACCCCCACATTCATACACTCAGACAAGTAACATACTATCACCATATGACATTTTAAAATAATATTTTATCTTTTTCCCAATCACATGTAATACTGTTTTTTAAAATTTTGAGTTTCAAATTCTTTCCCTCCCTAACTCTGTTTTCCCCTCTGTGAGACTGTAAGCAATTTCATATAGGGCATATATGTGCAATCATGCAAAGCGTATTTCCATATTAGTCATGTTGCAAAAGAAGATATAGACCAAAAGAAAAAAAAAACATGAAAAAAATAAAGTGAAAAAATAGTATGCTTCAATACGCTTTCAGACTCCATCAGTTCTTTCTCTAGATGTAGATAACATTTTTCAGCATGTATCCTTCAGAATTGTCTTAGGTCATTGTATTGCTGAGAATAACTAAGGCATTCACAGTTGATCATCGTACAATATTACTGTTACTGTGTACAATGTTCTCCTGGTTCTGCTCACTTCACTTTGCATCAGTTTCTGTAAGTCTTTCAAGGTTTTTTCTGGAATCTTCCCGTTCATCTTTCTTATATCACAATAGTATTCCATTACAATCATTTATCACTATTTGTTCAGCCATTCTCCAATTGATGAACATTCCTTCAATTTCCAGTTCTTTGCCACCACAAAAAGAGCTGATACAAATATTTTCGTACAAATAGGTCTATTCTCCTCCTTTTTCATAGTTCTTTGGGATATAGACTTGGCAGTGCTATTCCTAGATCATAGTTTTATACACCTTTAGGCATAATTTCAAATTATCCTCCAGAATGGTTGAATAAGTTCATAACTCCACCAACAGTGCATTGGTGTACCAATTTTCCCAAATCCCTTCTAACATTTACCATTTTCTTTTTCTGTCATATTAACCAATCTGATATTTGTGAGGTGGTACCTCAGAGTTGTTTTAATTTGCATTTCTCTAATCAATAATGATTTAGAACATTTTTTCATTTGACTATAGATAGTTCTAATTTCTTTGTTTGCAAACTGCCTATTCATATCCATTGACCATTTATCAACTGGGGAATGACTTGTATTCTCATAAAGACTCAGTTCTCTTATATATTCAGAGACACTTGCTGAAAAAATTGTTTCCCAGCTTTCTGCTTTACTTCTCTTCATGGTTGCATTGGTTTCATTGATATTTTATATCTTTTGATTCTCAATCACTGTATACTTCTGTTATTTCTAATGTTATAGAGATCATGCTCACACATGTATCAGAAACAGGCTCATATTTTTCTGTGTTCCCAGGACTGGGTCTTCATTGCTCTGTCCACCATTACATTAGGGAAGGCTTTTTATTAGGACAATTTTTTAATCAATAGAGACTAACTGTGTGGAAGCCTACTACTAATTCTTAACTAGTTATTGGTAAATTCAACAATCAGACTGAAAAATAAGCTAACAGAAGATCTAAAGAAGCTTACCACTGTAAATTAATCTTCATAGTTAACAGAGAATAAAGTCTGGTAACAGATCAAGGTAAAGTAGAAATGATCTTTGATCTGAGTCAGAAGACCCAGGTTCAAATCTTGGCCCAGTCAAGTAAGTAAAATTCAAGTAAGTGAAGTAAGTAATTTCATTTCTCCAAGTCTCAGTTTCCTCATCTGTAAAATGAATATAATATTTGCCTTGCTTAGCTTATAGGGTTGTTGTAGGGCTAATATGAGATAACTGATGTAAAGTACTATGTAAACCATAGAATGCTATATAGAATCATAGGATTTAGAGCTAGACAGAAACTTAGAAATTGTCTAATCCAAACCACTGATTTTTCAAATGAGGAAATCTTAGTTCTAAGTAATTAAATGACTAGCCAGAGTTGCATGGTTAATAGATAACAAAGTTGGGATTGAAACCCTAGCAGAAAGACTTCAAATGTAGTGTTTTTACCCATTGTATCATGCTTTAGCAATGCCAGTCACAATAATAACTATCATTATAATTATTAAGAATAAGAAACGTCTGGAGAAGAGGTAAAATTGTTAAAACAACAACAACAACAGATCATCAAGGAATGGCACGATTGCAAAGAGAATGAGGAAAGGAACTGGGTGCATTGTGGCAGACTTGGCTTGGGAATTGATAGCATGAAAAGGGGACTGATGATACAGCAAACAAGTTGTCAATATCTAGTTCAATATCTAGTTTGAGATTTTATAGTTAGGGGACTGAAACCTGTGAAGAGAGCAATAGTTGACAAGGCAAGCATTTCATGGAATTATTTGAGTATAAATGAAAGAATTTTAGTAGATGAATTTCAAACTGTCTTTCCAAAGACATACATAAAAGACCATAAAGCTGTCTTTAGAAACTTTAGGAGAGCTTCAGAAATTTTTTTTGATTTAAAGGTCATTTTTATTGAGTATATGACCAGGTTTAAAAATATTCCTGATATTAAAATTAATTTAAAAATAATTAAAAGTCAGAAAAGTCTTAAGAGTGCTTCCAAGTTCTGGTTAATATTGGAGTGATATAAAAATTGCAGGGAAAATTTTACAGTGAGCAGGTGTTGGAGATAATTAAGGGAAGAAAGGGCTCAAACATTAATTAACAAGAATTATGAAAATCCTTGTTAGATTATTTTCTCCCCAGCTGACGTATTTCTAAATCTATATACACAGAGAACACATTTTTTAAATCCATTTATTTTATGGAGACAAATAAAAAATGGATTTTTATTTCTGAATATTCTGTGCCTTACCCTGCAAGATAGAGACATGGAAGGTGTCAAAGAGGAAGAAGAGTCAAAAAAAAGAGGAAGAGAAAGGCAGAATGATAAAATGGATGGAATGGTGTACTTGGAGTTAGGAAGACCTAGGCTTGCATAATCCTTAAGACATTTACTAATTGTGTGACCCTGAGAAAGTCATTTAACCTCCCTAAACTTCAGTTTTCTCATCTGTAAAATGGGAGTAATCATAGCACCTACTGTTCAGGGCTGCTGAAACAATTAGCCATAGGATAAAATAAAATTATTTGCAAACCTCAAATTACTATGTTAATGTTTTGGATTTTGTCAACTAGTCATGTCTGACTCTTTATGACCCCATCTGGGAATTTTTTGGGAAAGATACAAGAGTGATTTGTCATTTCTTTCTCCAGGGTCATTTTACTGATGAGGAAACTATGGTTATCATGATGATGATGATAGTGAAAGAGACAATAAATTCAAAATATCATTTGAAACTTTTTAAAAGTCTTATGAAGTGCTTAAAGTGCTAAGAATTGAGAAATTCAATAGATCAGGGCTATCAATGATTTAAAACAAAGTAGATATTTTTCTTGGGAGAAATTCTACATATTTAAATATATAATTATTTTGTGTTTATTTTTTACCAGACTTGTGATTTCATCCGTGTGGGGAGTTCCCAATGAGTCATTTCCTCTATCAATGCAGATTAGTCCTTGTTTTGAAACCTCCAGCAATGTGACAATGCTTCTCTAAGACCAGAGGCTTCAAGACAAACTTTAAAAGGCCAAGGTCTTCCACTGCCTTCTGGGCCATCTCCAGTTGTCCTGATCTGTATCTGACCAACGGACCCTGATGGCTCTGGAGGAGAAAGTGAGGCTGGTGTCTTTGCACAACCCTCTGTCACTTATATTCAAGTCATTTGCAAATCGTGGCAACATATTCCTGATGTCATAGTCCTCTTCCAGAACAAAGGACAAACCACAAACAGGTCTTGGAGAAGGAATGTGATGTAGTGAATAGTAGAGTTAAGCTTCAAGTCAGGTAGACTTTGGATTCAAGTTTTATATGACCTGGTGACTATATGACCTTAGGCAAGATATTTAACCTCCCATGACCTCTAAGAAGACTAAAATAATTGAGTGATACATAAAATGAGTGTGGAGGTTTTAGTAAATCCCAAATCAAAGTGGAAGAACTTAATCATCTTAGGATTTTAGTGGTGGAAGGGACCTTAGAAATTGTGGAATCTAGTCCTTGAGTTTTACAGATGAGGCTGAGAAGAGAGTTGACCTCAGGTTTTATATGTACAGGTAGGAGAATTGGGAGTCAAATCAAAAGCTCTCGAATTCTAATTCCAGTGCTCTTTTCGCTAGAATACATTCTTATTGTAAAGGTTAAGTTTTTAAAATGTGATAAATTCTCATTTGTCTGGGATGATATGGTGAGTACAACGACCTGCCTACTTTTGCTTAGGAGAGTGTGGAAATGAGAATATGATGTCTATAGGATAAGATAGGGATCTATGGTATGAGAAAGAGTTCCAAAGCTTGAAGAGAAGACTGGGGATGGGGTAAAGGTGGGAAAAAAATGAAAAATCTATTTCAGTTGAAAGGATCCAATTAAGAGAATGAACCTCAAGGTGTTGGCATGTGTGGTAGTGGGGTTGGGGAGAGAGAGACAGAGACAGAGACAGAGAGAGACAGAGAGAGAGAAAATATGAATATATGTAACAATAATGTCCAAACTTTCCCTATTTATGACTCCTTTATTAATGACTACAAATGTGCCAGGGTCTCCCCATCCTTAAGAACGAACAAACAAACACTTTTCATGACTTGGAAGTATCTGTAGCCATCATTCAACATTTTCTTCCATTTTACAACCACCTAAAAAAAGTTGCTTACACTTATTACCTTTATTTGCTGCCTCTTTCATCACTCCCCAAACCTTCACTCATATTAATGGTTTGGGGTCCCAGAGAGAGGATTATCACTATTCTACTCAGAGACCTAGGGATAACCTTGTGGAGCTAGCTATCTGGTAATATCACTCATGAGACCTCACCAGTGTGCTTCCCACTGATTTTCAGCCAGCAGCCTCAATTAACTTTTAGCAAAGGTATTTACTGTTGTTTGTCCTTTGTTTTGGAAGAGGATCAATGACATCATGATGTTGGTCTTGACTTACACATGAACTGGATTTAAGTGAGCCATATGTGCACAAAATCCTCAGGCTCATTCTTCCAGTGTCATCAAAGTCCAATGGCAAAACAAAAGTCAGGACTCCTGGCAATGGCCTGGGATGCAGCAGATGATCTTGGTGTCTTCAATGTCTGACTAAGCTCTAAGTGCCCCACAATGCCTGCTTCCACTTTCTTCAATGACCATTGGAATGAACAGTTCTCATCATGGAAAAACAGAAATACAGTTTCTCTTTTTATCAGAGACCTTCTATTTGTCTTTGATAATTTGTCTCTTTCTATTCCTGGACAGATGGATTATCTCTTCCTGATCCAGTTTCTACAATACCATGGTAAATGGGTGGGGAAAAAGGACTGGGTGGGAAGAATTTCTTGCCTCCTCCCAAGAGCTGTACTGAGAAGACCTGTATGAAAACAAAGCACTGAATGAGATAAAAATGAAGTGAACTGTAGTGTCATGGACATTTGACTATCTTCATAGTTTTGAAGACTATAGATGACAAATTATAAATCAAAGTTGGGGACTATGTGATAATTTTACTGTTGTGGTCATTCCTAAAAGAAAAGTAATTTTTTCTTTCAATTTCGCATCATGAGGAAGCACTGGTGAAGCATTGGTGACTCTAGGACAATGGTATCAATCTCAAATAGAAATGGATCCCTTCTGGCAGAATTGACTTAGAAAATCACAAATCAACACTATTGATATTGCATTGTATTTTTATTTATTTTGTTAAGCGTTTTAGCCTAGTTCTGGTCTCACCTGGAAGTTTTGTGGGCAGCCTATTACCCATGGGGAGTACCTCTGACATCACTGCTCTAAGAGATGACAAAGTAAACACAAAAGATAGGAAAGAAGGAGGAGCTGAGGACAAGAGAAGTCAGAAGAATCCAGAGACAGAAGACAAAGAAGGCCAGGAGAGGAACTGCTTAAAGAAGGCAGAATATAAAAGTTAATAGGCAAGATCTACAAATGTTTTGTTGAACCCATGCCAAATGAGAGGCTTTATTTTGTTGGGACCCGAGGGAGTTAAACAACTCAACTTTGGAGCACCTTCTTTGGGTCAAACTGTCTTGATCAGGGAGTAGGGGAGTGAAAAATTGATTAGCCCACTATATCTAGTAAAACTCCAACCACTAGACCAAACCATGCATCACATCCCAATCAGCTGGCCATCTGCAATCCATACTACCATCTCACATGTACTCCCCTATCCTTGTTTTAGGCTCAATAATCAAATCACTACTAGGATACTACTATTTTTCTTGTAAAGGTCATGTTAACTGACCTTTATGGATAAATTCCTCAGTCCTGGAACAACTTAGACATTCCTTTCTTCAACCAACACTCCCATGTACATGCTATCTCCTAATAGAATGTAATCTCCTAGGGGCGGCTAGGTGGTGCAGTGAATAGAGAGCATCGGCCCTGGAGTCAGGAGGACCTGAGTTCAAATCCAGCCTCACACATTTAACACTTACTAGTCATTTGCCCTTGGGCAAGTCACTTAACCCCAATTGCCCTGCCTTCCCCCCTCCAAAAAAACAAAAAAAAAAATGTAACCTCCTTGAGGGAAGAAACCGTATTACTTTTGCAACACTGAGTTTAGCACAATGCCTGACATACAGTAAATATTTAATAAATGCTTTACCATTCATTTATCAATTGACTCTTTTTTTCCTTTTGGGACAATTTTTTAAAAATCGCATTTCTGCAAAGTTCATTCACAACTTCGTTGATTTCTCTTTTTGAGATGAGGTTATTTACATTTGTCTATTTGATTTCTTTATCTTTCTCCCTAACTTGCAATCTGAGTGTTTTATATTTTTTTGACTATGTGTTCATTTCATTAAAGTTTCAATATTGGTTAGCATGTGGACACCATAATTTGATAATTTTCTTCATTTTCTCTTTATTTGTTGTAATTTCTATTCTTTTTTATTTTTAAAGTTGTTCTTACTGTCTTTTTAGAAAATGAGATTAGCAAATGGTTTATCTTTTACTGATTATTGCAATACACTAGCTCTTAGGGGTTTTTTGTCAACTAGAAAGACTTTTTTGTTTTCAATTTTCCTTATGTCTTCTTTGATTTTCAATTTTTTATTTTTGTGACATTATTAATTTCTCAATTTTCTAAGTTTTTTAATTGTTGATTGCATGGTTAATTTATAAGATCATGAATTTAGAGTTGAAAGTACCCTCAGGGGTCATTACGTCTGGTCCCCTTATTTTCCAATGAGATATTTCACATTGCCTTCTATTTTTTCATTCTTTTGGATCTGTTTTATAATATCTTGATTTCTCATAAAGTCATTAGCTTCCATTTGCTCCAATCTAATTTTGAAGGAATTATTTTCTTCAGTGAGCTTTTGAACTTTCTTTTCCATCTGGCCAATTCTGCTTTTTAAGGCATTCTTCTCCTCATTGGCTTTTTGAACCTCTTTTGCCATTTGAGTCAGTCTGTTTTTTAAGATGTTATTTTCTTCAGTCAGGCTGTTGACTTGTTTTTCATTATTTTATTGCATCATTCTCATTTTTCTTCCCAATTTTTCTTCTACCTCTCTTCAAAATCCTTCCTGAGCTCCTCCATGGCCAGCAACCAATTCATGTTTTTCTTAGAGGCTTTTGATGTAGGAGTTTTGACTTTGTTGTCATCTAATTCTATGTTTTGATCTTCTTTGTTGCCAAAGAACAATTCTATAGCATGATATCTCTTCCTCTGTTTGTGCATTTTCCCAGTCAATTACTTGACTTTTAAGCTCTTTGTCATGGTAGAACTCTGCTTCCATAGTGGAGAGTGCTGTGTACCAAATTTCTGGGGTTTTGTACAGCTGTTGTCAGAGCTTCTTCTACATACATGCCTCAGAACTGTGAGGAGGATTGCCTCTCCACAGCCTCAACAAGCTCTGCCACACCAGTGCTCCTCACACCAGGACTGCCAGCTAAGACTGCGACCCAGATCTAAACAGGGGAAAGCAAGAGAATCCTGCCTCAGTGCCAGCAAAGAGAGTCCTGCAATTGCTCTCTGGTCAGTCTCTTGGTCCCCCTACTATCTATGCAGCTGGAGCCTTAGAAGCAGCCCCTGCCACTGCCACTGCTGCTGCTGCCGTTACTGTTGCTGTTGCCCCTGCTGCTGCCATGGCAGCCACCACCACCACCTCCACCACCCCAGGGACATGGGCCAGACCACACTCTTTTCTCACCCAGGCCCAACAGTTTCCACACTGACCTTTTACTTTCTCTTTGGCGTTTATGGGTTGAGAAGTCTGGAAACCACCACAACTGCCAATTATTCAGAACCCTGAAGTCTGCTCTGACCAACTTTGCTCTGCTCCCAACCTGTGAGCTCAGCTGGAGACACCTTTCACTCTGTCATTTTGTGAGTTCTATAGCTCTAAAATTTGTTTAGAGTCATTTTTTACAGGTCTGGACTCATTATTTTACAGAAGAAAATGAGGCCCAGAGAATTTGTGACTTGTTCAAGGTCACAGAGCCAACAGGTAATCAAGGTAAGATTTGAGCCCAAGTGCTCCTGATCTAAATTCAATTGTTCTGTCCACTACACTACTCTACCTCTAATAATTCTTTGGTATTCTTGGTCTCATTCTTTCTTTTAGGTTTAAATTTTCTCAGAGATTTTTCCTTTGAAAAAAAATTTTTATCCCATAAGTTTTGCCATGATGTCACTATTATTTTAAGATAATTTCATATACATATATATACATATATATATACACACATACATACACACATATATATTATATATGATTTGTTCTTTGGAATTATTTAAGACTTAGGATAACATTTAGTTTCCACTTAGAAATCCTTTGATTATGTGTTCCTTATTAATTTTAATATTTGTTGTATTATGGTATTTCAGAGTTTTTTAATGCTTTGTACATAAAGAGTGTAGAATATAGAAATAGGCATACTCTTTAATATTCTTATTCAATTATTGTCCAAGTGATGACTCAATGAAAAGGGGGCTGTGAGTAGTTAGTCACACTAATTCACATCTGGTGGAACTGTGAATTGGTTCACTATTCAGAAAAAAAAAAAAAAGACCTGGAATTATGCAGGAAAAGCTGCTGAATTGCTTGATCCTTTGACCCAGAATTTTCATTACTGGAACCATATCCCAAGGAGGTTATTGGCTACAAAAAAAAAGACCTATGTGGCTAAAAATGTTTATAGAAATTCTATACATACAACGAAAGAAACAAAATGCTTGGCCGTCTCTTTGTGAATAGCTGCACAAATTATGGTATACAAATGTAATAACTCCTACTAACCAAGTTGTTGTAAGAAAAATACTTTCTTTTTGCACTTCCTAATCAATTTGCTACCCCACTCAATACAGCAACTATTCTAAACTTTCTCATCTTTCCTCAAGCCCATACCTTCTCCCATCCTCTTAGCTGAGGAATTCAAAATTCACTGGAAAAAAATGAGTTCATTCATCAATAGCTCACTTTTCTCCCCTCCTCTGCAATTCACATTACTCAGATATCCGTCTCCCCTTCTCTCTTATACATGATTTCTTCCTTCACACACTATTTCTTCCTTCCCTTCTGATTCACAGAAAGAGCTGGTCCTTCTCCTTGCCAAGGCAAACCTTTCTACTTGCACCCTTGGATTCCATCTTCTCCACAGAATGTATAATCTCCATTCTCTCTGGTCTTCATTCTTTCCCTATCTACTGGATTCTTTCCTGCTGTCTACATATGCACTCACATCTCCACCATCCTCAAAAACCCCTTATTTGATCCATTCACTATCTCTAGCCATCGTCCTATATTTCTCCTTTTCTTTACAAAGCTTCAACACTGGGTGCCTTTTATTCTCCTCACTCACTTCTAATCTGCATTATAAGTTTGTCATTCATCTGAAACTACTGTGCTCTCTCCAGGTACTAATGATCTCTTAATTGTCTAATCTAATGATCTTTCTGTAATTCTTGCCTTTTTTGACCTCCCAGGAACACTCTCTTCTCTTGGATATTCTCTTTTCAACAGGTTGTTGTAACACTGGTCACTCCTTGTTCTTTACTTACCAGTCTGACCTCTCCTCAGATTCTTTGGCTGGTTCTTCATTTATGTAACGACTAACTGTGAGTGTTCCCCCAAGACTATGCTCTGAGTCCTGTTCTCTTCTCCCTCTTACTATTTTGTTGGTGATCTCATCAGCTTCCACGAATTCAATTATCATCCCTTCCCAAATGATTCCCAGATCTATATAGGCAACACTAATTTTTCACTTGAACTCCATTACCAAATCATTAACTGACTATTGGACAGCTCAGATTGGATATCTTGTAGGTATCTCAAACTCAGTATGTCCAAAACAGGACTAATTTCTGTGCCCTCAAACCTTTCCTTCTTCCCAACTTTACTATTACTGTTGAGGATATCACCACCCTCCTGGTTACCCAGTCTCCAAACTCCAATGTCATCCTCCAGTCCTTGCAGTCACACACACTCCCCCCAGGTCCAATGTGTTGCCAAGTCTTATTGTTTCACAGCATCTTCCATACACATTCCTTTTTTCTCAACTCACATAGCCACCACCCTGACCCAGGCCCTCATCACCTCATGCCTGGATTCTGATTTACCCCACTGCCAATGGCTTTGCTCTGAGAGTACGTCCCATTTATACTGTATGTATTCTGTATATTTGTGGTGGTTTACAGATTGTTTTCCCTGTTAGAATGTGAATTCTTGAAAGGTAGGGACAGCATTTTTGCCTTTTTTGTATCTCAAGCACTAAGTATAAAATCTGGTATATAGTAAGCACTTAATAAATGCTTATTGACTAATATTTTAGCATTTCTCTATTCTTCATTTCTCTAGTTTCCTGTCCAGTGCCTGTCCTTGGCACTGGCAAGGGTTAGTTCTGCCAGCATAGTCCTCTTCCACTCAGTTTCCAGATGTTGCCCATCTGGACCCAGACATCCTTGAAATGGATACTCAGAAAATGCTCTAGAACCAAGAACTTTAGCTAGATTTAGAGTCAGAGGACCTAGGTTCAAATCCTATCACTGCTCACATACTACTTGTATGTCCTTGGATGAGTGATTTAACCTCCTCTGGGCCTCAGTTCTTCATCTACAGAATGAGGGGGTTCAACTAGATCAGTGATTCTCAACCTTCCTACTGCTGCGACCCTTTAATATAGCTCCTCATGTTGTGGTGACTCCCAACCATAAAATTATTTTCGTTGCTACTTCATAACTGCAATTTTGCTACTGTTATGAATCATAATGTAAATATCTGATATGCAGGATGTATTTTCATTGTTACAAATTGAACATAACCCACGGGTTGAGAACCACTGAACTAGATGGTTTCTGTGCTCCATTTCAACTCTAAATCCATTATTGTCACTCTTATGTGACTCTCCAGCTACAATAAGCATGTGTAGGATGTGGAAAAGGAATACTGGGGGACATGCTGCTGGGATGTTGCCCCACCTATAGGAACCCCCAAGCTACTGACACTGGAGAGCTAGTGGCATATGGGAAAAAAAATACACGAGTCAATTGTGGGGTCAATTGTCAATGTTCCTATCCACATGCTGTCTTTTGATGGGATTCGGAACACAAAGGACCTTAGAGATGACATGTTTACATATGAAGAATCTGATACCAAGGAAGTAAAGTGATTTATCTAAAGCCATAAAGTAAATTGTCAGAGTCAGGCCTGAGTTCTCTGATTCCCAAGTTCAGTGTTCTTTCTAATACACCCACTTTCCAAGGGTCTGTTGAGATGCTTTTTAGTACAAGGACAAGGAAGGAGTTTTCCTTTGAGGAAGGGACATCCAAACTTATTGTGAGAAAACTGGAGGGCTCTCCAGATTGTTGGCAGGCACTCAAATATAGTCTATGACGATGACTTCTTAAGCTACACAGATATTTCTTTGAGCAGACATGGACTCTACTCTAGGAGACTCTGAGCTTAATTGTGACCAACACACATGTCACTCACTACCCCCAATTAGATGAAGTCCTGTTTCTGAAGTTGTGTGTAAAGGAAAAGACTTTGCTGAAAGAGTTAACCAGTGTTTTACTCAGGAGGAATTCTCAAGCCTTCCTCTAAGGCAGAGGCTCTTAAGCTGGAATCCGTGAATTTTTTAATAATATTTTGATATAATTGGTTTCTTTTATAATCCTGTGTATTTTACTTTATGCATTTAAAGACATTATTCTGAGAAGGGGCTCATCCCTAATCTAAGGTATGAATAAATCTAGGTGTCATTCTATAAGAAGATCAACCTATAATATACAGAATGGACTCATCACTTGGGCAGTGATAATGGGAGTTGGAGAAAGGATAACAGCCTGGAGTAAGCAATGCTATAACCTAATGATTATGACAACATAATGTTAAGCATAAATACACTTTTGCTAGACACAAATCTTTTCTGGAAAACAAGACATTGCTTATTAAAAGGACATTATTGGATTTGGAATTTACTGTCCTTTGTCTTTTGCATAATATCTAATTCTCATGGTTTTCCTTTCTGCTTCCATTATGGCCAGGGTTTTTGCAAGAGGAGCTGGTGACAGATTATGTGGACCTTCCAAGGTTTCTGGGTAGGGATCTCCAAACCAAGAAAAACATCATACCACCAATGGGTTACCTGAATGCTTTCTGCCATGGGTATCTCTGACCTTATATTACTTATGAGTAATGAAGACATGTCCCACTTATTTGAGTCCCTCAAATGAATACAGCCAGTCCATCAGACACAAGGTAAATAAAATCTCTTTATTCTGTAGTGTAACATAATAATCACTTGTGTATTTTTATGTCAACACAAAAAAACCATCGATCTGATCAAATCTATTTTTAAAAACTAGAAGTACATGCAACACAAGCAATCTCTACATTGCATAGCCTTTTCTGTATGTCAGTTCTGAAAAAACACCACCAGTTGACAGGAAAGTCCTGATGTCACCACTATGGGGGCCTTTGTCAGCTGTGGCTACACAAATGTGACTAGGTAAAAAAATTTGCACTCAGGTTGTTTGACATCATTTTTACTCCTTCATTTGGTAATGATTGAGCTATCAGCCTTCATGGAAGGTGAAACCAGTCATCAAAAGGCTAAGCACACAAAGCACATCTCATTAGCCTGAGCTCACACTAGAAGGGAGAAGTAGAAGCTATAGAGAGATACAACAAGCCTTGCTTTAGGAAGCAAGCTACAAAATTATATGCAGCCTGGTTCTGGAGTTCCTAGTGGGTAAGAATGTAATTCAACTGTATAGGAATAATTTCCCATCAAGTCTTGATTTTTTTATAATACACCTGGACAGTTTGGTTAACAAAAATAAACTTCAAGGAGGGATTAAAATTTAAAAGTGGCTGAGACTTGGCAGGGAGGTGGAATATAAGTGTAACATGAAGGATAGAAAATAAAGGATGAGTCTAGAGAATAAAAGGTAGATTCTGGGGAATGAGAACTGGGAGGCAGTAGGCCCCAAATTCCCATGGTAGCTTGTAACAAAGAAGACAGAATTGGGTAAGAACCCACATTTTGGGAACAAATCATGGAAAAAAATATATAACCATCTTTTTAAGAAAAACAAGATGTAAATGACCACATGCACACACATTCTCCTCTCCAAATTACATTCACATCAATGTGCTGGATTATATATACATATACAGATGCAGAATTCTCTTTTGTTAGTGTTGAAGGGAAAAAAAGGAAGTCAGCACCAAGCTAGATAATGAATTATTAACAATAAATGCAGGAATATGTACAGTGACACAGCAGACCAGCATTACAAAGTTAGCCCAGGTGGGAAACCAATGAAGAGCTCCTTATATAGCATCCACAGGCCTATGAATCATCTTCCTGTGTGCAGATTCTGGATAAGTTTTAGGGTCTTATAAACTACAAATGTGCACACTTTCCCCTGACTCTATCACAAATCTCCCTATGTTCTGGGAACACAGCATCAAAGTTCAACTTTAGTCATTTGGCAAAGTGATTAGAGATGTCCAATAGGAAATAACATATATGTAAAGTGCTTTGCAAACCCTAGAACACTATATAAATGCTATTTATTATTATTAAGAGTGAGGGAAACTTAAAAAGAACAATAAAGGATAAATATTTTATTAAGAGGGTCACTTTATCCCCTTGGAAAGTTGATCACAATGACTCTGTTCATACATAATCTGCTCAATGACTTAGGTCCTTGCCTATATTTGTCCTGATTCATCTGCTTTACACCATACCCCACACATGTCCCTGACCTGCTGGAACAGAAGAACATTGGACAAGAAGGACCTATAGTTGGATCAGTCCCATAGAAGTACAGAGTCATGCAACATAACTCCAACCAATCATGGGACATTCCTCCACAGCCCCAGACTGAAATAAATTAACTCTGCAAAACTAACACTTTCAAACTTCCTTATTAAAAGCACTCAGCTGGTGTTGGGGCACTTTCCCACCCAACTGTGGATCTTAAAACACAAACACAAATCTAAACAAAATGCATTTCCAAAATAGAGACTCATTTCTAAACACCTAAGTACTTCATACCCAAGAACCATTTGGGGTCATCACTCATGAATTTCACAAGGCTAGAATTCCTCGGTTTGACTTGGGACATCTCAAATTCATGCTAGAATCTAGAGAAATGGAGCTGATAAAATGAATCAAAATTTGAGCTACAACCAGTCAGGCAAGAAAATATCTGGGTAGACTTTTCTTGCTTCATAGTAGAACACACTGTTCCATAAGGGGCTTAAAATCATACCCTTGTGTCCTATTTAGCATTTGAATGAATGCCAGGACCCTGTGGTAGAAGTGATTATTCATGCATGCATTGGCTTATAACTTTCCAAATACACTGCATTTCATCAGCTAAAGATAGCCCCGTAGTATAAGACTTCAGGCATACAGTTTCTTTCTCTTTTTTCCCCCATAAGGAAACCAAATTAAACATTGTAAGCATAGTCACATAAAAACAGGAGGAAAAATCAAGACTGGAACAAAAATGAATAGGCCAGAGGAAAAAAAGGAAAGAAGTATGATGGCAAGAACTTTGGAGAAGGGAGGCAGTTTCATACCTGGCTCTCCCAATACCTTTCCATGGGACCTTGGCCAAATTCCATAATGTCAATTGCCTACAGTTCCCACAAACCTGTAAAATGGGAATAAACATTTTATTCATATGTCTCTCTTGAAGACATATTGGAAGGACATGCCAGATGGACATTGGAAATGTGAGGGATGTCAATAAAATTTAATCACCCTTTGATGCCAGGTAACCAATTTTATAAAGCAATCCTTTTCAGTATCAGAGAAAGAGCAGTGACCCAAAATGAAGACCTTACTATAACTGACACCAGCACAATAGCTATTTGGAAATAGATATATGAAGAAAGTAGCTCAGTGGTTCTCAAACTTCCTAATGCCACAACCCTTTAATACAGTTCCTCATGTTGTGGTGACCCCCAACCATAAAATCATTTTCGTTGCTACTTCATAACTGTAATTTTGCTACTGTTATGAATTGTAATGTAAATATCTGACATGCAGGCTGTATTTTCATTGTTACAAATTGAACATAACCCACAGGCTGAGAACCACTGAAGTAGCTGAACTTAACATTTGACATAGATTTTGGAAAGTGATATAGAATTTGGAAGGCATTTTCTTTATTTTAAAAATACCTCATTTTCTTCCTTTTTAAGACTGTGGCAGGAGTTCTGCTTTTTTTCTAAAAGTATGGTTTTTGTGTGCAATATAGCTCATTAGTCACAGGTATTTCCTTTATTCAATATCTAATGAAACAGATTAATAGCTCAGGGAGTAGGGAGAAGCTTCTAAGTAGGAATCTGTCTTCCTGGTACACAAAACTTAATAAATGTTTAATCTTCCTTGGCCAACAAATGAATGCACTTATTTTCCCTGCTTTTAAGTTATATCAGTTTCATGTGTGACCTGTCATAGTTAAGTTTATTCAGACATTTGGGCTCAGTGTCCCAGATCATTCCAGGACTAAAAGCAATGCCTTCCTTACCCAAGGAGACCTCCTCGCCTGCTTGTTGTTGAAGTTGGATATAGTCATGCATTGATGATTTCAGAACTTTTAACAAAATTAGAAGAAAGTTTGGAATCTAGGGGGATAACAGATCCACTCTTTGAGAGTTTTCCCCAACTCTTTCATCATGAATGAACTTTCCAAGATAACAATTCAGGTGTAATGTAAGCCAAAGTAATGTTTCCTGTACATACTAGATTCAAAAGAATTTTTGCCACAAAAATCTCCATTATGTAAAACTCATGGTTTAAAACTTATTAGCATTCTTTCTCCCCCACTTCCAACACAATTTCAGGTTTGAAAATCTCAGATCAATTTCAGCTTTAGCCCACCTGCCTAACCGAGCAACAGCTGACATTATGGCCAGCTCCAGCGATGAAGAAAGCAAAAGACAGCAGACAAAATTGTCTTCCCAAAGTAAACTACTGCAACCATCTCAGAGGTGAGGTGAAGGATGTGGGGCTCTGGTATTTACACCTCCTTGGGAACAACAGCTGTTGCTTTCCTCTTCTGGAAGCTGCCTAACTTAAATTAAAAAAAAAAGCAGCTCAGTAATACAGCTAAAGAGGTGGAGTAACTCCTCTCAGTAAATGCCTCCAGTCATTGCTGGGGTCAAAGCATCAGAACTGCTGATTTTTCCAAAATGTCCTCAAAAGGGCAGCAACCACAGCAGTTTTCCTGCAAAGAAAACAAAATAAGGATCTTGTTGATTCAACAGTACTTTGAAAAAATAATAATTACCTGGTTATGCCTTCCCCTACCCAGGAACTCACACACTCACACACACACACACACACACACACACACGTGTGTGTCTGTGTCTTTATGTATATGTATAGGTGTATATATATATATATATATATATATATATATATATATATATATATATATATATACACACACACACATAAATATACATATATATGCATTTACTTGTTGTTCAGTCATCTTAGTTATGTCCAACTCTGTGACCCCATTTGGGGTTTTCTTGGCAAAGATACGGAAGTAGTTCACTATTTCCTTCTCTACCTCATTTTACAGATGAGGAAACTGAGGCATACAGGGTTAAGTGACTTGCCCAGGGTCACACAGATGGTAAGTATCTGAGGCCAGATTTTAATTCAGGAAGATAGCTTCCTGATTCCAAGCCCAGTGCTCTATCTACTGCACCACCTAGCTGTCCCCTTTGTGTGTGTATATGAAAAAGAAACTCCTTGTCAAATCCTACTGCTTACCAAAAGTTTAAATTTTTTATGCAAGACATTTTAATGTTTCTTATAACAATGAAAAGTATATAAGCACACTTCATTTAACATGAATTGGGGAAAGGGATAAACTTTCGCAGGACTAATCACTCATTTAATTTTTGGTTATCTATACCCTGGAGGTCAAAGTGCTGGATGGCCATCATGCTTGGGAGTGTTTCCACTGACTCGTACAATCACAGCAAACACCGGACAATCCAGGTCTCAACCATCCCCTATATAAAATGGTTCTCATGGTTCTGAAGCAATATCCTCCTAAATGGGCCAAGGATATAAAAGCACCAAGAACTGAAATGTCGGTAAGGTTGATTTTCATGGTAGTTCCTTCTACATATCAAATTGCCTCTAACAAATTGTAGGAAATTTGTATGTTCTAACTTATAATGTAGATTTTAAGCCATGTTCATATGGCTTAGAAAAGTCTTTTATTTTTCCACTGGAATAGCTGTTGATCACTAGATTTTAAGAATCAGTATTATCTTAAGGTTATCACATATCTTAGCAAGAAAACAACCTGGACTCTGGAGGAGAGTAGCATAAAGAATCCTCTTTTTTCTTTTGTTTGGACCAAAGCTGCTTCAGGCACTAGTAGCTTGGATTTGCTTTTATTTCACACACATACATAGCCCACAAACAACTAAAAAAACCCAACAAATTAAATCTTGAACCATAGACCTCCCTGGTCCTTCATGGTCAACCAAAGGGCTCTAAGAAGCTGCTGTATATTTTCATTCAGTGCTAACAGCAGCAATAAAGCTAACAACCACAATGCAACAGAAACATACAAAATGTCTCTTCCCAGGGTTGTGGTGGGGGCTTAGTTGATTTTCTGTGGTACAATGTGATCTTTGGGAACTCAGGAAAAGTGGGTGGCTAGTAAAAATGACCAGGGCAAAAGAGTAATGTATTAAAAGCTCAAAATAATATCTTGTTCCAAAAATAAATTGAAAATAAATCTAACCATAGAACTCAAATACTACATCTTAAATCAGCCCAAATGCTTAATACTGCCCCATATTGGGAGTTCCATTAGTCTTGAACTTGATTTTAAGAAAGTTGACTTTCACATTCTTTTCCCCTACTGCTACCCATTCCCAACACAATCAGCCCTTGGTAACTGGTTCTCCTTAGACTCTAACCTCACTTTCTCCCACTGATCTAGTTCCCACAGTGCTTCAAAGGTAGCACCCTTTCTTATGGTGGGAAGGTGGTTTGCGGTGAACCCTTAGGGTTTGTGGCAACTGGGAATGGATGGTTTTTAAACAGCTGAGAAAATGCTTCTGCAATAGTAGGTGAGAGAAGAAAAGGGGAGGGAAACATGTCCCGTGTCACACAGCCATAGGCCACTCAGGGTAAGGACAAGAGTGTACAAAACCTGAAGAGAGCATAAATTCAAGGAAACAGGGGAAAGAAAAAAGAATCTAGTCTCTTTGTCCTGCTCTAAATAAAACAAAAATAAGCTCCCCTCCCTCCGTCCGTAATTCCCTAGATTTTAATTTCTTCACATTCCTGATGAGCCAATTAAGTCATTCCAAGTCTTCTTTTACTTTCCTTTAGGCCCGTGAGTTAGTGATTACTAAATAAAAGGCCAATACATATACGGCAAAATATTAGGAGCAGCATTTTTTGCGGTAGCAAAAAAAAACCCCAAAAAACAGATTAAGTGCCCATAGATTGGAAATTGGCTGAATAAATGGTTGCATGAATGCCATTAGCTCTTCCTGTGCTTTAAGAATCAAGGAGGAAATCAGAAAAACGTATAAATTGACACAGAGTGAAGGAGAATAGTGTGCATATGACTACAATAAAATAGATGAAAAGAACACTAAATCAAAACCAAACACTGAATAATTTGAATGAGCAATCTTGGCATTGGAGAAGAGGTAAGGAATTGTTGTATTCTCCTTTCCAGAGAGTTGTGAGCATTTCAGGGATTGTGAGAATGGAAATTTGCATACGCTGTTAAGAGAGGGTCACCATATTGATTGATTCCACTTATCTGTGTCTTTTGATTAGGAGAGAGGGCTTATTGGGTGACTGAGTATATGTGGAGGGTAGGTCTGGAAATGTCTGATGTAACTGGAAATGTCATCAATCAAATTTACTATTTCAAAAAATTAAAAATAAAAGGAGTTGGGAGAAAATCCATAGTTAAACATCAAGTTTACCCTCCTACTCAATAGATATAAAAGCTCTTTGTATCCAACTTGTGGTATACAAAAAAAAACACACAAAACAAAACACAAAGGCTCCTTTCTTAATTCTTTTCTAAGCCTTCTCTTTCCCAAGATAAATTAAGCTAGACCTTCAGTTGTAAGCTCCTAGGGAACAGGGCTGTTTTTTATTTTCATTTTTCAAATATCAAGAATATTTTCATTTTTTCTTTGCATTCTCAGTACTAAATACAGTACCTTTCATGGAGCAAGAGCCAAATAAATGCTTGGTGACTGGATTGGTTCAATTCAATCAATTCAATAGAGTTCTAGGATATTTTTCAATGAATACAGGGAAGCCGTCACTTTAGGGCCACAGGCCACATAAAAGCAAGGCCTAAATCTGGGTCTGCTGGTACAAAGATGCTACTCTATGTGGTACAGGCAGGCAGGCAAGCAGGCAGATGACAGGTGTTACTGTCCATATCGTCACCACTGAGAATTTATAATGACACCCTTCCCGGATATTATGCCTTTTTACATGAAAGAAGGAAACTAGAGGGTCCCAGACAAACCTTCCAAGTTGGAACACTCTTCAGCAGGGTCCTTGGCCACCAGTTACTGAGCTTTAGAGCCTTGGTTCTTCTTCTTCTAAGAAAGTCACAAGATATTTTGGAAGAGATTAGAGCTCTTGCTTAAGTTCTCACTTGTGATATGAGCATGTTTTCAAGTCATTTGCTATGGGGTGGGGGTGGGCTATTTTTCCCTTCTTGAAACCCAAACAGCTTTATGTCATCTCCTCCATAAAGCCTTCCCTGATTTCCTCAAAAATGACCTTGTACTTTTAGCACATAGCATTTTGTTCCACAACTCTCTAATGAGCTTATCACATAGCATTATATTGCCTGTGTCATACCTTCTTACTAGAATAGAAAGCCCCATACGAGTCTATGAACCATGTTTTCCCCACATTACCTAGCACAGTGCTCTGTGCACCAGCAGGTGTTTAATGTTTAGAGGACCTACTACCACTGTGTGTAGTTAGTACCACACAAACACAATTGTTTTCTAGTTGCTGAATGTATGTTAGTTTTGTTTACCAAACTAGACTGGAAACTCTCAGCGAGGGGTATGCATGCTGTAGAATCATTTTATGGGATTCCACTGGACTTAGCACAACATCAGACACATAGTAGGTATACATAGAGGTGTGACTGACCGGCTAATTTGATAAATGGTAAATTAGGGCTAATTCTTAATTAGATAAAAATACAGCATATAGTGTTAAACATACAAGAGGCAAAGAACTTTAAAGAAACTAATTTCCAAGGATAACTCCTTCTGAATTCAGCAATAGTTTACACATTCAGGATTTCAAACATAAGTGTTAAGAAGAACCTAGAAGGTACCTCATACATCGTAGGTATTTATTAAATGTTTGTTGGATTGAATTTGTTGAGGGCATAATATGTCTAAAGCTTTACACTCATTTGGTCCTATAGAGTGGATTGACCTAAGTAAAACTAAAATCATTTAACATTAAGATTTTAGATTCAGAAGTGACCTTAAAAAAATCCAGTTCAACTCCATAGAGGGAGAAATTGAGCCCAGGTTGCCAGCTAAAATTCCCACTTTTTCAATGTAAACTGAAATTTTGTTTTAAAGAATAAATCAGTGACCAATGGCATTTCAAGAATGAATCTTTGGGGTGGGGATGAGGGAAATAAATTGGAAAATAAGAAGTTTTTTGAAAAACAATATTCCATTTCATTTGAATATTTGGTCAGAGATTTTTGAAGAAACATACAGTCCAAGACTTTTCTTCATTTCTCTTAGAAATTAATTTAAATGGCAAAAGTCTCTATAGAATTAACAAAAAAATATTTGTGCAGGGCAAATCCCATAATTCAAATCTTTTTCTTTATATACATTCATTTTATAAAAGCAAATTTTACCTTATTTAGATTATTGATTCTACTCTGTTGCTAGTAAATGGACAAAACATACAAAATCACAGTCTGATCATGTGATTTTTTTTTTCCTCATACTGCATCTCCCCCCCACATTGTAGCTCCAGTTGCCACCTCCTGTGGTTTCTGTATTTTATGTCATTAAGTCCAGAGACATTTAGATTCTGAAGAGTACCAATAGAAAGGGAAAAAACACTACTTAGCGTGATACTCTGATAGATGTGTGGACCAATAAGTGATATAAATACTCTTTTAAACTACTCTATAAATCCTATACCATAAATAGTATTTCTAGTAACAGTACATTATTAATTATATATTACATATTATTTATTATAATTAATATCACTATAAATCATTAAAATATTAAATTATCATGATAGTAAATAGTATAAATTTATTCTATTAATACTCTTTTCTCCAGAACAGATCACATTTCCATGTCATTTTATCCTAAGCAATGCTGGTCTATCACTTCCAATGTATGATCCATGTGCTCCATAAATGTGTTAAAGAGCTTCTTTTGTTTTGGTTTGGTTTGGTTTTTAATTACAGTGTCCCAAAAATCTCAGTATAGTTTTAAGATATTAATGCTTTTTAAGCTTAAAACTGCATTAAGACTTTTGGGACACACTGTATTGAACAGATACCAAAGTATCACTTGGGCTACTAGTATATCAGATACTAGGGTGTTGCTTAGGATACTAGAGTATCACTAATGTTTCCCTTGAGTTGTTCATTCTTCATTCACTTGGTTTTTCACTCTATAGATTGCTAAACCAATCTTTTCTGAATAATTGAGGATCTTAATTGAACTAATCCATTGTGTTCTGGGACCCAAAAGCAATCAGTACAATGCCACCCACAAACCATCTAGAAGTAATTCCTCATCTGTTTGGACTTTGACAGGATCATAGTCTGGCACAAATACCTTTGGCAAGCATGTCCCTCTGTTTTGTGCATTAGAGAGGTAGCTGAGTTCAAATCCAACCTTAGACACTCACTAGTTGTTAGACTCTGGACAAATCACTTTATCTCTACCTACTTCAGTTTCCTCATCTATAAAATGGGAATCACAATAGTGAAGGTAAAATGAGATAATATTTATGGAGTACTAAGCGCCATGTCTGGTGCATGTAGGTTCTGAATAAATGCTTATTTCCCTTCTTCCTACCAAATCAAATGGTATACTGAAATTTTCTTAAAGTTATATATAATTGTGTGACTATGAAGCTGTAGTACACTATAAAAAATTCTCTGCAAAAGTTTACTTTCTCCCTTCTCATCTTCATCACAATCCAAATACATCATTATGGAAGATTTTCTAGAGATGTCATTTTTCGGTGAAAACACCATGTGTGATCATTTCTATCCTTTCGATATTTGACTTCTAATGCCTCCTCCAACTCTTAATCTTCCTCTTTCAGATATCTTAAAAACCAATAACTCACAGATAATTGCAGGGGAAAAATGAAATATTATAATGAAAAAACAATCATTCAGTGGCTTTAAAATTATGCTTCCTTCAGGACAAAATTTCGTACATATTTGGTCATCTAGTCTTCCTAACTTTGTAAGTGCCTTGTCTACTTCCTCACAGAGAAGCTGAAGTGGTTGATGGCAAATGTGATGGTTCCACTATTATCCATCCAAACTAGTCTCCCTGCTGATCTCCAAACTTGAGTGGCCATCTCTCCAAAATGTGCCTTTGTGCAGGCTTTCCCCCAGGCCTTCAATGTACTCTCTTCTTGCATCTTCACTTTAGAACTCTCCCACTTTCTGAGGAAAAGAAACCTTTCCTAGATCTTCTTCTCCTTAGATCCTACTGCCTTCCCCACTCCAATTGCTTTCCATCTACTCCACACATATCTTGCATGTGCCTAGCTGTTTAAATGTTGTCTCTCTCGTTAGAATGTACAATCTGTAAGGGTTGAGACTTTTTTGCCTTTCTTGTTATCCTCAGAACTTAGCACAATGCCTTGCACATTATTGGTATTTTTAAAAATCCTTATTCACCAACTGGCTGATCAAAGGTTGCGCTCCATCAAATTCTCCTCCAGTGATATTTCTTACAGAAAGCCTTCCCCGATGCTCCCAATCATTATGGTTCTTTCTCTCTGTAAATTGTACTCACTAATCAGTATAAGTGATTTGAGGGCAAGAATGAAGTTTATTTCATTTTTATGTGTTAATTTCCAATACTTAGCACAA
This sequence comes from Pseudochirops corinnae, assembly GCA_028646515.1. Taxonomy (NCBI): domain Eukaryota; kingdom Metazoa; phylum Chordata; class Mammalia; order Diprotodontia; family Pseudocheiridae; genus Pseudochirops; species Pseudochirops corinnae. The sequence goes on from CM053587.1 coordinate 230,666,364, forward strand.
TCTTCTAGGCAGAGTTGGGCTTTAAAAATGTTTACTGTAAGAAATAGAAAAACTCTTGTTCTGGTCTTGGGTCTACCATTTACTAGCTAGATGACCTGGATAATTCACACTGCATCACTGGGTCTCAGTTTCCCCCTGTATAAAATGATGGAGATGAACCAGATGAAGTCTAAGGTTCAGTCTAGCCCTAAAGTTCCAAGAATCTGAAACTATCATGTGCTCAAGAACTCTGAGTTTAAAAAAAAAATAAAGTTTAAACCATTTGCATACAACTTAAAAGTTGGTGGCTAATATGACACAAAGCAATGGAAAAAACTTCAAAGTTGATACATGTGACTAACATCTGGTCAGCACAGTAAAGAGGAAGGTTTTTAAAACTACAAGAAATAGAAAAGTTGGCAACCTTTGAACTGAGTCTGCGATGAAGACTGTGGTCTGACAACCAGGGATGCTTCAAAGCTTCACTTGCACTTATTCTCCAGCTAAAGGGGAAAATAAGAGTTTTGTTAAGTAAGTGAGGCATGTCAGCCTTGGAATTCTAAGGTTCCTGAAGGAGAGAAGACATTCTCCATCTGTGCACTCCCTGGAAAATAGTAACAAATAACAGAAAAATCATGAATTTATATTGTCCCCTGACCCCCCATGAGAGTAACTGATTCCTCCTACTTACAGGATTTTTATATTCACCCTCTTCCTGAAAAATAGACAACCGTGGGCAACGTCAGAGTTGCTCAATGCTGACTGAGGGGACGAAGGAGTCCTGAAGTAAGAGATGGAGCAAAGAATCTCTATTTCTGGAGATCTTTTTAGGATGGAATAAAAGTTATCTACCTTGAAGAGATTAAATGTAGAACTCCCTGATTTTTTTTATTTTCTCATCTGTATGTATGCTAAACAGCCAATTCACTTCCTTCCCTCCATCAGAATATAGGCTCTTTGAGAGCAAAGCCTGTTTCATTTGCTTCCTTCTATTCCCAGTGCTAATCCAGGGGAAATCAAGTTGCCTAGTACCTCTGGGCCTCTAAAATTCAACTCACAATTCAGTTTCACTCTTTTCTGTCCCGCTGAAGTATGAACTAATGATAGTTTAATATAAAAGCAAATAGAAAGCTTATCACTTAAGTACTTGGCTAAATTATTTCTTGGCAAGCATAGGACTGGAGCAAACGCTGCCAATAACGTTCTATCTATTTCCAAAATTGTAAACAGTGCTAAAATCACTTGGCGATTATTAGGCTGAGAGGTCCTAAGAATATTTCGTGGTGTATTAGCTACCAATACACTTCAAATTTTGGAATCAGTTGGGATTACCTCTTGTCCTTAATCAGAAGTTTAGAGATGAATTCCTTGCCCTCTTCAGAAATGTTTTGGAATTCTTCTTCTTCTAAGTCCCACCTACAAGCCAAGATGTTGTTTAGTGTCTCAGCATCATTATCACCCAGGAAAGGAGATAATCCACTGAGCCTGAAAGACAAAAACAAGAGAAATTTTAAAATACCTAGAGATAAATTTTTCCCCTTGACAATCAAGGTATAGTAGATGGAACCCTGGACTTCAAGCCAGGTTGATCTTTGTTCAGATTCTGCCCCAGATTCACTAGATACTTGACCCTGGACAAGTCACTTATATCTCTGGGCCTCAGTTCCTCAATCTGTAAAATACGGTCCCTAAATCTATGGTCCTATGAATTCAATTCAATTCAACGTTCATTATACATCTGTTTCAAGTCCTGGGGGAAAAGATAAAAATAAAACCATTCCACTATGATAGGTAGGGCAGTAAAAAAAAGAGTCCTGGCTCTGGAATCAGGAAAAGCTGATTTCAGATATGAGATTAGACATTTGCTAACTGTGGGACCCTGAACAAGTCACCTTACCTCATTCTGCCTCAGTAGCCTGAGCAGTAAAATGAAGATAATAATAGCCCTTACTTTCCAGGGTTGTGGTTTGGTTCAAATGAGATATTTATCAAGTGCTTAGCATGATGCCTGGCACATAGTAGGTGCTTGTTTCTTTCCTTCCTTCTACCCTTGAAGAGCTTCCATTCTACTAGGGAGACTCAACTCGTACATGGAAAAGCACATACAAAGTGATGCTGGAAGGATAATGTAGGAGATGGTGCCTGGACAGTCTAGTGTAGACACGAATTGCTTGAGCAAAGGCACAGAGGTGGAAAGTGAACTTGTAAAATGAGAGAATCAGCAAGTTTGGATGTATCCAAAGTAGCCTAATGAGAAATCAGATTGTAAAGGAAAATGAGAGTCATATTGCAGAGTGCAATAAATGCCAGTTGAGGATTTTGTATGTTAGAGGATATGTTATGTATTGTGTAGACATATGTTTGTGTGTTATTTTGTATCTCAGAGGTAACAGGGAAACCCTGAAGATTTTTAAAGGACAGTAATATGATACATTAAGGAAGACAGAGTAAGGAAATAGAGGTTGGGACTGAACCTGTTATTTCAATGATAAGAGGAACTGCCTAATGAATATTTACTATGTGCCAGGCACTATGTCAAGTGCTGGAGATAAAAAGAAAAGCAAAAGATAGTCCCTGCCCTCAGGAGGGAGCTCATTGTCTGATGAGGGAGACAACTTGCAAACAAAAATGTACAAACAAGCTATATCCAAGATAAACAAGAAATAATCAAGAAAATTAAGAGGAACTGGGAAAGACTTCCCCAAGAAGGTGGGATTTTAGCTAGGACTTGAAGTCAGGAGGGAGAGTGTGCCAGGCATGAGGGACAGGCAGAGAAAGTGCCCAGAACCTAGAGATGGAGTGTCTTGTTTGTGGAACAGCTAGGAGGCCAGTATCACTGGACCGAGGGGTACATGTTGTAAGAAGACTTGAAGAATGGGGGCAGTTAGGTTATGAAGTGTTTTGGAGAGCATTTTGTATAATATTCCCTTTGTTTCTTTTGTCTCTTCAATGTAATTAAACTTATCTGTGTGTGGTGGCACAGCATTGGAAATCAAGGGGATGCCCATCAATTGGGGAATGGCTGAACAAGTTGTGGTATATGTATGTAATGGAATACTACTGTGCTATAAGAAATGGGGAGCAGACAGACTTCATAATAACCTGGAGAGACTTATATAAACTAATGTTGAGTGAGAAGAGCAGAACCAGGAGAAATTTGTACACAATTACAGACACAACATACGTGCGATGACTAACTTTGATAAACTGGGCTCCTCTCAGCAATGCAAGGTTCTAAGACAACTCCAGAAGACTCAGGATGGAAAGGGATGTCCTCATCCAGAGAAAGAGCTACAGAGTCTGAATGCAGATTGAAGCAAACTACTTGCTCTCTCTCTTTTTCTTGTTTTGTTTTGTTTCGTCTTTCCCTTTGTTCATTCCATTGGTTATAATCCTTCTTTACAACTTGACTAATGTTTAATGTGAAGGTATTTGTAGATCCTATATTTGATTACATGCTGTCATGAGAGGGAGGGGGGAGAAAATTTGAAACTCAAGGAATTGTGAAACTGAATGTTGTAAACTAAAAGTAAATAAACAAATTAATAAAAAAAATTTTAAAAGAAAAGAAAGAGGAAAAAAATGTGAGTTGAATGATAAAAATGCCTTGCATTGAGCTCTGATTCTTTATTTTTGTACACATTTGTCTTTCCTCTGTAACTACATTCAATTATATTTTAAAGCAGTGTAAAAAAAAAACTTATCTGTGTGCATATTCTACTGCCCAAGAGACTGTTATGTTTTTCTCTTTAATACCCAATACCCAGCATAGTATCTTTTAAAAGCAAACATTTAATAAATATTTTTTAACTGAATTGAACACTAGATTTGGAGTAGAGACCTGGCTTAATGCCTTATTTCTGACTCATAATCCCACATTAGAATGTAAGCTCCTTGAAGGCAGAGATGTTTTACTTTTTAAAATTTTTTTGATTTTTTTATTCCCAGTACAATGGGGTCTGGCACATAAGTGCTTGTTTATTCTTGATTGATGGATTCACATTGGTGTGATCTTGAACAACTCAATCAACTCTTTGAGTTTAGCATTTTCATTTTTTTAAATGGGAATAATCATGTTTACACTCCTTACTTCAGAGAAATTGTAGGAGGAAAAAAGGCTTCATAAGCCTTAAAGTGATAAATAAATAATTGTTGAATTGAATATACAGATGAGTTATGTCAACTGACCATAGCCTTTTAAAAATAACAGTTTCTATCACCTAAGATGTAAATCCTAAATAGAAAATAGCTGGTAATTACTGTGGCACAAAGTGAGGGAAAAAACCACCCATTGAAAACACCCTTTGGTGACTTCAGAATTTTCAGTTCCCCTGAAACATCTAACCTTGTGACTGGAACATGCACTCAGAAAACAATCCACTAACTTGTTTTGCAAATGAGACTTTGAGGTGTATCCCAGTGTTCATCAATGGTGTTCCCACCTATCACATGCACTCTTCAACATCCTGTTGTTAAAGTCATCTTTATTTCCATTTTTTCTTTGTTCCAATAGATCTTCCCTTACAAAGGAAACTTAATGCTCTTATTTTTTTTTAAGCGCCAACCAGGCAGTTACAGATAGAGGATTAGATAACATTTGAATCTGCCAATGCTATCTAGAGCTGTATGACCACACAGCTCAGAATGATAAGAAAAGACCAAAAAAAAAGTTAGAAAGAATAAATAGAAAATGACTATTAAAAACAAACAAAGAAAGTAGCTAACCAGAAAGGAGTAACTGGTAGACTGTAGGCCATGCCTCCTGACTGGAGTCTTCTTATCTTGCTCTTATGTAAACTTGGTTTATAAAATCCTTGGACAAAAATACAAACTTTGGTATGAAATAACAATGACAGAAAACTAGATGAGGGATTTCATTAAAAGAGTGGTCAGAAAGGTGTCCAGAGAACCAATAAATGTCAAGATCTTGAAAGTTAAATTCAGAGCAGGAATGCAATAGAAAAGGTTGGTCAATAGTGGTAAAATTTACTTTCTTCATGTTTCCCTGGGGGAAATTACTTTGAATAGTCAGTCAACTAGTATTTATTAAATACCAACTATGTACCAGGCACTGTGCTAAGCACTAGGGATGCAAAGAAAGGCAAAAATTCAGGCCTTGCCTTCAAGGAGCTCCCAGTCTAACAAAGGAGACACCATGCAAACAACTATGTAAAAAACAGGACAAACTGGGGGTAATCTCAAAGTGAAAACACTAAAATCAAGGAGGACTGGGGAAGGTTTCCTGCACAAGATAAGACCTGAGCTGAGACACTAAGGAAACCAGGGAAGCAGGGAGGCAGAGATGAGAACAGAGAATGTCCCAGGTATAAGAATGAGAATGTATAAATTTTCCTGATAACACATAACCCTTTATATCAGTGTTGCTGACATAAAAGGGACAGAGAGGTATGTGCTCTTTCTCTTCAAATTATCTGGCATTTTTATTTATCTGTAGAGTGGTTTTATCCAGTCTCCACAGTCATTCCCCTCCCCACTACCCACCCTCTCCCCCTGCCCAAGAAGAATATAAGCACCTTGAGAGCACGTACTATTTTTCCCTCTACCAACATGGTGCCCTGTGTATTTTTGGACTGGGTTTGGGATGTCATCGTTAAAGGGAGCTCCTGGTGAGGGACTTTCTCTATCAGTGGAGATCAGCTCTTCAGTTGCCTATGGCAACGAAAGCTGAAGTAACTTGCCCAGGGTCACACAGCCATTTATGGTAGAGGCAGGGCTTCTATCCAGGTCTTCCTGAATCTGAGGCTGGCTTTTTCATTGCCTATGCCACATGCTGCCTTTCACATTATTATGTTTTTTAATTGAACTGAGCAGTCTCCAGTTCAGGAGAGAGAGACTGCAGAAAAAGAGATGTATCAAATTATGTATGGGAAGTGTATAAGAGGAAAACAACTACTTCTCTTATTCACCTAGATCCTCTTTGCCTTTGCTCTGAGAAGAGTGCCAAGCATGCAGAAGGTGTTCAAAAATCATTGATGTAATTTTTCTTATCATTGATGTTCTCATTAAAACTCTTTGACTTCTGAGTCAACCCTCCCTCAGCTGTCACCAAGGAATGAGATACACTAGCATATTCTTAGCTACCTGAATTAATGACAGGGCATCTGAGACAGAGGAATGCCAAGGAAACCCTGATGACTACTACTTACAATGACAAAGAAAGAACATCATAAGGAAAGAAATAAGTATTTATGCAGCATCTTCTGTGTGCCAAGCACTTAGAAAAAAAATAATTTCATTTTATTCTTACAACCCTGGAAGGTAGGTGCTATTATTATATCCATTTTACAGTTGAGGAAATGGAAAGAAACAGAGGTAAAGTGACCCAGGGTCACACAGCTAGTAAGTATATGAGGCTGGATTTGAACTCAGGTCTTCTTGACTCCAGGTTGAGCACTCTATCTACTGTACCACTAGCAGGAGAGGATGCCTCAGTACATTTTCATTTGGCCACAAATCCGCCTATATTTACAGGATAGGAATGTTGAAATACAAGTTATTCAAACTGTTTTACAGTTTATTTTTGGGAGGCTTTGATGTTGATGGTGAAATGGAAGGAAGGCTTGGACTGGGGTGTGAAACTGTAACTTCCATTACATGGTACCTACAGGCAGTTACCTTGTCACTTTGGTAAAGGCAAACACCTTGGTTATAGTGTCATGTATTACTAGAGGGTCCCAGCTACCTAAAGTGCCCCAGGTTGGAGAAGAATAAGAATCTGATCAAAATAAACAATGCACAGAAAGATTTTCCCATTCTCTCATCGAGGCCAGCCAGATAGTACTGGGATAACTTTTTTCAAAACAGTTAATGTCAGAAAACCACAGTTGGGTCAGGAGACTTGCTTTAAGGTCACCCTGAGGCAAAGCCTCAAACAACATGGATCAAATGTAGGCAATCAGCAGCCCAGACAGCAGCAGACAGAAACACCAGACCAGCCACCAGCTGAAGGTCACATAGAAAACAGCACAAGTGCTTGGTCAACCTTGACTGAAGCCACAAATCAAAGAATAGCCCTCACATGTTTTGTGTGTGGAAAGTACTTTCCAGACATATCCACACACCCATAGTGATCACTCATCAGTTGTCATCTCTGAACATTAAGGTCAATAATACTTATTTATCTGTGACATCAGGAGACTATTTAGTAAATTATCCTTTTCTGATGAATCAATTGCCTGCTTAGGAATAGGAGCACAAAAGGAGCTAACCTTTTCCAGTAAGTTAGCTCAGAAAGAATGAATCCATTACATCTGTATATTGGTTCCTAGAAAGTAATGTTTGTCCTCATACACCTCAAAATTATTTTGTATTTAAGGTTAGAAACCAGAAGTGTGATCTCATTCATATAAGGAATTCCTAGACAAGAAAACTTCCTCCATAATGCAGATTGCCTTCTTCGCTGAAACTTGTCTAGGAGAGTTGCCTGTGGCACTGAGCCAACTGAGAAGTTACCTTGTCACACAGCCAGTATAGGTCAGAGGCAGCTCTTGAACTGGGGTATTTGTGACTCTAAGGACAGTGTTCTGGATCCTATTTCTCACTGACTTCACTATATATATATGTAACAAGGGCTTGTCTGTCCATGCTCAGTTTTCCTAACATGGAAGTACTCCCGGGGGCTGTTGGAGCAAGTCCAGATTGCCTAACATGGAGGTTTCTGCTTCCTGTACCACCTGGATGGGTATAATCTCTTTTGATTGACTGTCTGTACCTTTAAAAGTGGAGAAACTAAATAGTCTCATTTTTCAGCCTGTCTTTTTCTGCTGCTCCTTCTAGTTTCATCTGGAAGGTTAAGCCATAGTACAAGTGCCATGAATTGAACTAGAAAAATGAGAAGGACATCCTTCCTCTGCTCTCTCTCTCACACTAACTCCAAGAAAAGGGCCTGGAGATGGTTGTTTCTGTTCCATTTCATCTATCCTCAATTTTAGGTGCCAATGGCGAAACTCACTGGACCTAGGAGTTCGTGCCATGATGACCTCGGAGCCAGGATTAAAGACGAGATGCAGCCAGCCACTCCAGCACTGAAGCCCTAAGAAGCCAGGGTGCCTAGGACCTGAGGAGGGCAGGGGTAGAGTTCGATCTTAGAACTGGGAGAGGGCCCTATAGGAACGGAGCTAAACTATGAAACTAATCCCTTTCCCCTTCTCAGAGACTGAGATGGTACAGGGGAGAGGGGGAATTAATGTCTTCTACAAATTGGAGGAGTAAATTTGCATACTTATGATTATACCTTTTGAAATAAATATTTCTGTGTAAAAACTAATATAATTGTGGCTAATGGAACTGGAATGTAGGGAACCACCTCTTCTACTTGGAGGAAACACCACTGAGGGGGGCCAGAGCCTGGGGTCAGAGAGCCTAGATACCCCTAATCTCTTTAAGAGTGCTGGAGAACCCTGGGGAAAAGGTGAACTCATCTGTTATGTTATATACACCACTCCAACACACACACACACACACACACACACACACAAAATTAGAATATAAGCTCCTTGAGGGCAGAGATTGTCTAGTTTTTTTCTTTGTATCCCTAATGCTCCTAGCATAGTGTCTTACACAAGGTATGCATTTAATAAAATGTTTGTTGATTGTTCTTGTAGGAGTTTTTACTCATTTATTTTGTAAAATAACCTGCTATGTGACTTCTGCCTCAGTTTCTTCCTTTGTAAAATGATAGCAGCTCAAATAGGATTTTTTTTTCCAAATCCCCTTTCAGCTCTGACTTTTATGATGCTATTCACTACTACTTTTTTCTAGGAAAGCAAAATCTACTGCGTAGGATAGGGATGAAAATGGTTTTGTAGATTCTGATTCTAGGCCTACTTACAGCATGTAGGCAATCACACCAACACTCCACATATCAGTAGGGAAAGAAACAAAATCATAGTTCACAACTTCAGGAGCAAGAAATTCCGGAGTCCCAAAGTTCACTCTCAACTTTTCTCTGGGTTTGTACCTGCAATGGAGAAGAAGAGAGAAACAATATCAGAAATTGCTAAAAGCTTGAAAAAATATTCATTCTACTGCTGTGACTAAAATTGGACATCTGGGGAAACCACTCTCTCTTGAGGGTTTCCATAGAAATTGTGGGAGTTTTAAGTGTTTATTTTTTTATACCATACGATGATGGGGACTAGGCTTGTGATTTCATAAGTATAAGGACCTCCCTGGAAAAAGAATTCCCTCTATTAATGCACGTTAATACCTTCTTCACAGCTCATAGCCGTAGAGACTTGATTAGTGCACAGAGTTAAATGATGCACCCAGGGCCTCACAGTTCGTCATAGACAGGACTTCAACCCAGATATTTTGGGTCCTAAGATTGGTTTTCTATCCACTGCACCACACTGCTTTTCTTGAACTATACCTGCAGGTGCTGCCCTTGTTACCTGGACTGATGGCAAGAGTCTAGTGTAAAAATGTGCCACATCTTGCAGAGGATGAAGGACCACCTCTATGGTCTTTCTCCTCCCCTCAGCCTGCATTTGAGCCCTGACAATATGCCTGCCTCTCCCAATCCAACTCTGAAAATGACACCTCTAGTTTGGGGTTTGCGGCTGCTGCACAGTGCCTGTTTCTGGCTGTCCCTATCTCTCCTTCTATGCTCCCACCCTGGAGTATCTTGAATTAAACTATGCAACCTTCCCTTGTATACATTAACCATGACAAATAAAGGCCTATTGCTCTGTATCACTGGCCATTTGCTGTAATTTTTCTGCAAATTCCTGTTTAAACTTTAAGTGCCAAGGTAGCTACAACCCACTGAACTAGTCTATATAGAGTGTGTCCCCAAAATCTATACTATATACATGCACACGCACACATACACATTTATACATACTTATATAATATATAAAGATATGTGTATATATTACTGTACATATAAAGATAGATGGGATAGACATGATACATAGATATATAGATAGATACAAATGCCAGACTGATAGATAGGAAGATAATTGAAAGAAAGAAAGAAAGAAAGAGAGAGAGAGAGAGAGAGGAAGGAAGGAAGGGAGGAAGAAAGAAAGAGAAGAGAGAAAGAGAAAAAGAAAGAAAGAGGAAGAAAGAAGTGAAGGAAGGAGGGAAGGAAGAAAAAAGAAGGAAGGAAGGAAGGAAGGAAGAAAGGAAGGAAGGAAGGAAGAAAGGAAGGAAAGAGACTCTGTTTTATTTTTGTATCCCTGATACCTAGCACGGTTTCTGGCACATAGTAGGTGTTTAATGCATAGTACATATTTACACAAGTAGGTGTTTCATGTTTGTTGGCTGATTTACACATATGCAGAGTGTTCCAA
>CM053587.1:230677158-230698118 GCA_028646515.1 Pseudochirops corinnae
GTGCAGCTGGTGCTAATCCCCCCTCCTCGAAGCTGGTGCTAATCCTCTGCTCACCTGAGAGCTTTTGAGAGCTTTCTCTGCACCTCCCGCCCGGCCACCCCCGGGGCACAGCCGAGGCTTCAGGCCAGGCTGGTTTTGGTTCGCAGTGCTGATATGGTTCCTCGTAGCCGAGCTGACTTTAGTGGGAAGTATCTGTGTGCGTTTTTGAAGTTCTAGGTTGGTCCAGAGTCCTATTCCATGGGTATTTTGGGGTGGCTATGTGAGAGCTGCGATATATTGCTGCTGCTACGCCCCCCCTCAGTCATTTAAGTCTTGAGGATGTTTTCAGTGGCTTTTAAGAAAAAAGTAACCTAAATTGCCTGCAGAGAAAGGGAGAATAGAGGAAAAGGTAGGATATTGCCCCCACCCCAGGCTCCTTGGAAAGCTCTTCATTTCTCTAAACGAAAATGTATTGATCAAAAAAGGGCCTTATCCAGTGACTCTTAGTGGCCTATTCTTAGACCAGAGAAGAGTAGATGATCCTCTTGGAAGGATGGAATTGCTAATGAGTTAGGTCACGCCTCTCTATAACTGAGAAATATAGCTTTAGGAATCTGTTTCTTCCCATGTGACTTTCTCTGTTCTTTTGTGTGTTTCTGGGGAAAGGAGCCCTGCTGCCTGAAATCCCAGGTACAAACCACACAGAAGGGTTTGGTGGTAATGAATCTTGACAATAACACCTCTAAAGTTCTCTCCATTTTCTAGAGCAGCACTTCTTAAACTGTGAAAAATTTGTCAATAATAAAAAGTTTCCGAATGCACAAGGACCAAAAATTAATTCAAAATCAAATGTGTTTTGAATCTGGCAGCACTTGACCATGTTACATTGCCCAACTTCATTCACTAAAGTCTTGGTTCTGAACACAAAGCATGCTTACTTTGCAATGAGAATGCCTTTAGACCATGTAACACCAACACACACTGCTGAAACAGGAAAAGGGATCGCTAGTGGAAAAAGTTTAAGAAATCCTGTTCTAGAGCATGCTTATGTCTGAAGCCAGAGATCCTAGAAATTAGAGGACATAGGACCCCAATATTTGCCTTCCTCCCTTAAAAGACACTATGTAGCACATCAATGCTACATCAGACACTTATTTGTTGGTTTAATGGTGCCATTCTACCATCTTTATTTTTTATATGAATATCAAATCATATTATGTCTCAAAATGTAAGTGTCAAAAATCCAGCGCTTAGGATCATGTGGCTCTCATTGGGTTGAGCATGATCACATACAATTAGGTTTTTAGTAAATAATACTAGGATGATATTACTATATTGTGTTGGTTATTATAAATGAAGAAAAATTCTTGATTTTTAAAAGCCTTAGAAATATGTACAATAGTTGACTTCTAGGGAAAAGTCTTGAATATGACAAATTATTTCATCCCTTTGCACAATATGAAGGAAAGGACAATAAAATTAGGAGTTCTAATACCTCTTGTGTCCTTTGACTGCCATTTTCTACTGGTATAACCTTAGACAAATTATTTAACTTCTTCAGTGCTCAGTGTTTTCATCTATAAAATGAGGCTAGATCAAATGATTAAAACATCAACACATATTTATTAATTCACTACTCTAGTACCTCTGTTGGACACTGTTGTAGCTGAGAAATGCAAAGGTTAGCTAGAACACTATAGTGTCTTAGCTCCCTTCCAGTTCCAAATCCTATAATCAGCATAATTTGTCATTTTCTCCCTCCCTTTCCCCCCAAGTAGTTTCTTTTCCAGGATAAACATCCTCAGAAGAACTTGGTGAGTGTGCCAACTGCTGAGGCCAGGTCAGTGCTGCAGCCATTCCTAATAATGCATTTTTAAAATTGTCCATTAAAAAAGGGTACCAAATAATTCAAAGTTTATGAAAATGACACACGAAAACAAATTTAAAAATAGATCTGAGGTCAGATAATCAGAACTGGGGGGAGGGAGGCTGGTAAAAAACAGTTAGACCAAGCTGGGGCATTGGAGGGTATTATGTAGGGAATGACCAGACATTAGCTTGAAGCCTCAGAGCCCCACTCCTTGTGACTTAAGAGATAGGAATAGAGACATTCCTGCTAAGCATCAGACTGAAGGCTTTCTAGTCTGCTGCTGCTACAGTATTTCTGAAGGTGACCATGCATATGTAACGTTCTGAAACTTTATTCTTGCCACTTAATATTTTTACAATCTTAGGCAAGTTGCTAAACCTAGAAAGGTTATTAGCCTAAGTTGCTCAATCTAGAGAGGATATTGTAAGGGTCTTGGTTTCCTCATCTATTAAATGGGGGAGTTGGACCAGATGACTTCCCAAGTCTGATCTATTCCTAAAAATGTGAGCCTTTATACATCTAACATCCTCCAATCTCCCAGCAATGTCTAACACTGACTGGCTGAGTTGTCAATCAGCACGGGTAAAGCACCCATCTGTCTTGAGACTTACTGATTCTGGAGTCAGAGGACCAAGGCTCATCTGTGTGATGCTGGACAAGTCACCTGATCTCTGTAGAGATTCCATTTCCTCTTCTGTAAAATAAAGGGGGTGGTCTAAATGGCCCCCCACTAACTCTACATCTATCATCCTAGCCAGTGACATTGAAGAAAAGAATGATCTCCTCTACCTACATTATATTATGTCCCGTAACTATTGGGGGGGAGTGGGCGGGGAGGTCTCAATAGTATAAAAATTCTGCATATGTTTCTACTTAGAGAATGTCTAGTCCAGCTACCTTAATTTATGAAGGTCAAGTAATAGTGAACATTTCTATTTATTTTCTATGGAAATAAATATTAGTTGCTTATAATTTCTCTCTTAATTTTTTCAACATCTTCCTATTCTCTGAAAATCAAAAGGAAGAATAGAACCTCCTGAATCTAACATGCCATGTGGTCACTCCATTTGTCTTCATTTTCTATTATTAAGCATTCCATCCTAGGTAGCTACCAAGCCTGACCAAATGGGCTCTCACAAAAAGGACTATCATGTCTTCAACATGTTGAAAATCATCTCTAAATACAATAAGCTATAAAAACATAGAGGGACCTCAAAAGGCATCAGTCCAAACCCCCTCCCATTGTATAGATGAGGAAACAGATTAGATGGACAAAAGTGAATAGACCAGTGTTACATTGGTCAAAGAAATAGGCAGGTGTGCAGAATGGCATGGCATGTTAGAACATCCCTAAGAATTGCTTACTTTTGGTACCAGAGTGCTATAAATATTCCATCCATATCACGGTTGGGTAAGGTCAGCCGTAAATCAACAAGGCCAGGCAGGAACCAAATAAACTGTGGACCCTGACAAAACCCACAAAATTACATACCTACTATTTTTTGAACATCATTTTTAATGTTAGAAGTGAAATCTGTAAAGGTTGCAAAGGGTTACGTTTGCTGTCCTTGACTTTATAAAAGTTCCTTTTGGTGCTATTTTTAAGATCAAAGATATTGCTAAGTGGGAAATGGAAAAAGGAGACTAGATTCTTCACTCAATATTGTAGTCCTAGGTAGCTCCAATTAGATTTTAATCCAGTCTTCCTGATTCTTAATTCAACATTCTCTCTACTAGGCCTTGTTGTCTTTTCCAGTAGCTACAAGGCGGTAGTGAAAGGGAGTCTTATTTCTCCTCCATCTCACAGACTATTTGCTAAATAACAACCAAAACAGCAATAAATAAATAAAAGCTAACAATGCAGTGACAGCTGGCCGCCACACCAGAAACATACAATCACAGATGGAAAGTCCAACTACGGATACTCCAAGCACAAAATTTAAGTCTGCTTTGAGTTAGGAACCTGTTATAAAATTGTACTCTGTCTATGTTTACTGCATGCAGCTGTAGCTTTCTCAAAGTGTCTTAATGAACTTTTCCTTCTATTTCGCAAAGGTAATAGCAGAGAAAAGGCATTCAGCAAAAAAACAAAAATATTGGCCTAAGATCATATTGGCAGTTCATTACATGTACTTATCTATCTTTCATTCACTGAGGCACTAACTAGATTGTGCATTTGTAAAATCAGCTATTTTGGAAACTGCTAAGGAGGCAGGATATTATAGTATCAAGGAAGCATGATATTGTGGAAAGAAAACTGGTTCTGAAAATAGAAAATCTGGGTTCTAATCTTGGCTCTACTACTAACTACCTTTGTGGGTCTCAATTTCTTCATCTATATAAATAAAGGGGCTTGCATTAGATATTATCTAACATAATGTATGTTTGCCTAAAAGACTATTTTATGAAGAACTCACACAAGGCAAGCACTCACATGGAGATCATTCTCAATGTCTCTCTGAGAAACTTTGGAATTGACTGTGAGACATGGAGTCACTGGCACAGGACCACCCAACATGGCGTGCCCATATCAAAGAAGGTACTGTGCTCTATGAGCAAAGCAGAATTGCAGTAGCTTAAAAGAAATATAGATGCACAAATTTAGAGACATCTCCAATCCAAATGGACTATTTGTACCCAACCTGTGGTAGAGCCTTAGGAGCTCATATTGGTCTGATCAGCTATAGTCAGGCACACTGTACCGTGGCCCCAACATAGTAATATCATTTTGGTCCTCTTCAAGCATGAAAGACAACAATCTAAGGTCCAAAGCATGGGTGGCAAGCAAGTATTGAATTTGGATTAAATCATATCTAAGGTTCAATTCTAAATTGTATGAGCCTAAATAGAGATAAGGGGAGGCAGGGGCCAAGACTAAATTTTCCATCCCTAAGGAGTTGGAAAAGAGTTTGGTTTTGGCCATGGGTGTTAAGAGTATTGGCCATCAATGGATTTCATTCTGTTTTTCTCTTATAAGTAAATTATTCCTTTTCATCACTTCAGTATAAAGTCATGAAATTGACAGTAAAACTATTTGGTCTTTAGATTGAGAAATTCAGGAAGTCTAAGTTCATGAGAATTCAAAAACATTTAAATGCTAACCAGGTTCCAAGTCTGGAAATAGCTAGGAATGACTATATATAGTCACTTGATTTCAACATGACTCTAGAGAAAAACTTTTGTTAAACATCCTAATCATGATTTACTATTTGGCATTTGCCTCAGGAGACTGGAACCACAATACAACAAAAGAATTTGCGGGAGCAGAGATAATAAGAATTATAGTTAACATTTACATAGTGCCTAGGTGCCAAGCATTATGCTAAACACTTTGCAAATATTTGATCCTTACAACAACCCTGGGAGGTTGGTGGTATTTTTATCCCTACTTTACAGTTAAGGAAAATAAGGCAAACAAAAGTTAAGTGACTTGCCCAAGGTCACATAGCTAGTGAGGATCTTAGGTGAGATATCAACTCAGGTCTTTATTATTCTAGGATGACTGCTCTATCCACTGAGCCACTGACATGCCTCTATCAGAAAAGACCCATGATGCCAATGTGCTTTGGCATCAACCTTGCTCTTTATTCTGGATATGTATTTAATATGCAACATAATTTGTGGTTTGGAATGACTAAGAGGATGAGAGAGAAGGGAAATTTGAAGGTGCCTTAAAGAAAATAAAAGAAAAAATGTAGCCAAATGAAGATTGTACAATTTAACTAAAATTCCAAGAAGTATAATTTCAAAAGACAGTATGAAATAGACAAACATTTCTATGTAGCAAATGAAACTATTACCCTGAACCTCTTATGTCCTTGCCAAGAGATACCAGTCTGAGGTCTTGCTTCAATACTTTCATTATAAGAAATATAAGATATTCATGTGCAATGGAGATGAATGTACTCTAATGAATGCAAAGATTTTAGGTGCTATTTCCCAGAACTGAATGGGGTAGTGTGTAATAAAGTACTTTTCCTTACTAATACCTACTGCAATTTGGACCTCTGAGCTAGTGAAATAATTTCCTCTACAATCATGCTTTAAGTGTGTTCCTGGAGCTCAGATAGTTCATCTGATAACGTGACCTCTCCCAGACATATTTCACCTATCTGATGAGCTGATTTTCTTTCAGCTTTTACCTGTTATGCTCACGAGAGTCCCCAGGCTCCAAGAGATTCTAGGTTAGTTCATTTAGGGCAGCCTGTCTCTAACAGATCCAGAGAGTAGACATCTTCCCACGAGTAGGCCAGTTTGTCGTTCTCTGAATAACAGCCTGATGAGCCATGCTCCTATTTTGGAGAACCACTCCAAAACAGGACCAAGAGAACTACCACCACCCTCTTTGCAACAAAGTCTGTGGTAATGTAAATGATCAAGGTCTGGGTTAGAATCCTAAATAAATCACTTATTGGGTGAATCTGAGTAAGTCACTTAACTGTCCTGCACCTTATTCTCTACTATAAAATGAGGGAGGTGAACTGTGTAATCTCGTAGGGGTGGGGAACATGTGGCCTTCTAGGTCCTTGGATGCCACCTTTATGACTGAGTCCAAATTTTACAGA
Source organism: Pseudochirops corinnae (assembly GCA_028646515.1). NCBI lineage: Eukaryota > Metazoa > Chordata > Mammalia > Diprotodontia > Pseudocheiridae > Pseudochirops > Pseudochirops corinnae. Next base: position 230,683,573 of record CM053587.1, read on the forward strand.
ACAAATCCTTTTATTAAGGGGATTTGTTCTGTGAAGTTTGCATTCAATCAAAGAGCTAAGAAAAAAAATGAATGAAGATGAATCCTTTTAATGTACTGTTTTAAAATAAATAAATAAAAAGAATTTTAAAGTAAGAAAATGAATCCTTAGTACGTACTTATAAGACATTCAGGTTTGAGGGCTGGGCATGAATGACTTAAAAATGGCAACAGAATTAATTTCTAAAGTAAGCTAAATGTAATAAATAAATGCCTGCTGTAGCTAAAAGCCCTAAAGGTTTGGCTAGCTCTAGAAGGTTCTCTCTCAAGTTGGACAGGGTTCATCTTAGTTGTATCTATCTACAAAAGACCAGACTTCTGTATACGAACTCAAATATATACAAGACCATATGGAGACATGACCAGACACACAATATTCACTGCCACCAATATTTTGTTGAGACCCAGCCTTTTACTTCCAAGCTTAAGGGAACAATGATCAGGCATTCCAAATTCCCAAAGAAAACTAGTTCAGTGCTTGAAAAATATCTGAGGAAAAATCATCTATTGAGTTCCTTTATAAAGAGAGCTAGATTTTATTCCCATTTCCACTAAGCAATCAGCTACATAATCCTGAATAAGTAATTTAATGTCTCTTTGCCTTAATTTTCTGCTATGGCAAATAGGTTATAATATTAATAATAATTAATAATATTAATTACTTGCATCTACCTACTTCATATCTTGTTTCACAGATAAAATTAAGACAATCAGTGTGAAGGTAACTTGGAAAGAAAAAGTACTATGTAAATGCAAATTATTGTTAACATGACTAATTTGATTGACTCATTGAACAAAAATTTATTAACAGTTTATTGTATGTATAATGCTTTAGTGTCTATCTTCTTTATTGCCAGAATAGTAAGCCCTCCCTCCTCACCTCTGAGTAATGAAGACTTCTGTTTGTCTATAGATAGTTTCTTTGTCAACTGGGACTTGTCACCACTGCTGAAATGTAAGCTGCCTCTATGTGTGACCCTGAAATTTGGAAGAACATTCTCCCTTTTACATAACAGACATTGCAAAGCAGTCACTGGTATTATGTCAGAGTAAAGGTCTCCCTGTTACTGGCTTGGTAGGAGAGACTTTAACCATGAGCAATCCATGGAGAATCAACTGAGTTTTAGCACAGGCAGAATTAGGGAGATAAGAAGTTTATATCAATGCTTTTTTTGAGTCTCATGCCTACTAGACTGTAACCTCCCCATAGGCAAAGGACTGTTTTTTTTATTCCTCTTTGTATACCTTAACATTTTGTCTTCTATATAGTAAATATTCATTAAATAATAATAGTAATGGGGCCTGTAATTTCATTAGAACAACAGGGAAGTCTCAAATGAGGGAACCTTCTACCAATGCAGGTTGGCACCTTCTCTGCAATTTATATTATAGTCTCAGAGTTACCTAGAGCATTGCAAAGTTAAGAAACTTGCCAAAGGTTACTCAACCAGTATGTATCACAGACAGGCTTTAAACCTGGTTCTGAGACCAGCTCTCTTGTCCACTATAACGTCCTACCTTTCATAAAAATGAACGAAGAGTGTGACACTTATGCAAAGCTAAAGGTTCACAAAGCACTTTCTTCAAAACAACCTTGTGAGGTCTGTAGTGCAAGTATTATTGCCCAGTTTTATAAATAAGGAAAGAATTTCAAAATATTGAGTGCCTTTGCCCACAGTCACACAGCTAGTAATTTTTGAGAGAGTTTGAATTCTGGACTCTTTCAAGTCTTGTGCTCTCTTAAATACTCCATAATGATTAAGTTGGGCAATATTCTGGTATACCATGGGAAGGCAGGGCATCTGAACTTAAAAATATATATATTTCATAATCACTTCCACCCTTGCCCAAGATGAAGAATTATTTCTGAGGCAAAGAATGCTGATTTCATTCATCTCACTACCTTCTGAGGAGAGAGAGCAATCTAAAAGAAAAATTCCCTAAGCTAGTAAATCCTTAGTTCTATTACCAAAGCCTCATACATGCAGATCTACTTTATGAAGGCAGTGACACTGATAAGAGATCAAATCTCTAAAAGGGAATGGGAGTCGTGCATGGAGCCCTGCCAAATTCCAAGCAAGAGCTGGGTCTATGTCAAGTCTCTAAAGTGTGTTGTCCATAGTCAATCATTCTTGAACAATGATGCTCTTGTCAAGTCTATACATGCAGAGTCTTTGCTTGCTTTCCCCTTCCCCTTTTCCAAGAGCTCCATATGCTTGTTCCATATGGAAAATGAAAGACTTTTCTGTGTCAGTGGATGAGATGAAAAAGTTTGAAGTCTGCACAGGAAAGTTCAGAACTCGTACCAACCTAAGGTCCCTAGAAATTAAAGATTTATGGAACTTTTCCCTTCCAGGCACAGGAGCCCACAGTTCGTTATGTGTCACCACCACCCACTCCACCAGGACTGCTGCCATTTGAGCATCTACACACGTTCACCAAATCTCTTTTTTTTTTTTTTACCCTCATGAATGCTCCTTTGTAGGACCAAGAGGACAGTGCTGAGTTCTGAGTGACTGAGCTGCTTACAAGAGCCTTGCCGAAGGCACTGCCCATGCTGGCTTTGTCGGCTAGAGCTGAGTGAACCATAAATAATATTACAGGGCATTGAATTCAGGAGAATTACAGAAAGAACACAGATGGACCAACATGTATGAATCACAGTGCCTCAGCCTGTATTTCTTCCCTTTTTAGGCTTTAAAAATAACCTCTCTGCTCACTCACAGAGGAGGGCTGGACACCACTGACAACCCTGGGTAACCTGAACTTCTGAACCTTCTTTCCAGAAGTGTTCTGTGGAAACAAAAAAGAAAGAGCAACTTTGTTCACTTCTGAAGTCCAGTGTATACTTCAGGTGATGTCTGACAGTCATTATGGCATTTCAGACTCCCTTATTAAAATTTCTCTTTTATGATCTTCTTGAAAGAAGTTCACACCTGATCAAACATCTTTAAATGAGCTAATATTTTTTTTAAAAAATTGAAAAAAAAAAGAAGAAAAATGCCCAAATATGTTATGGCAGATGCCTAACCAGACCTCCAGAATACAGGCTGGAGGTGCACTTATATCTGTATTTTTCACAATCCAAATGGCACCTGCTTCTGTAGTGGGTTTATTTGTAGTATAATTGCTTTGCAATGAAGGGAGATGTATTTGAGAGATAGCCTTATAAACCTCTCCTTAACTCTGGATTCAGTGAGCAGGATTTAGGAGTATGGCCTAAAATATCAGAATTCCTTATCTAACAACTCTGCCCTACATCTGGTCTTCTGAGCCAGAAACTCCTCCAATGCTAAAAGCATCATTGGGAATCCTGTTATAGATAATAATCCAATAGCATCTCTATGCTAATTAGTATGCTTGGGCAGAAGCACCAAAAAAAATCCTTGCACCACATCTTGGACTGCTCTAATAGCAAGGGTGCTAGACCACAGGTTGAAAAAACTGGTTTGTAGCCCTGGTTTTGCCATTCATTTGATGTATGGCATAAGGCAAGGATCTTATCTACGCTTAGCCTCAGAACTATCATATGTAAGATAGGAATAATCACATCTGCCTTTCTTACAGATAATTTTTGTAAGTTCATGTAATGTGTATATGTGCTGTCTGTTTAGATTATCTATCTGTTTATGAGAATTTATTTAAATGCAGCTTACAGGGAAGTATGAATAATACTCTGGAATTTTGCTCACCCTTCTCTAAGGAAGACTTTGATTCAAGACAGGGGCCAAGAAGCTGGTTGTTCTGTTTTCCTCAGAGAAGAGGAACCAAGGTAGAATTAAATCTATCTGTTCCCCTATATATTGTTCGACTAGGGGAAATAATTTTGCAATCCAATGTATTCTCCAGATCTCTATTCTTAAATGTGGAAGAAGTAACCCAAGTTATATCCAAAGGCTTGACTCCTTTCTTATCAAATGCTAATTACGCAAATCATCACAAATGGAGAATAATAATAAACCCACTTATCCAAGCTAATAGCAAACAGAAATCAGAGAAGTTATAAATAAAAATATACTAGGAAATGAATCCATAGAATGAATGAGCTCTCCTACCAGCAATGAGGGCCAGGGTGCTTTTTGCTTTTGTCTTTGTATTCCTATTGCCTGAAACATGGTAAGAGCTTAATAAATACTTGCTGATTGATTACTGTAATTTACATAAGTATTAGGTATTATCTAGTCCTAGACCTTATTTTATAGATGAGGAAGCTGAGGTTCCAAGAGTTTTTGAATTACATTGAGTTATCCAAATATTTACCAGGAAAGTCTTGAAAGTCTTCACTACCGAAGTCATCTGATCTTTCTATGACATTATATAGTAGTGTATTACAAAAATCCATGTATACCAAGTGTTGAAAATGTCTTATCTTTTCAGTTCCAGTTGTCCGTGTGTGGAAAACTATATCATGTTATCTTCACACATAATGGACAGTAAATATATGTTTGATAAATGCAAAAGGATAAAAGAAAAATTTTCTTCAGAAACCATTGGGGACTATTAAAAACCTATACACAACCAAGACACAACACAAGCATACATACAAACCACAATATGTCAATAGATTTTCAGCCTCAGGCACATTTCCCCACATGTTTTATATTAACACCCAGAAGAGTTTAGAGAAGGCCACCATTCCATGAGTAAAACTGTGAGGTTGAAAGTAATTAAATCTTGACTATTTCCCACCTCCTAACAGAAGTGACTGTGCCAAATAATTAAGCCTTAATTGACTGTGAACATTCATAGCATTTAATAGCCCTCGATTTCTTCTCTGTGTTAGTGAGTTGATGCAAATGGTACATTATATTTCACATCTCTTCCTTCTACTATTCTTATTACAATAAGGCTTTATTCAGAGTAATAAGTAGTGGGGGGGCGGGGGCGGGAACAATCTGAATTGGTGAAAAGCCTTAAATACATTCAGAGAAATGCATTTTCATTATTTTCAAAAAATAATTAAATAGTACAAATAGCTAAGTATTGCCAAGTAGAGATCCTACCAAATCTACTTTTAAAAAGCCCACTTTTTAATTAGCATATGATTTCTAGACGCACAATCGATATTAAAGTATAGCCCCTTTGGTGAGTTAAACAATTCACTAAGACTTTTGTTTACATCAATAATTAGATTAGTAATTCCCTTTACATAAAAATATCATATAAAATAAAATTCTAATTAAGCCTGCCTTGAATAGGGCATAATTCCAAGTTAATGAATTAGTGAAGTCAAATTTAAAATGGTTTTACTATGTTTGCTGAATTTGGTACCAAATCTGTTGTAAAAGGAATAAAAAGAGGACCCACGTGTACCAAAATATTTATAGCAGAGAATTGGAATATTTGTGGCAGAGAATTGGAAATCAAGGGGAAGCACATCAATTGAGAAATGGCTAAATAAGCTGTGGATTATGGATGTAATGGCATACTATTGTGCTATAAGAAATGTGGAGTAGATGGACTTCATAAAACATGGAGAGACCTATATAAACTGATGCTGAGTGAGGAAAGCAAAACCAGGAAAACTTTGTACACAATTACAGACACATCGTAACTGTGATGACTAACTTTGATAGATGGACTTTTCTCATCACTGCAAGGTTATGAGAAAACTCCAAGGGATTCATGATGGAGAGGGCTATCCACATCCAGAGAAAGAACTACAGAATCTGAATGCAGATTGAAGCAAACAACTTGCTCTCTCTCTTTTTTGTTGGTTTTGTTCTTTCTTTCTCATTGTTAACTCCATTGGTTATAATTCTTCTTTACAACTTGACTAATGTTTAGTGTGATGGTATTTGTAGAACCTATATTGGATTGCATGCCACCATGGAGGAGAGGGGGGAGAAGAAAGAGGCGGTGAAAATTTGGAACTCAAGGGATTGTGGAACTGAATGTCGTAAACTAAAAGTAAATAAATAATTTTTTTTTGAAAAAGAAATGAAAAGGTAAGGAGTAGCTATCTTGGTAGGGTTCTGTCTCTTGACATAGACTGGCAGGGTGATCCTGGACAAATTGCTCTCAAAGCCTCAGACAACTTTTAGGACTAGTCATAGGTTCCCAAAGTGGACAATACCACCCCCTGGGGGACACTGGAATAATCCAGGAGAGCCTCGGGTGTAATTGGGGAGCACTGAATAAAAATAAGGGGATGGTGGAAGCATAAGGAAAGATGAAAAGATAAGAAATTTTGAGAAACCATTCGTACATGTTTTATCTGTTGTGTGACAGAGTTCAAGTTGTAGTGATTACATTATTTTCCAAATAATCACACAAAATGCAAGTTATAATTTATCAATAGTCCACTGACAAGTTTTAACAAGCAAGTATTGACAAGTGAACGTGTTACACATTGTCAGGAAGTCCAGCATGTGGTGGCAGGAATATGTATGTGTAATGACTTATTTACAATACAATATTACATGGTTACCTGATGCAATATTGTATCATCAAAATTTCAATGCAGGAAAAAAAATCCCACAAATTTACAATAAATTATTAAATTTAACATGCATCTTTTTTAAAAAAATTTTTTTTGAAATAATGCAAATTTCAAAACAAAATGTTAAAGAAAGATTTTCAGGGGGAGCCCTATATTTTTGTGAAAAAGGGCTGTTAGAACAAACAAGTTTGAGAACCTCTGGACTAGATGAAGAAAAGGCGCTAATCAGCCTTGAGAGAAGGACTTTCCTCAAAAAGATCTTGCTAAATCAATAAAATCATAGGGTTCTAAGGTTTCTTTTACCTTATCCTAAATATTCGATTTATTTATTTGGGGGGGGGGGGGTAGGGAAGTAGTCCACTAACTCAGTTCTTACTTAGGAATTATAGGCATACCTTGTTTTATTGCGTTTTGCTAATTATTGTGCTTCACATATATTGTTTTGTTTTGTTTTTAACAAATTGAAGGTTTGTGGCAACCCTGCATCAAGCAAGTTTATCAATACCATTTTTTCCAGTGGCATGTGCTCACATCACGTTTCTGTGTCACATTGTGGTAATTCTCTCAATATTCCCAGTTTTTTCATTATTGTTATAGCTGTTGCAGTGATCTGTGATCAGTGATCACAGTGATGTTACTATTTTAATTATTTTAGGGCATCATGAACTGTGTCCATATAAGATGGCAAATTTAATTGATATATATTGTGTGTGTTCTCACTGCTTCGTTGACCCACCCCAGACTTTCTCTGCTTCTTGGGCCTCTCTAGTTCCTGAGATAGAACATTGAATTAGGTCAATTAATAATCCTACAATGGTCTCTAAGTGTTAAGTGAAAGGAAGAGTCCATTGATACAGCAAACTTCATTGTTGTTTTATTTTAGGAAATTGCCACGGCCACCCCAACCTTCAGCAACCACCACCCTGATCAGTCAATAACCACCGACATCAGTGTAAGAAGACCCTCGATGTTGACAGCTCCACCAGCAAAAAAGATTACAACTCATCAAAGGCTCAGATGATGGTTAGCATTATTTAGCAATGAAGCATTTTAAATTAAGGTGTGTATATTTTTAGACATTATATGATTGCACATGTAATAGACTAGAATATAGTGTAAATGTAATTTTTATATGCGCTGGGAAACCAAAACATTCGTGTGACTTGCTTTATTGCAATATTCACTTTATTGCCATGGTCTGGAACCAAATTCACAATACCTGAGATATGTTTATATTTTGTTTTCTCAATTATTTATGTCTACATGTTTATAATTTTATAAGCTTTTAAAAGTTTCAGCATCTAAATCCAAAAATCAGAGAAATTTTAAGAAAAAAGTTTTAAATGAAGCCTCAAAATACAATTACCATAACATATAGTTACTTGATGCAATATTACATCATCAAAATTTCAATGCAGGAAAAAAACAAAAATTTACAATAAATCATTAAATTTAAGATGCATCATTTTAAAATATATATTTTTTAATTATGCAAATTTTTTAAAAACTGTTAAAGAAAGTAGATTTTCAGGGAGACTTATAATATTTTTTCCATTGATTTTCAGATTAAAACTCAGCTCATAATTACAACTGATATCGTGAAGAACTATTTCAAGGCATTAAGATAAATATTTTTTTCTCAAGCCACTGGAAGAACAAAAGGAGATATAATCATCTCCAAGTAAAGACTGTACCACATATCCTATACAGATGGAATTTGGAGTTCTCATTTCATAATTCCACATTACACCTCTTCCCTCAACTACCCTGCATCTGTCCTTCCATTTTAGTCTAGTCTTTTTCATATTTCCTACTCTATTTATTCATGGTCCAGACAGAGCACCTCATAAATTTATAGCTGTTGGCATCCAACATTATAAGAAAGAGTTCAAGTGGAAATGGCTGAGTAGTAGACTCTAACTCCAATAGTATCTGGCTAAAGTCCCTGCACTGGGTTAAGTAATAACTCATAAGAACGTGGATGTTACTGCCACCTGAGGACACAAACTCTAACAACAACAAACCTGTCTTCTCTCCTGAAATTTTGACCACCTGTGACATTTGCTTCCATTGACTTGTTGTTATCAAATAAATATTCCCCCCTCCTCCTTTTCCTTTTGCCAGAAAATTAGTTCTCTTTTCCTCCTTCCCCCACAGCAACTGCTGCAGATGAGGATGTCCACTGGCCAATACACACATACATTCCAGATGGGGCTTAGCCACAGGCAGAGGCATTCCCCTCTCATGCCATTCCTGTCCCTAAGCCTCTATGGAGTGAGTGTGAAAAAAAAAGAAAACATGTCTTGGGGAGTTTGGATTTATGAAAATTAAGGATGGGCTACCATGTTCTAACCCTAATGATGAGAAACTGGACCCTCATTCATGTAGGAATTGATTCAGAGTCATTCTCATCCCTAATGTAGGGATGGGAGATATATAAAGATATCAAGATTCTGAGCAGCATCCTGAGAGAAAGATTAAGGCTTCTAGTTCTTTTGGAGGTGAAAATTACTTGAGAGAAATCTACTTTTAATCAGAACTCTAAGTACTTTGACTAAGTAATCCAATCAGAGGCATTGAAATGAAATATCTTGGCAGTTTCTTCCTAATCCCTAGATGAAGGATTATATCCATGTAATTCTCTGGCATAATACCACAGAGAAAGTGGTGACTGGTGAAGGTTATATTTGACACTGAAATCCTCAAATTAAAAAACCTACATAGTAAAAATAAAGAATTTTCTATATCCCTCTCCCTTCCTCTTCCTCACTCTTACACACACACACACACACACACACACACACACATACACACTCTTTAATCTTTCACTCTTTACTACCTCTTTCCAGTTTGCCCAAAAATACGTGCAGCAAATTCCTATCTTGTTTTGGTCTCCCTTGTAGACTAGCATCCTTACTCTCTAGAATTCTCTGTTTTCACCATTCCTACCTCATCACCCACTTAGACTCAATTCTCTTTTGACTTCTTTACCCTGAGTCACATGGCTTCTTGACATCAAAATTTAACTTTGTCCACTTTCAGCCCTGAATGAAGCAATACACAGCAGCTTCCTTTTCAATGTTACTTTCAACAACAGCACTTGACAGAAATGGCTCTTTCCAAGGTCACCAATGATTTCTTAATACTCCCTCCTTTATTCATTTCTCATATGACATAGTATCCATTCAGGTCATTTGCTTCTGGAAAGACATCACTCTGACAATATTCCTCTGATACTCAGAACTGAACACAATACTCTGGATGTAGGGAGTATTGAAAACCTCATGTGACCCAACACCATGCTTCTATTAACACAATCTAATATTGTTTAGATTTTATACCAGTGTTCAATATATGCAAACATCTCTAGCTCAATACTTTCAACACCAAAAAGAAGGGGATTTAACCATATAGAAAGCATAGTATTTAAATTTAGGCATTTGAAAAGCTAATAATGCAAAAAAATCAATTTGAAAGATTTAATATTTAACTTACTTGGAGGTTTATAAGAGCTTTACACACACACACACACACACACACACACACACACACAGAATTTAATTCCTAGACTAATCCTTTGAGGGATGTACTATAGGCATTATCATGCCCATTTGACAGGTGAGGAAAATGAAGATCAGAGATGTCCCAACCACAAGTCTATCCCTCTTCCCACTACAAAATGCTGCCATGAATTCGAATCATTCATATTTGCTCTAATTAAAATCCAAGGAAACTAAAAGGTATGGTGACAAATTTTATTAGCTTGAAAATATTCTAAAAATAATTCTAATACACAAAGCAGAGTAAGACAATCCATATACAGAATCTAAAGTTAATGGAGTATCAATTTTAAAGTTTTATACCATTTTGTATAGGTCTATGCTTAGAAGTAATAAGCATTCCTGTTTCCCCATCAGGTTTCTGAAATCACCACTGGTGAAAGCACCAAAGAATAAAAAGTCTTTCAATGTGGTTTTTAAGGAGTTAATTTTCCTGCACTTACTCAGCAATTTCAGTCAAAAGAATCAGTCCAGTGTGTCAGGAAGGGTAGTGGATGAATGGCACAGTGTGGAATTCCCCTGATACCAATGACATTAATGGTAACCAGTATATCCATGGGCACCCTGTACTCTTGAAGAGGGAGGGTCTTGTCCTATCCTCATACTCCCTTTTTTCCTACTCATTTGCAGGGTGGGGGAAAGAGGTTGAATTTCTACACCCTGAAAAAACATAAAGTGAAAAATTATGCACTAGTCCTGCAAAACACTATTTCCAGGAAGTGGGTTTTAAAGGAAAATTCTTGACGTCCTGAGGCTAAAACCGGGAGGTGTCATAACTTTGAAACTGAAAAATGAAAGAAGTACTGTCTCCAGGTGCGTTGAAGGTTGTACCTCATTTCATCTGTGAAGGGAGCCTGGTTAAAATCCTTGGTCATGGTCCAAAAAATACCCTGGCAGTTAGCATCCTGCATTAAAATTTATAAACCACGAAAGACCTTTTCTTACAGAAAAGTTAATTCAGGATGGATAGCCTAAAAAAAAAAAAAACTTGAAAGGGATAATCATCAGAAGTGGTTATATGGAAAACTCAATGTAAGTAATGCCTTTTACTCCACCAGAGTGAACTAAAAATACTAGTACTGGGGATTTCAGCAGGAGGGGAAATGCACCAAGAGCAATTTCGTGTCTAAAAAGTCACAGGAAAAGCTTATTTTGGAACTGCCAGTATGGACCACTAGGGATGACAAAATGATGGCAGAAATTAGCAGGAAATCACTCCCAACAAAAGGATGGAAACATGCAATCATTCATGCAGATTCACACCGAGAAAGGCAACCCATGCCAACTCTTTGCAGTATTGTTTGAGGCTGGATCAGTCAACTTGGGCTAGTATGAGACAATAGGCCACTTCAGATTATATGACATTTAACTGCCCTCCAAGTTCACTTATACCTTTGCCCTTACCTCTTCAGGTACCCTTACTGACATGCTTCCTATTTGGTTTGGGGGGAATTGAACTAACAGAGGTAAGTCTTAAGGGGATGGGAGAAGTGTGGAAAGAGGAGACAAAATGAGGTGGTCACAGTGCTTCCTATATCAAATTAGAATGAGATTGCCAGAAGGCACTCAATATGGTAGCTCAGAAGATCAACAATGCTATTGAGTATTTCTTGGGGGGAAGACAAAAGAGAGGGAATAATAGTGACTTGCCTCCCTAAGGGTTCTTCTAAGTAGCGGATTTCAGTAAAATATACCTATCCTATTTCATCAAGGTCATCTGACTCTACTCCCACTCTCAAAACCAACCTTGTTATATCCTAGTCTTATCCTCTAGTTACTTCAAGTATTAAACTCTTATTTCCTCAGTAAGATCCCCAAATCTTCAGAAGTAGGAACAATGTTTATTACTTCATTTATCAATTCCACTGAGCCTGGTACAATGCTGAGCATACTGTAGGTATTTAATAAGTGCTTGTTAACTTGACCCAACCAGAGAAACATAAGATTCATAAGATTCTCTTCTAACCCTTTGGGTTAGAAGGAACTTGGAATTGGATATACAGCTGTTTCTAGTCTTGAGGTACTAACAGAGCTCATATGGTCATTTACTGTGGCCCTAGGAATTCCAGTCTATGTCAGAACATCCTATATGGAAAATGAGACCTTATAAAGAAGAGATGGGGTAAGGCGTCTGAATCAAAATACTGGGAGGATTGTTGAATCCTTGGATTAAAGCTACTAAAATTCAAAGTCAAGAAAGTTTTGGATGAAATTCCAACAGTATTAAATTAAGCCCAAAAGCATAGATTTGAGCTGAAAGGATCCTTAGAGTTAAAGGTCTTCTAGTCCCAAGCCCTGATTTTTGCAGATGAGACAAACTAAGGCTCAGAAAGATAAAATAATTCTCCCAATGACACACATGTAGGATAGAACTAGGGTATAAACTCTGACCTTCTGATTCCAAATTTAGCTTTCTTTCCATTACTCCCACTATACCTCTCTAGAGCTTGCTTCTATGGAAAGTGTTCCCAGTTTCTAAAAGACTTGTGTGCCATTCTTCCTTCTAAAAGTTCCTTCACTTCTTATGATCAATGTCTAATAAATGTTTGCCCAAACCTGAACCTTATAGTGAGATAGTAGGTTAAAGTAAAATCCATAAATCTTCTGCAGTTCAATTCAAGTGGAACTACAGCCCACAAGGAGGAAATATAAAATGAGATCTACTCGTTTAACTAAAGGATTAAAACCAGCAAAAGGAAATTTAAAATAAAAAAATATTGAATGCCTCCCACTACTTTGGGTTCACAGTAAATTTTAAAACACTTAAATTGAAGTGTCATACTATCTTTAGAACTCAGGAGGAGTTAGGGATAGGAACAGGGCTTGTGATTTCATTAGTTTAGGGATCTCCCAAGTGAGGAAATCCCCTTTACCAACACAAGTTGGTATCTTCTCTGCAATTTAAGTACCTAAAAATTGAGAGGCTAAATCATTTTCTTAGAATCAAACAATATGTTTCAGAAGTGGATGTGAATCCAGGTCTTCTTGACTTTCATCCTCTATACCCTTTTGCCCAGGCAGGGGTGTGCTGGGTCCAACTTTGGGGGACAACCAACTGTTAAATTTTTAGTATGAACATTTATTAATATCTCAGAAATAATCAAACACTACAATAAGGCAGATCTTGATTTGTTGTATTGTTAATTGTCTAGACTGAAGAATATGATGGAGAAAATGTTAATAATAAAAATTAAACTTAAAGGTATACTGTTCACATTGGGTTTTTTTTTCCTTAAAGAGTCAGTTATCAAACATTTGTGCACCTGATGATGTCTGTCCTGAGCACAATAAACATTTTTTAAAATTAATATTTTAAGAAAGACTATAGGGAGGGAGGCAAGATGGCAGCGTAGAAGCAGCAAGTTTCCACAGCTCCAACATAGCCACCTCAAATACCTATAAAATATGACTCTAAACAAATTTTAGGGCTCCAAAACTCACAAAAATACAGAAATACAATCTCCCGCTGAAGGCAGCTCGGCAGAAAGGGCTCATCGTAGAACTCTGGGAGCCAAAACCAGCCCATCCTGAAACTGCAGCTTGGCCCCGGGGGTGGCCAGGACAAGCCACAGCTGGAGCCTTCACAAGAGTGGATCAGTGGCAGCTGTGGCAGTTTCCAGAATTAGCAAGCCATAAGAAACAAGGACTAAGTGAAAGGTTAGTGGAACTCAGCTAAATTTGGGAGAGAAAAGTGGTCTGGCCAAACTGCCTCCAGGGCAAGGAAGCGGCAGAAGCAGTGGCCCTACAGCTGCCTCCATGTGGCTGCTTCAGAGCTCCCAGATTGCAGACTGCAGGGGGGCCAAGTGATCATTCAGAGGCTAAGTGCACTTGTGTTGAGCAGCCTGGATCCGGATTGTGGTCTTGGATGGTGGTCCTGGGGTACATTTTCAGTGAACCAAAGCTGGTGGAGGCTGCAGCAGCCTCCTAATAGCTCCAGCAGCTGTGAAAACTCCAGTGATTTGGGACAGAGCTTTCCCCTCTGGAAGCAGAGTTCCACAGAGCTAAAAATTCAAGTAATTGACTGGCAACATGAACAGGCAAAGGAATCAAAGTAAGAACAGCAATCAAACTCTAGACTTCTTCTTGGGGGACAAAAAGGATTAAAGCATGGAACGTGAGGAAGACAACATAGTCAGAACTCCCACACCAAAAGCTTCCAAGAAACATGGAGATTTCCTACAAGCCATAGATCAGCTTAAGAAGGATTTTGAAAACCAAATAAGAGAAGTGGTGGAAAAATTGGGAAGAGAAATGAGAATGTTGCAAGAAAATCATGAAAAGAGAGTCAACAACCGACTGAAGAAAATAACACCTTAAAAAATATATTAACTCAAATGGCAAAAGAGGCCCAAAAAGCCAATGAGGAGAAGAATGCCTTAAAAAGTCGACTTCGCCAGATGGAAAAAGAATCTCAAAAGCTTTCTGAAGAGAATAATTCCTTCAGGAGTAGAGTGGAGCAAATGGAAACAAATGACTTTATGAGAAATCAAGATACTATTAAACAGA
>CM053587.1:230698618-230806145 GCA_028646515.1 Pseudochirops corinnae
ATATACACACACATATATATGTCACCTGGGCCCAGGTGACTTGTTCAGGGTCATATTTGCCACTTCATGTCAGAGTCAGGACTTTGAATCCAGATCTCCCTAACTCAGTGGTTGTCCTCTATCCATTATACTTTGCTGACTCTCCTTACAATAATATCCTTGTAATGAAATAAGTCCTCAAAAAGTTCTTAAGAATGTATCCAAGGTAAAATGATTCCTACTCTACAGTCTGTAATATTCCACAAGATCCTCATTAATTAGTGGATATGATAAAGGACCTGAGGCCAAGAAGACTCAAATTCAAATCCTGTCTCAATTACTCACACATGTGTAGCCCTGAGCAAGTCCCTTTGCTGAATTTTTATCCAGGTCATGCCCTGTAACCGTGGGTGTCTCCCAAGATTCTATCTTGGGCAGTCCTTTTATTTTCTCCCTCTATACTATTTCACTTGGTAATCTCCTCAACTCCCATGGATTCAATTAACTCTATGCTGCCGGCACTTAGATCTACTTATCTAGCCCAGATCTCTAACCTTGTACCTCTACCTGCCTATTAGACATCTCAAACTGGATGTCTTGTAAAATATCTTAAACTCAACATGTCCAAAACTGACCTCATTGCCCTTTCCCCCCAACTCCTCTCCTCTTCCTAGCATTACTCTTACTAACAAGGACACTCCCATTTTCCCAGTTACCCAGGTACCATCTTGGTGTTTTCTTCTACTGCTCACTCTCTTTTTTCTCCCCATATCCAATCGTCAATTTCTGTTAATAGCTTCTTATCACCTCTTGTACATGCCCTCTTTTCTTCCCTGACACTGCCATCATTGGTGCAGGCCTTCATCCTCTCACAACTGGACTATTACTATAGCCTGCTGGTTGGGCTCTTTGCCTTAAGCCTCTTCCCACTCCAGCCCATCCTCCATTCAGTTATTGTTTTAAGGTTGATCATGTTACTCCCATATTCAATACAATTCAGTAGCTCTTTTTCACTCCAGGCACAAATATAAAATTCTCCATTTGGTGTTTGAAGTCCTTCATGACCGGGCCCTCTCCTAGCTTCTCAGTCCTCTGAGACTTAATTCCCTTGTCATGTCTTCTGGGATCCAATGACCCTTGGCCTGCTTGCTGTTCTTTGCACAAGATACACCATCTCCCAACTCAATGCTTTTTTACTGACTGCCCTTCATTCCTGGAATTTTGCCTCCTCTTCTTCATCTCCTGGCTTTCCTGACTTCCTTCAAGTCCCAACTAAAATCCTACCTTTTCTATTTACCCTTAATGACCTCTGTAGTTATCTCCAATTTACATTGTATATATATTTTTGTGCATAATCATTTGCATGTTGTCTCCTCCATTAGACTATACGGTCCTTAAGAACAGGAACCAGTTTTTGCTTTTTTTCATATTCCCAGTGCTTAGCAGAGTTCCTTGAACATAACAGGTGTTTAATAAATGCTTGTTGACTGACTTAATTTCTCAGCCTCAGTTTCCTCATCTGTAAAATGGGAATAATAATAGCACCACCTTCATTAGCACCTAACTCCCACCCTAAGCCATACCACCTTCAATATTTCTATTAATTAATTGTTACTAAAGAATACCATAAAATTTCCCATGCCTTATTTTCTCTTTGTCACAAATAGAATCCCTTTATTAATGAAAATGATGATAATAATAGTCAACTATTCATGAGGACCAATTGAGATGCTATGTGTGTGTATACACACACACCCCATTTCTTCCTAAACCTTAAAGTACTATATAAATGCAAGCTATTATTATCATTACACAAGCCCAAAAATGAAGAGAAAAATACACTGGACTTGGTGTCAGGAGTGACAAGAGTTCAAATCCCATCTCTGACACTCACAAACCATGTGGCCATGGATAAATCAAATCATTTACTATCTTTGAGCCTGTTTCTTCATCTATAATAATACTAATAATGCCTGAATTATCTATCCAGGAGAGTTAGTGTGGGGTTCAAATGAGATAATATTTTGAAATGTTTTATAAACAAAAGTACTATCTAAAAGTTGGCTATCATCATTAATAATTTGTGACATAGGGAAAATAAGGCACGGGGAAGTTTATGACACATTCTTAAACAATGGTAAATTAAGATAAATACTAGAGGTGGAATACCTCTAAGATGAGGACTGGGGTGAGATAAACACAGCAATTAGATAGGAAAACTTTATTCTGAAACTTGATAAATCCAAACTTCACTGTGTCAGTCATTATTTAAAATATAGCAGATGAGTATCAACAGAGTATACATAATATTTTGCTAGCAAAGTAGCAAAGTTCAGATCTTTATTATTTTAGGATCTGTGTACGCAAATTTAGGTAGGCAACTTACAAAAGGGGAGTAAAAGCACAAAAGGACAGCTGTTAAAGTTATTTGTAGAGTTTATTCAAAAAAGTTGTAATCTTCTAAGGAGACCAAAGAATTTAGAATTGGGAAGGACCTTAGAAATCACATTGTCCAATATCCCTTGCTCATCCTATTTTACCTACAAGGAAACTGAAACACAGTATGTTAAACCCCTCACTCAGGATTACAGAAAAAACTAGTAGTCATGCCAAGACTAGAACCCAGTTCTCCAGGCTTCAAGTCCAGTATGGTTTCCATTATACAAGGGTATATTTGTACTTAATTGCATAGTAAGACCTATAAAAGTAGTATCTAGGAGCAGGAATTCAAACATTTTTACTCCATTTCACTACATATATTCCTATCTACAAATCCACAACAGACAACACCAGAGGTATTTCCAGGAGGAATGTGTTTGAAAGGAGTTAGAGAGGTATAAGAATTCAGTAGGGATTCTACTTATGTGTCTTAGATTAGACCTTTCCTGAAATAATCTGCTGCTTTGCTGACTGCTTTAGACTTGGGAATTTCCATGATGCAGCGTCTCTGTCAGCATCTCTTTGCAAGTCCATTATCTCTCAAATGGGCATAGAACTTGATGTCTGTATCACCCCACAGAGATTACTAGCCCAAGCTTAATGGGGAGTGCAGTGTGTGCCTTCCTGTCACTTCATAAACAACCCAAGATTGGTCACTTACCACCAGCTTATCAAACTGGCTGTAGAACAAGTTCTGAATTTTGTCTGCCTGGGAAATCTAATGGAGACAACTATTAATAGGCATGTTTATTTTATCTTGGAAAATATGCCCTTAATGTTCAGGAGAGGGCAAAGAACAGTTTCCAAGGAATAGTCTAAATGGGGACAAATATATACGTGCATTTATAGGAGGAGACAAAAATGAACATTTAATCTTCTAAGTACATGGATCAATTTTTATATCTTCAACTAAGATAGACCAGTTGCTTTCAAATTTTTCAGTATTTGTTTTTAATGTAAACTCTTTGGTTAATAGAACTCTCAATTGATAGCCATGCCAGATAAAAACAGTTCTAGACCATTGGACCTAAACCTTTATGAGACTAGGGTGATCACTTAATTCAGTTTCCTCAGTTTTTGGATGAAGAACTGAGGATAAGGGAGAGGTAAAATGATTTGCCCAAAGTCTTATAGGTAAGTGGAGCTAAACTCAGATAGAAACATGGCCACTATAAGGATCCACACATAAGCATCCTAGGGGTTCCTTATTGACTTACAAAACTACATGTTGATATTAAGTTCTATTATAATTTTTATTTTGTGAAATTTTTCCTAATAACATTTTAATCTGGTTGGGCCACACTCTGGATTGTTGTGGGCAGCAATGCTGCCAGTAGGAGGCATGTCTGACCCCTTTGATGTCAGCAATAGTAACAAAGTAAGGATTTGAGCCCAGAACCTCTAATTCCAAATTCTTTCTACCATGCCCCTGTGTTAGAAAGTCACCATTTCTACCATACATGCAAGGCCAACTGTCCAAGAAGTAGCTCATACTATAACACGTATAGTACTAAAGTTATTCTGAACATAAACTTTCTTGGAAGATTTAGGAGTTATTTCAGGATTGTACAATCATCATTGTGAAAGTCATATATCATTAAACCACAATTGTGCAAAAGAAACAATTAAGAAAAAGTTCTGGTTAACAGCATGCCAGATTTTAAAAACTCCTATACTTTAAAGCAATGGTAGCAAACTCATACAAATGGTAGCCAACCCTACAAAAGGATCCCTGATGGAAACATATTGCCTTAGAAGACTACATGTGTTTGTATATTTATTTTTTAATTAATACATCCATATATTAAAATCAGATAGGGACTACATTTTAATCTTATTCTGGATGCACTAGGGAGTGTGGTGAGCCGCATGGAGCTCATGTGTTCGACACCTCTGCTTTGAGGTACATGTAGAACTCTACCCTTTTTTTTTCACTTTATGTTATAATACTTTGGGGGCCTTAAAATGAAAAAATAAATGTGTATGTAGTCAGATTACCTCACCTCTCAAGACAGATATTGCTAATCTAGAAACAAAATGTTTCAAATATAACTTAATTGTATTATCTTGGAAAAGTATGAAAGAGACACTTTCAAATGTTCCTTTATGTTGAAGTTTGTCATTCATTTTTATTTGCATGCTTAAAGCAAGCATTGTGAGCATTCTCCTTTCATTATGTGTCCTGAAAATATAAACTACAGGCAGGGTTTGTGGGCAACAACTAATTCACAAATGACAGAAAGTTGGAAGATGCTCGAGCCTACAGGGAGCTGTCCAAACTGAGCCACCGCTTCTTAATGCATGAGGCCATGCTATCTGATATTTTTTCTAGTCAAACTAAGAAGTCCGTGTGAATATTACCACTTCTATATTTTTTGCCCTAGTGCAACTTTTTCATTTTAAGACTTACCTATTTTTATATCAAATTATTGAAATAAGAGCCAATTATTATTTAATTACATGCATGAATATTCTTGTAATAATTTTTCATCTGAAATATTACTGGTTAAAGGAGGTAGGCCAGTCACTTAGCAAAAGAACCTCTTCAATTATTCCTCCACAAAGCTATCAAGTTGATATTACTAAAAACACTGATCTGACCACATCATCCCCCAATTGAAAAATCTTCAATGGCTCTCTATGTGTATCTAGAATAAAATAAAAGATCTTCCACATTGTCACCCACAATTTGGCACCTATTTGCCTTTCTCATACTGTTTGACATTACTCTCTTTTAATTATAATTAACAGTCCACAGTCAACACGACATTCTGTCTCTACCTCCTTTCCCGACTTTGCAGGGAAACATACTCTGTCCTCATCTACAACTCTTAGAGTCAATCCCTGGCTTCCTTCGAAATACAGCTCGTCTACCATGTCCTACGTGAGGCCTTTCCAGGTCCCTGGAGTAATTAGGGAACAAATGGAAAGGGGACAACTATTTATTAAACAGCTACAGTTTAAAATTTATTAAACAAGCACCAGTCCTTGTGCTGAGCACTTTGCAAATAATATCTCATTTGACCTTCACAACAACCGTATTATTATTATTATTTATTATTATTATTATTTTGTAGTTGAGAAAATTGAGACAAACAGAAGTTAAGTGACTTGCCCAGTGTCACACAGTTATTAAGTGTCTGAGGTCACATTTGAAGTCAGACCCTCCTGACTCTAGCACTGTATTCCTCTTGAAAAGACTTTTTTGGGCAGCTAGGTGGCACAGTGAATAGAGGACCGGCCCTGGAGTCAGGAGGACCTGAGTTCAAATCCGGCCTCCGACACTTAATACAAAAAAACTACCTGTGTGACTTTGAGCAAGTCACTTAACCCCAATTGCCCTACCATCCCCCCCTTCAAAAAGCAAAAAAGAAAAGACTTTTCATTTAAATATATACACATGTGTGTTTGCATTCTTGTACATATGTGTATAAATGTGTGTATGTATATACATATACACACATACATATATACATATACATATATATTCAGTCCCCTCCACTCCTTTCTCTCTCCTCTCCCCACAATACCTGCTCCTTAAGGATAAGGGCTTTAGCATCTAACACATTACTTTGCATTTCTATTATAGGACCATAGATTTAAAGCTAGAAGATACCTTTGTGGTCATTGAATCCAACCTCCTCTTTTTCCACATAAAGAAACTGAGTCCCAGAGAGATTGAGTGACTTTGCCCAGTTTCACACAGTAAAGCTCATCAGCCTCTGATATAGGATTTGAACTCAGATCTCTCTGATTCCAAGTCTGGTGCTCTATTCCATGTCACAACAAATGTTTGTTGAATTGAATTAAATTTAATTGAATCAAACTGAATTGACAGCCTGAAGGCTATACTGTTATCCATAAAATATTAAAGAACAAGAGAAAGACCTCTGGCTCATCTGGGAAATTGTCTGCAGGATTTACAATGAGACATAGACAAAAATTACTCAAGAGACTTCTTGGAGGCCTCCCATTTGGCTGCTTCTCACATCCCCAGAATTTGTGCCAAAAACCCTACTATGCTTTCAACGACAGGAAGGCCACGTGGGGTCTTCTAGAGGCTCTCCAAAGTACCCGAATGCCAAGATTGAGCTGACTTCATCCACTAGAAATTTATGGAACATGACTTCAGCCAGGCCCTTCCTGTTTCTCAGTATCCTTCTACTCTATCTTTATCAACCCCATTCTAATTCTCCAAAATACCTACCCCGAGCCTTTACTTTTCTCCCTCCACCAATTATACCCTTATTCTTACAGCAGATGACCCAGCCTCCTACTTCCTCAAGAAGATTGAGATTCTAGACCATCTGATATGAATTCCCTCTTTTCATTAACATTTCTTAATATCATTACCCATCTTCTCCTCCTTCCCTCTGATCTGCAGGGAGAAGGCACTGTGCTAAGCATACTTTTTACAAATATCATTCCATTGCATCCTTATATAGGAGCTGTTATTATTATCTCCATTTTTCAGCTGAGGAAACTGAGGCAAACCAAGGTTAAGAGAGAGGATCACTCAGCTAGCAAGTATGTGAAGTCACATTTGAACTCAGGTCTTCCTAATTCCAGGCCCAGTACTCTGTCCAGTATGACACCAGCTGCTACAGGTGCAGAAGTATCCCTACTCCTCCCTAAGGCTTGATGTCTTGATCCAATTCCTTCCCACCTCTTCCTGCACCTTGTTCCATCAGTAATTCTCTCATCCATCTTTTTATCTCTCACTATCCACTGGCTCCTCCCCATTTGACTATAATAGAATCAGAACTTGGGACACTTCCTCCATCACCCAGCTAGTTCATGTTTAAATAATGTGCAATTGTTTACTTATATGCACATGAAATAATTTTATTCAACTTTTAAAATATGAAGTGGACAAGAATTGAACAGATTTAGAAAGCATAGATGGGTTGTGATCTGCCCTTATAGGGGGAATACTCATGTAGAGGAGGTGAGAGATTCACTGAAGGATTAAAATAATCACCTGTAATGGAATGAAGATTTATTTTTTCATCATTAAGTAAAATACATTTGGTAAGATAAAGCTGAGGCAAAATTATGTAGCTCCCAACCACATGAAATGCTTGTTTGTTTGTTGTGGATTATCATAATTAGGTGGCACTGGACCTGGAAGTCAGGAAAATTTGAATTCAAATCCAGGTGGAGACACTGACTGGCTGTATGTTCCTGGGACTCTGTCTGCTTCAATTCCCTCAACTTTAAAATGAGGGTAATAATAAACACGCATTCCACAGGGGTGTTGTGAGAAATTAATGAGATAGTATTTGTAAAAATTTGGTATATAGTAAGCACTCAAGTGCTTATTCTCTCCTTCCCTTTTGATGTAAGTCAGTGTAGATATTTAAGATTTACTCTGAGATTACTAAATGGTAAGTACGCATAATAAATCATGATAACCCTAAAGAGAGGGGTAAGTACGCAGCACAGTGGATAGAATGTCTGGCCTGGAATCAGGAAGATTCATCTTCCCAAGTTCAAATCTGGCCTCAGATACTTACTAGCTGTGTGACCCTGGGCAAGTCACTTAACCCTGTTGCCTCAGTTTCCTCATCTGTAAAGTGAGTTGGAGAAGGAAATGGCAAACCACTCCAGTATCTTTCCCAAGAAAACCCCAAATGGGATCACAAAGAGTCAGAACAACTGAACAACAAAAAAAACCTTAAGGGGCATTATTTAGCATTTCATAGCAAAATGCATTCAGAATGTATTTTGTGTGTTCTTATTATATCCTTGAGGGAAATCACTAATTCCTATTTTTCATTTGAGGTTTCCCTCATCCAAGGGAACTATAGAATAAGGTCCTTGTGTGTATTTCAATAACCAGGACATTCATAATTAACTTTTCAGTTCATTTTCTTACCACTAGAGGTCATTGTAATGCCTTAGTACAATATGGTAGTAGATGATCATGAAGGCAAAAGGCAACCACAAGATTGATTGGAAAGAGGCTAAATGTTGACTATTTTCTACTCTATGGAAACAACTCCATTTCTTCATTCCAGCATCTGATGACCTGGAGACACACACACACACACACACACACACACACACACACACCACTCCCCACACACCACTCCCCACACACACATAGAGAGGAATATATATATATATATATATATATATTTATACACATACACATTTATACACATGTATATGCATGCATATGACATATGTGTACATATATATACCCCTACACATATATTCACATATGTACATATGTAGGTGTGTGTATATCTGTCTAGATAGAGCAATAGATATGAATAAAATTAAATCTAGAAAAATTGATTAGTTTTTAAAGTGCATTTCATCAAGAAGACAGAACAAACTACTTACTTTCAACATTTTTCCAAGTGATGATAGATATTATTTCAAACAATTCCACGAATTAAGATAAATGATAGATAATCTAAATTTAGTATCCTGGCAACCCTGAAATACTGAAAGAATAAGCAAAAGTTCTCTACCTAATCTCTCTTATTGATGGATCCTTTGTCAGCCTATGTGCCAACTATATGGCAGGAACTATGGGGATACAAAATTTAAAAAGTCACTGCCCTCAAAGAGTTTTCATTACAAAGAGGATTATGGAATATCATAAAAATAAAATATGAAATCATAAAAATAAAATAAAAAGGAATTGGAAAAGAGGCAAATCAAGTACCTTTCACTGTTATGGTCAAGAGAAAATTCTCAACCAAACAAGGGTTAGAGGCAATCATAAAAGATAAAATAGATGATTCTACTTACATGAAATTGAGAATTTATAGGAAAACACAGACAAGAATTGCCCTGGGTCACATATCTAGAAAGCGTCTGAGGTCAGATTTAAACTCAGGAAGATGAGTCTTACTAATTGCATACATGGCACTCTATCCACTACACCAATTAATTGCCCCTATTAAAATGCCCCCAGATTATTTTTTTCAAAAAAGTTTGATGGAAAAACAAAAATAAACCTAAGATAACAAATGTATACCTGTGTTTTCATGACAGGTCTTACACGGTCATTGGGAAAGGACAGATTTGGTGACATCTTATAAAGACTGAGAAAAAGCCTGTTTACTTGCCATCCTCATACTGAAAGTTTCTAAATCACTAACGCCAACCAGCCAGGCTGAAGGGGAGCTCCAGCAAGTAATATTTGCATATTTCTATATCAGGTTGAGGTCTGAAATGATTCATTACTACTTACACTTTCAAAAAAAATGACTTGTTGGTTTATTTCTAGATTATACTTTTGCAAATGAATATTAGGAACCATTAATAAGTAAAAACTACTTACCTTTTACAAGTATACTTTGAATTTATAAATCTTGTCTTTTTTAGCCAAAGAATTAAACTCAGTTAACATTTACCTAAGGAAATACCTCTGCTCTGTATAAATATGAAGACTTACTTAAACTAATATTCAGCCTTTGAACCTGATTGATCAAATAACTTCATGAATTCATCTTCTGTTTATACTTCAAGCATGTATTAAGTACCTTTAAGTCCTCAGTCCTAGGCTAGACCCTGTAGGAAATACAAGTAAATATATAAAAGGAAGCAAACCTACTATTGATCTTTTCTAGCCTAAACTTATAGTTATTTACAATTAGAATGTGACTAATTTATGAAATGTTCATTTTCATGCTTCAATAACAGAAACTAGTAATTAGTTTATGTCTTTCACTGCTCTGCCAAGGGATAGTTCTCAACTGAACAAGGGAAAGAGGCAATCACAAAATATAAAACAGGTTCTTTTGATTCCATGAAGTTGAGGATTTATCCTGGGGTTTTTCATTGCTTTCTCTGGACTCTCCCACCATTCTCGTATATGAAGCTGGATTAAGCAAAGACTCAGTAACAATTTTGCTTCTGTCTAGGGGAGCAAGTCTCTGGACTGAAGCCTGATTTGCATAGTAGGTAATTACTGGAAAGATAACAATCCTACCCATTTACAGTGATTCTAAAATATCTCACTTCTTTTCTTTGATATAGACATTAGTTGGAATCCTAAAAACTGACAGAATTAGTTACGTGGACCTTGACCCTAACTATACTGCATTGTATTTTCTGTTTAGTACTTCCAGTCATATGTGATTTTTTATCAAAGTGGATATTCCCTCCTTGGCTGCCTACTGAAACCCCTTTACCATCACGTTCCCTTCTAGATTCTGGTCTCTCTTTCCCTCCATAAAGGATTTCATCAATGTTGTATGTGGTTTCATTTCTCCACAAGTGGGTCAACTCAGTTAGGAAACTAAAATTGAACATCTAGGAATAACAGAGGTTAGCCATGTGTAGACTAAGAACTATATTATTCTGAGTATACTCTTCCACCTTTTCCATAACTACAGCATTGCTACTGCTTATAGGGCAGTGGTTCTCAACCTGTGGGTTGCGACCCCTTTGGGGGTCAAACGACCCTTTCACAGGAGTCACAGGGGTCGCCTAAGATCAGCAGAAAACACATATTTCCGATGGTCTTAGGAACCGAGACACTGCTCCTCTATCCGTCTCCAGGTGGTCTGCTCACATGCAGACACGCCCATATAGGAGAATTAAAGGGTTGCCGCATTAGGAAGGTTGAGAACCACTGTTATAGGGGCTTTACATAGGGCTGGGAGATATTTTATATGTTCCATAGGCATCGGTGCTCTATCCTTCCCTTCCAAAAAAATCATCCATTCCTCTCATATTCACCCTAAAACCAAAACTAGCATTTTTTTTTTAAAAATACAATCTCAGCTGAAGCACTTTTTCCTAATTATTATTTGTGGGGGTGATAGGGGTGAACCAAGGTAAGTAAATTTCCCAGTATATGAGTCATCCCTAAGATTATTTAATTAGCAACTACATTTCTCATGTGGCTCCAGGTCCCAAATGATGGACCTGACTGGAGATCTTGAGTTTCTATGAAATGCTGTGATGGTGGTGCAGGGGATGCCATTATAGTGAGGACATAAACTAAAAAGGGAGCAGACTCACCCTATGGCAAAAGAGTAGATTCCAAGTCATGGAACCAGGCATGGAGTTGCAGTTGGGCTTGCCTGGCTAAATACTGTATATATACACATATATACTAGCTAAATACTATGTATAAGAATGAAAGTAGAAGTGGCAAGAGGGGGAAGAACATGAAGAATTTGAATACAAATAAATGCTAAAAAAAGTGTTTCCTGAAAGTAAAATCTTGCCCTGTAGTGAATACATTACCTTGCTTGTTCCCAGTCCCTGACAGGAAATTCAACCCTTGAAAGTCACTTTTACTGAACCAGCATCATCTCCCAGGTGTATTTATGGAACTACAACTCTGCTACCCTAGACACCCAAAGGGAGTGCTTGTCTAGAGTTCAAGGGTGGGGAACCTGTGGCCTCAAGGCCATATGTGGCCCTCTAGGTCCTCAAGTCTGGCCCTTTGAACCCAAATCTAACAGAACCTTTTAATAAAAAGACTTGTTTTGTAAAACTTGGACTCAGTCGAAAGGTCACACCCAAGGACTTAGAGGGCCATATGTGGCCTCGAGACCCATAGGTTCCCCACCCCTGATACCTCATCCTATTCACATTATTGGGCCTAACTGGAGTAATTGTAGTAATAAGCTTTCTTGGGTGTTGTCATTAATGGAAAAAAACCAAAATATCTACTCCAAAAGATATTCCTAAACCTAAGCTTTTAGACAGCTTGAAAAGTCTTCTTGGGCAGCTAGGTGGTACAGTGAATAGAGCACCGGCCCTGGAGTCAGGAGGACCTGAGTTCAAATACAACCTCAGACATTTACCATTTACAAGGTGTGACCTTGGACAAGTCACTTAACCTCAATTGCTCTCCAAAAAAAAAAGGCAAAAAAAAAAGTCCTCTCTACAATTTTATTTGTAGAACGAAACTTCATTCTACAGGGCAACTTGGAACCCAAGGAGATATTTAAACACTAAGGTGAACAAAGATACTATTTCAAATGAAGACTTCCTGATCAATTTTTCCCTTCACATATTCCTTCCTTTCTTTCTACTTCTTCCCACTCCTAGCCTCCCAACCAATATTGATCTCTCCCCCTACCTTCCCTTGGATCTCCTACAATTCTTGGTTTTTATCTTTCTTGTATATTCTCCATGTATTTTTAAAAATTATTACTAAAAGCTCACAGATCACATTATCATAGATTTAGGCCTAGAAGAGAACATCCATCCCATCAGAATCAATCCCTTTATTTTATAGATAAGGAAAATGAGATTAAGAAAAGTTAAGTGACTTCCCCAAGGTCATTCAGATAGTAAGCATTGGAGCTGAATTTGATTCAGGGTTCTCTCATTCCAAATTCACGGCTCTCTCTACTAAACATTGCTGCCTGTATGTTTCATATCCCCCTATTTTAGAGTTCCATGAGGACAGAAACCTCTTATCTAACCTCTGTACAGTGCCAGTCACAGTGAATTGCACATGGTAAGTGTTTAGTAAATATACGTTGTTCAGCACAATATTTTTCTGCAGATAAAAGATGCTTAATAAAAGTTTGTTAGATTGAATTGAACTTTGAAACATGAGAATTCCCAGTGCAAGGATGAAGTTATTTCACTGCTTTTGGTATGGGGAATAAATAGGAAGGAAACCTGAGACCAATCCTGATTACAAACAACTGACTAGTGGTGACTAGTGGAACATTTAGCAGAAGCTGTCAATTACACTAATATATGTACCTCACAAAGAGAAGACAAGATTGGTGGAAACATTTCATGGCAAATACATTCCCTATTTTTAGACCCTTCTTTCTCTACCTGGCATTTCCCTGTTGAACTCCAGTAGCTGACATATAAAGTTCTCTTATTTGTGCACAGGAGGATTCAGAGGGCACAAGGACCAAGCTGTGCAAATCCCAGACGTTCGTCTGGCTGCAAGGGTATATGACACACCAGCCAAAGTGGCCTAAGCCCAACTTCTAAGGCTGCACTCAGTCTCCCTTTCACAAACCACACCCTTGGTAATTGCACTTTTGCTTCCTCTGTCTTACATTTCACAACTAAGCTTCTGAATTTTACCTTTATCATTGTATTCTGATGGACATGTTGAATGGAAATAAATTGGCCACACATATGTATGTGTTAATTATATGTTAATAATATATTACTATATAATAAATTAATATATAATGTATAATAAGAATAATATGTTAGTGTATTATAATTTTCTATATATTTAATTCCCAGATTATATACACACATATATGGAATGGAAATCTGGCCTCTGAAGCAAGGTGACCATTTTCCGACTTAAGAATGCTAACTTTAAAATGTATATTTAAGACTGATTTTCATGGTAAAAAAAATACACATAATAAATAATAAAATTTGAAAAAAGAAAAAACACACTTATACATACACATAGCTAATTTTTTTTCTATCTTGAACCACTCCAAATAGCAAATCTGGCATGTAAATAATAGGTTGTAAGCTTCACAAGAGTAGGAAATGTCTTTTGTTTTCCTTTGTCTTAACCAGAACTTAACACAGAGTAGGCACTTTAAAAAAATGCTTATTGGCCTGACTAGAATTTCTCCAGAAATCTAAAATAACCCAAGTCTATGTCTTTTGTGCCCTCCTGGCTCCAACCATAGGTGGAGGAAGGACAGTTCTGCTTTGCTATGTGTGCCAAAGGAGACGTGACTCTAGATTGTTGGGGACAGGCTGAATATGACGCTGCACACCTAGATGAGGAGCAGAACTGGTGCTTGAGATTCTTTGGGAAAGACATATGGAAACTGAAAGAGATCGGAAGCTACAGACATATAGGGGAGGTGGCCTTCTCTCAACATGTCCCTGATTTCCAGCTTGCCTCCTCAGGAACTTGGGAGAGAGCGTTTTCCCTTGGTTGAGATTACAGACTCTTTTTTAGCTGAGCTGAAATAATATCTTGGTTCCATCTAAAGAGATCATTCAGCTTATATGTTTTCTGGTACATTTTAATTTCTACAACTGTCCTGATTTTTATTTGCTGTTTTCCTGGATAAGTAGATTTACCAGCTATTTGCTATTTGGGATCATCTCTTTGGGGATGAGCACTTGGTGGAAAAGAGTTAAACTAGCGAGTATAAGCTAAGGGTTACCTTTCCCCTTAACAGGCACCAGGGAAATGTCTTGTTTTGAAACCTTCTCCCCAGATCATACCCCTAGAGTAACAATATTTAAAGATGCAAACAGACACAAATCCAGCCCAATATTTCTCTTGGAGATAAGTGAGGGAAGGACAAGAGTTCAACCAAGACCATTCTGCTATTCCCTTAGGAATGGAAATTGTAATCTCCCTGGGATAAGGGGTGATGTCTGAGAGGCATATGTCTATCCATCTAGACAACCCATGTAAACATGCATATCTTACATGAGCACACATATTTTATACTTCGTTTCAGACAAGCAAGACTTTTGCACTGTGGAACTTTAGCTCAGAGTCCTGGAAAATCTTTCAGAAATTATATTTTCTGAACTGATAAAGACCTCAACACAAAAAAAGGGATTCCCTTATTGCTGGATAAAATTTTTGAGAATATATGAAACTGTCAAGTGTGTGTAGATTTCTAAGGGAGACAGTGTAATCAAGGAGTTAAATTTATATTGGTAATGGAAAAAGGAAAAGAGTATATGATATTGGCATTCATCATTTGTTTTCAAAGAGGACCAATGATATCTGAGTGATGTCTTAACTTACAGGTGAATTGGATTAAAGTAACGCAGAGGGGCAACCAGTCATCAGCCTCATTGTCTTCCTGAGTCATCAAAGCCCAATGCTGAGACAAAAGTCAAGATGACTACCAATGGCCCAGGGTACTCTGATTTTTGACCAACACCTGTTACAGCCACCTTCATGGCTATTGGAACAAATTGTTCTCAACTGCCCATTTAATGGGGGAAGTCTTCACATGCTTTTGGCAGTCATGCCCCTACGCTGACAGATTTGAGGTCTGTTGGTTACCCTCAACCTTGTTCAGCCTGTCTGCCTAGATAATTTACCAGAGTATGACCACTGTGCATGCTACAGCTTCTTAGAATTGCGGGGGAGAGTTGGGCCAAGATGGACACCAAAGGTGGATGAGCAGCCCTGAAAAGCTTCAGCAAGCCACCCTCATACACCCAAGATATATAAGACAAACTAATTAAAGGGTCACTTCAAAGATATTTGTTAAATAATAGTATTTGTTGGTAATGATAATTCATCATATTAATGGTGATAACATTTCCACAGTGTTTTGCATCTGAGAAAACACTTTCCCATAGTATCTATTTAGATTAAATGAAAAGAACACGTTTACTAGCTCCAAAACCATGGACTATTCTAACCATGCAATTCAGGAGAACATCTTTTTCCAACTTGCCTATGTTACATTTATTCCAGAAGATGAGTAGGATCAAGTAATCAAATTCAGTCAACCATATGCAGTTTAAATATGATTGCTATTTGAAGCTAACTTCATGCAGACTTGAGGGCAAGTGAAAGATCTCAATACAATATAAAAAAGAAATTTCTCTGTCAGTTTTAAAATCAAACAATTTTGGAAAGTAGTTAAGAGAATCATTTTAAGAAATGAGCACAAGACTAGTCAAGGATAAAGACTAAAAGAATATTCCTTGTCTTTGTCCTTCTTTCATCTTTTCTGGTCTTCACTAGGAAAGTCAGGTGAGATGAATGAAAAATCACTGCAAAAATAAGACGTAGTCAAATCATTTCAATTTGAATTCAGTGTTCAGAAAAACCTGTCATTTTTTGTTGCACGTAAATCAATCTTCTCTGTAGTCCAAAACAGATGAACTGTCATATTTTTAAATGACACAAGCCTATCTTTATATAGAACATAATGCTTTTCTTCAAAGAAGCCCCAAATGAGAGAGGTAGGTGGTAAATACTATTTTTATTTTCCCATTGAGAAAAACCAAGACAGAGAAGTTGACTTACACGGAGTTTCACAACGGAAGAGCAGGGTCAGGATAGAGCCCAGATTCTCTTCTCACATCTAACTCCACTAGCCTACTAGTATGCTGAATTGGCCACATCTTATTTTAAATAGGATGTTAATACAGTGTATTTATACACTCATGTAAGCATAGGAAACATTATAGAAATGCATTTTAGAGTTATATAAAGCCATTTTCACACAAAACTATTACACAGAGTAACTTACCCTTATTAATCAATGAATCAACAAGTATTTATTAAGAACTTACTACATGTGAGCCACTGTGCTGGGGGCTATGGATACAAAGAAAAACATTAAATACGTTTAATAATACTTTAAAGTTTCTTCAACTTTATTTAGTTGTTTTTAATATCATTTATTAAGTGTCAATGGACTACAAAGTTTCTTTCAAATATATCCTCTTACTTACAGACAGCAGGCATAAGGCATAAAATGTTCACCCTTTGTCATTCACACCAAAGGGAAAGGTGAGGGCTATATGCATATCACCCATACGCAAGCAGGAGCCTGGAGACAGCTTTTGTTGATGTTTACTTAAAAACACCAATGATACACTCGATTTGGTGTCTGCACAACTACTATTTAGATGAAGATTTATATCTTCAGCTTTATAAGCTATTTTATTGAAAGGTTAGGTAGGTGTTGTGAAGACTTGAGAGAATATAACTTTGAGTGATCTTAACAACTTTTAAAAGTTTTATTTATTAAATGTTTTATACTACTATCATTTCTCAATATACTTGCATCACCAAAAAAATAAAATTGACCAATCTGGAGCATGTAAAACTGTCCCAGTAGTCCCTCGCCTTTCCATAATGAAAAAGGAAGAGTGTTTCATCATCTGTTCTCTGGACTTTTTAGTTATTCTGATTTCAACTGCTTTTTAGTGCTATTTTCATATAGCTTCCTTTCAAAATTTAGACACTTTAAAATGCATTGCTCTATCCCCCCAAAATTAATCATGAACGCGAAAATGAGCATATCACCATTATTTCTTGATAACACAAGATAAAAAGGCTATAAAAATTACCTAAAACATCCACTTAAGATCTTTGAAACAATAAGAAGGAATATTAAGAATGGGGTTTTTTAAATCTTTTTTGTGTCATGGACCTCTTCCAGCAGTTTGATGAAGCCTATGGACCCCTAAAATCTATTCATAGTCCCAAGTCAAGAATTGATCTAAAGATTGTCTTAGCTAAGGATGCTCGCTTTGTTCAGAAAAATACCAAAACCCTAAGGGTTTACATTCTTTCTGATTCCTCCCTACCATTTCCCTCTCTAGATTTTCTTCTGTGTCAGTTACTAAGCAAAGAATCAAGGGAAACTACATAGAAGGCTCTACTTGTCTTTCTCAGAAGATGTCACTATTGTCTAAAAATATATTTCCGCAAGAACTCTATTTAATCAGTGGATGAAGGGGGTGGGAAAAGATGGTGTTCTTTAAATGCATGAACAACAAGTAACAGGATAAGGAGATATTTCTATTTTTAAAGCTCTGACAAATAACATAATTGTATTATTTATATGACTACTCTAATATAATCAATGAAGACTCTGGTGGTTTCCGAAGGAAGCTAGCAATGTGCTGCATTAACACCCCCAGCATTTTCTCAAGTGATAATAATACAGATCTACATATTATTTTCCTCAGAAAAACGCATGAGGTGTGTCGTACAAATATGATTATCTCCCATTTCAACTCTTTGTCAGGTATGTAATTCAACTATTATCATCTCCATTTTATAGCTTAGCAAACTGAGATTCAGCATGCAGCTAGAAAGTGTCAGAATGGGGACTTGAACCCACATCACCCCCTGACTCCTAGACCAGCATCTTTTCCACACCACTTCTGCCTCCTATAATGTCAGACATAGATTTACCTAGGGGCATGCATCCCATCTCACTGAGTGAGCAACCCTGTTGTAGTTAAAAGCATCAAAACTGACATGTGAGACTGATCTACCTTAGTTAAAAACATGTCTACCTTTGCATCTTCAAGCTCTGGAGTCTGTCTGCTTCTTTCCCGGGTTAGCACAGACCGGAATATGTGCCAGATGAATGAAGAGCTTAAAAGGCAAAAACTACCTACAATCCAAATATCTTTTCCTTTAAATGACAAATCCATTCTATTTGAACCACTCTATAAATCACTTAGCTTGGGAATTTTATTGGTTTTTTTTTTTTTGTCTCCTCTGATTTCAGCAAGAAGTATTTCCCAAGCACTAATCCTATCCTACTCTGCATAGTAAGCGTTGCCTCCTTGCTGAGGACACATAGCCCGGTCCTGGAATGGATATTTCCAGTGACACCAATACACAAATGTTCTACACCTTTAAAAGGAAAAATATGACAGCTGTGTGATAGCATTGAAACAGGTGTGGGAACACAGAGCTGAGACACTGAAGATAATTTACACTACCATGAATGCACTTGTCACTCGTTCAAGGACTATTAGCACCAATGGTAATTGGCAACTGACTGTTCAGATGACTGGTCAGCTGCCAGGACTCTTTGCCCTTCCCCCTCTCATCCCCTATGGGTAACATGAAAGGAATTGGAGGTCATTGAAATGAACTATTAACAAACAAACTTTCACTGTTAGCAAAGTTATTTGATCATGAACTTTTCAAATGGTACTGTATCATGAATGCCCAGGAAATGCCATCTCCCAGTCAAAGTCACTAATGATCTGGCTCTCAATTCTAGTTATTAGATTAATTCAGGGATCCTGAGCAATATCTCTCTCCCACCACATCCAACTCCACTCCTCCTTTTAGTTAAGAGTCTTGCTTAGTCTTTTATGCCCTTGTTCTAGGGAGTTGAAAAGTCCTGTCATTTTTGTGTTTGGCTTCTCTGTCAACACTGCATGTGTTTCCCAGCCCACAGCTGCCTCACATTCCACTGCCTTGGATATGGTAGGATTTGAAGCTGGTAAATGCAAAGGATTTGAGGGGGAGGAGATGTTTCACGTCTTGCGGAAAACAACGTCTCCAACCTCCAAAAACGCGACTCTGCATTGGGTGACTTTCATCTGTTACTCAAATAGAATTTTCTATATATGTACACACATATAGTATGTATTCTCCTACATTTCTACTAGGATAACCCTATACTGAATTCTCCAGACATGTCATAAAAAACCTTATTCATCCTCACAAGATTGTTCTGTTTTTAATTCTAATAAAATGGGGATATGTCACTCAAGAACATGTACCAATAGTAAACGGAATATGTTGAAGCAGGACTGTTAGTCCCTACAACTACACAATGAAATAATCCTGTCTGGCCAGTATGAAAATTAGATGGGACATGGAGAATGACAGTAGATTGTAGACAATTGAACAAGGTGACTCCTTCCTTGTATGCTGCTATTTCAGATACCATCACCTTAATAAAAAGGATCCAGAAATATGATGGGACTTGGTATACAATTATTGATTTAGCCAATGCTTTCTTCATCATGCCAATAGACTCTAACCAATGGGACCAGTCTGCTTTCAGTTGGCAGGGCAGACAATACACTTTCACCCATTGCCACAAGGATATCTGCATAGCCCCACTATTTGTCAATATGCTGAACTTAAGGCAGTACATCAAGCCATCAACAGAGAACAATGAAGACAGTGACATATATTTACTAATTCATGAGAGGTAGTTAATGGGTTAGCTACATGGATGCCCATGTGGAAAAATCAAAATTGGGAAATTCATGGTAAATAAGTCTGGGGCAAAGAATTATGGGAAGATGTATGGGATATGTCTTTGGTTACTGATTTGTCAGTTTTTCATGTAGATGCTCACACAGCCTTTACCACATCAGAACATGAGTACAATGCACATGCTGATTGACTAGCAAAGATTACTACTCAACATATTGTCCCTACTCTGACACCAACTGATGATCCAGTACTAGCAAAATGGGTCCATTAAATGGTCGGCCATTTAGGGGTCCAGGCCCCACGCCGGTGGGCAAAGATCAAGGTATTGGTATTTCTCATTCATTGTTAAAATAGATAGCAGAAGAATGCCATATATGTCAATTGGAAAAGAAACAAATTGTTCCTTAGCTAGTAATTGGAGAGATAGCAAGGGGAAAAGTTCCAGTCCAAATCTGGCAAAGAGATTATATTGGTCCTCTACCCTAAGATAAAGGATGCAAATTTATATGTACTTGTGTTGACACCTATTTAGGTGTACTAGTAGCTTGTCCTTATGAGAATGCAACCCAGAAAAACACCTGTAAAACCCTAGAGCTCATAAATCTATATTATAGAACCCTAATGCAGACTCAAACTGACATGGATCAATTTAAAAGGCAATGAAATGAAGAGATAGTGTATGTTAAACAATATAGAATGGATATATCATATTTCATATTATCCACTAGCATCTGCGTTGATTGAAAGAATGAATGGATTGTTGAAAGAACAGTTAAGGAAGTTAAGTCCTAATAATTCATATCAACATTAGAAAGATAATTTGTTCACTGCTATATGTAATTTGAATAATAGACACCTCTAGCCAGAATAATGACCCCAAATCTGCAAATTAGAAAACAGCAGACACATAAGATCCCAAATATTGAGTATTGGACTATGAAGAAAGATGTCCCAGCATCGTATAAAGGAACACCTGGTTAGGCAGCTTATGATTTACATTGTTTAGGGGACTTTTGGTTGGATAGAAATGAAATAAGAAACATCTCTACTGGAATATGTTTGGGTGCATATTACTAAATCAAGTTTAGCAGCTCAAGGAATACATATCTTATCTGGAGTAATAGATTCTAATTATCAATGAGAAATTATTGTGACATTGCAAAATTTGGGTGAAGATACCATACAGTTTTGTAAAAATGATAGAACAGCTCAAGTGATTGTTATTCCTTGTGAAACAATAACCCTTGTGAAAACTGACCCTCCTTCTGAAATAACTATCAGAGGAACTGAAGAGTTTGGTTCTACTAATAGAATAAAATTGGGAGCTAAAGTATGAGTAAAGTAGAAGCCAGATGATGTTCCAAAGACTGTGGAGATTATAGCACATGGGAAAGACAATACTGTAGCAGTTGTTTGTTCAGGAGAAGATGATTATCAAATTGTACCCTTAACTCATATATTCTACCATGAATGAGGCTATGGATAATGAGTTCATGGACTCCAGAAGCATGGCTAACCCTATATTTGTCCTTTTTTGGCTTTTTGTCTGTTAAACTTGTTTGCAAGATTTGTTTTCTGCAGTCTTAGTACCCTCCACTTGCAGATGCTGATCATTTAAGCAGAATGCCATCCCCTATCCATGACTGTGATGTGCCACCCCTATACCTGGCATTGACCAAGCTCCAGATGCCAGCTAGAGAAATGACCTTTTGAATGAGACCTCTTGTAGCAGGGATAGCTCTGCATCCAATTTCAGCTGGAAGTAGCTTTGGAGAAGAGATCTTAGCCCCTTACCCCCAAGATCTTGAGCCTCATTTGTTCAAGGGGGAAAGATGTGGTGCTTGTACCCAAGCCCCCACCCTAAGATATTGTTTTATGTGCTTATTTTCTATTTTCCCTGTTATAGTGTTGCAAAGTTCTATTGACACCAGTTATCTCACCAGTTATCCCCAAACCCTCATTACTCTATGTAATGAAATGTATTGTTAATGTATTTTTGCTATGTAAGGGACATGAAAGATCTTAGGGTTGAATGAATAGTAATGGGAATTTGAAGATCTTCCCTACCCCTTAATAAGCCTAAGGGAATTTAAAGACCTATCCTGCTTTGAAAATATACTCTGCCCCCTAATAGACTGAATGTCATCACATAGAGCCTCTTCTGGGAGGAATTTGCTGAAGGGTGGAACAAAGCCCACAGGAAGCTTGGAGTCAGAGAAAGCTAGACTGTGGAGAGGAGATCATACATCCCAGGGAGTTAGTCATACTTGTAAGTAAAAATATTGGTTTGTGAGAAGGCTAAAGGATGCTGTGGCTCTCTGTGCTATTAGGGCTTATTAACTTCTTTGCTACTATAATGGAATTGGCTTACTGGTTTTGGGATTTGGTTTTTCTGGTATCTGAATAAATGTTTTGCTTCTGTCTTTTATATGGAGAGTCTGTTATATTTTGCAATCAAGCACCATGCAGGTATATTTATAGTGATTGTGGGCACTGTGAATATTGCATTGGCGCTACAGTATTGCTGTCTAATTTGCTGCTGATTGTGTTGTGCTTTCCATTGTTTAAGGTAGTTTAAAGAATAAATGTGAGTACTCATTTTTCTTGTACCTGACCACATCTGACTACCTTAAAACATAGGATCTAAGATTTAGAGCTGGGAGAGACCTCAGAGGCCATCTAAACCAACCCTGTTTCCCCATCTATATAATGAAGTGGGTTAGATTAAATAATCTTTAAAGTCCTTGTTAGCTTTAAATCCTATGAAGCAGTATCCCACCAAAGACCTGGAAAATTCAGGCAAGTTTTTTACATTGTGGCGAAATGATATGGCTCTTGGGTTCTACCATTCTTGGCTCCTAAGAACAACAGGAACCTGCCCTGGGCAATGTAAGGTTTATCCTCCAGACATCATTACCTTAGGGAGAACACAACTTTGGAAAAGGTAATAGCTAAGGAACAGGGTACCATCCCCTGAAAAAGCAGTGAAAAATCTACACCTCATAGTGGCATTTGGCCATTCTAGCTTTAGACATCACCATCATCATCATTGTCATCACCATCATCATCATCATCATCACTAGCATTTATGTAGTATTTTAAGGTTTGCAAAGTGCTTTACAAAAAAATAACTACTTTAGGGGGCAGAGCCAAGATGGTGGAGTAAAAGCAGTAACAAATAACTACTTTTAGTCTCACAGCAACCATATGTGCTCTTATTATACCCTATTTTAAAGATAGAGAAATGGAGTCAGACAGGGGTTAAGTGATTTGCCCAAGGTCATATACCTAGTAAATGTGTGATAACAGATTCAAAACCAGGTCTTCCTGACTCAAAGTCCAGCATTCCATCTACCTAGCTGTCTTCATGACCCCTGTCAATGAGAAACTGTGTATTTGGGGGGTTGGGGAGGAGAGGGGTAGGACTCGGCAATATTACTTACGGTAAGATGTAAGTTGCCACCTTTCCCTTTCACCCACACCTCTTTCAGACACTGATGCCTTCCTTCCTTTCTCCAGATTAAGTATTTTTACACATTAATACCTCTTTATTTTAATACATTTTATGTATTCTTCATATGAATGAAGTTTGAGGTTCCGAGGGTTTCGGGTCCATTTCCAAGAGCTGCTCAGGAGCAATTAAAAGTCGTAGGTTTCTTTTAGCCCTATCCACAAGGTTCTGAAACCAGCCTTTGCCTGCTTAGAGCCTTCCTCCTGTCCGGTTCTCTCTGTGTCACCTGCTCGCCCACCCCTACCTCCCACAAAAAAAAAAAAAGATCCATTACTTCTTCCACTAAGACTCTCAAGGATTAGGGATTTGGAATCTGTTCTCACTGTATACCTTTGTTCTAACTTTCACCCCTGCCTCAGAATTGTCACTAGGAGTAAAGTGGTCAAAAGATTAGACTAAATCTTGACCTGGAGTATTCTCTAGGCTTTTGCCAGCTGTCTGGTTAGGTGTGGTGTCCCATAACACTTGACTATGCATAGCCAAGTGTTATGGGACACCACTAGCCCTTCCAAAATAAATATTTCAGTGGAAATGGTTAACAAAAAAAAGCTTTAGTCTTTCTTCAGCAAAGAGACACTAGCCAGCTGAAATATGACAGCAGATAGTAACAGATCATGAAACACCATGTCCAGTAGAGAAAGACAGAAATGAGTATGATAACATCATCAGAAGACATCAATGGCTCTGCAAAATCAAGGGTATGACTTTTACTAACTGTATGTATGCACTGACCACACATGTATCTGGCATGCATGCTCTTTCCCATGTTTCTAGTCACACACGTTCTCTACATATGTGTTCCTTGGACATGTATATTCTCTGAGAATGTGCTCTCCCACTCATTAGAGTATGATAACCTTTCAAAGAGGGTACTGTTAGGGAGGAGAGGGGGGAGAGAACGGAATCTTTCTTGTCACCTTGCTTTACAAATTATTAAGTAAGTTATTTTGAACTAATCTGTTCCCTGACCTTGTAAAAGAAATATATAAGTGGAGGCT
The DNA here is from genome assembly GCA_028646515.1 of Pseudochirops corinnae. Taxonomy (NCBI): domain Eukaryota; kingdom Metazoa; phylum Chordata; class Mammalia; order Diprotodontia; family Pseudocheiridae; genus Pseudochirops; species Pseudochirops corinnae. The sequence continues at coordinate 230,723,172 of CM053587.1, forward strand.
AATGAGCTTTGGGTTCAGGTGATTACTGACTCATATCTACAATGTTTTAAAACTGTTATAATGTTTGGAATGGGGGGCAGATGTGCTTTGGGATGAATGGTTGTAATCAAATATCAAAGAATTCTTTAAAAAGAGGATCTAAATTCTAAATGTGATTTGCCTATATGTCATACTAATTACAAGTGTATATGAATGCTTTATCATTTTAACTAATTATCTTATGACATATCATCAATATAGAGCAGGTCAATTTTGTTTCAGCAATTAACTCTGGGCATACTCAGTCTCCCATTACCCATACAGCACAATTGCCTACTGAAAACTTCAAATTACAGGGAATTTGTCCACTAGATCATAATATCTATACACACCCTTAAACACAATTTAAGATAGGATAGAATAGATGAAAATTTTTAAAGAAATAGAATAAAGAAAAAGTTTGTAAGAAAATGAAACAAAACAGTGTGAAGGAGTGGAGAGAGTCTTGAATTTGGATTTAGAAAATTGGATTCTCTCGTGGGTGGCTAAGTGGCGCAGTGCATAGAGCACTGGCCCTGGAGTCAGGAGGACCTGAGTTCAAATCTGGCCTCAGACACTTAACACTTACTAGCCATGTGACCTTGGGCAAGTCACTTAACCCCAATGGCCCTGCCTCCCCCCTCCAAAAAGCGAAAAAGAAAAAGAAAAGAAAATTAGATTCTCTCCCACTTGTATATTGTATGGCCTTAGGCACTTATCTTCTCTGGGCCTCAGTTTCCTTATCCCTAAAATGAAGGAACTGGATTAGGAAGGACTTCTAAGATCCCTGCCATCTCTAAGCCTGTAATTTGATAAATGAGGGGAAAACAGAAAAAGACAAAGCAGAGTAAAAGAAAAAAGAAGGGAAAAGAGAAGAGTTGAGAGAAGGAGAAAAGAAATGAGAAAAAAGCTAGAAAATGGGTAATCAGGGATAAGAACTAAAAACAGAGAAGAGGTGATATAGTCTAGAATTTTAATTTTAAATTTCATTGAGTATAATGTTATTTTATTTATAGGTAGGATTTTTATATGCAACTATCCTTTCCAAGACCTCTTGCTCCCTCTCCCCAAATTCTCCTTCTTACCCTCTTAGCCCTTTACTCTCCAGTAAAGCTGATATGTTCAGGGAGAGCTTTGGATTCATAGTAAATTCCATACCAGGCACCTTTTGACAGTGGCTGATGACTGCTGCTATGATTAACAGTCTTAATCTCTTCCCAAGGGAAGAAACATCAAAAAAGAAAGCACCATTAACAGAGAAATTTCTGTGAAAAGCATTTGCAGTTTTATTTTTTTAATTCCGGGAAGAAAAGGGTCATATTTTAAGGATTTACTTCTTTAGTCAGAGCAAAAGATGGAGACATATTAATCTATCTCTGTCTACATACCTGGTGACATCTGAGCTGCTGGAATGAATCTCACCACCTACTGCCAGCCTCTGCTAGCTCCTCTGGCATTCATTCACTAGGAAAGTAAAGACCCCCATTGCCTGTCATCTCCTGGCTTCCACGTAAAAGGAAAAAGCAATGCATTCCTGTCACATGTTCTCATTCCTCACAGCCAGGGAGAAGGAAAGAGGAGGAAATTTATTACTGACATCTCCTTACCAAAACACTTGGGACATGTGGACCTTCTAGTTACTCTGTTCCTTCACCTCGATATAAGAGAACAACAGACCAGTAGAATTGGGACCAGTCAGTACAAAGTGCCAAAATCTAAATTGGCTACAATTTGTAGCCTGATGCTTCTTTATAGGATATTGAAGGGCAAATATAAGTTCATTCAAATACAAGTTTAGGGCCTAGGTCTGACACTTTAGCCTTAAGATCATGGCAAATCACTCTAAAATCTGTATCTTAGCACATGTACTTTGTACACTCATGTACATATAATATAATACATTTGCACTTAGAGTTGTTTTGTAGGACTTTGTAAGCCTCAAAGCACTACAAAACTGTAGATTATTGTCATTATTCATTCATTATTAGGAAAAACTGCATGCAGTGTGGCAGAGGAAGACTAGGATAGTTGAGTGATCAAATTGCACCTCTAACTCTTAGTTTTGAAACCATGTTCAGTTACCCTATCTGAGCCTCAGGTGAGTTGAAATCATAGGTCCTTATGTAATGAATGCTCATGTCCAGTATTAATTGCTGTAGAAGACTTGAATTAAAAAAAAAAATGTTCATTGACTACTTTGACTGTTTTTGTGAAGTCTTCTTAGAATAATGGTTTTAAATGTATAAAATACATAGGACACCAATTATATTGAGATAAAGATGTGGTTTTTTTTTTCTGATCCAAGTTCATGGATACCCTGAAATATAAAGGTTTAAAACTCCCAATCTAAAGAAAGCATTTTAGGGGTGGCTAGGTGGAGCAGTGAATAGAGCTCTGGAGTCAGGAGGACTTGAGTTCAAAGCCAGTCTCAGATACTTAACACTTACTAACTGTGTGACTTTGGGCAAATCACTTAACCCCAGTTGCCCTGCCTTCCCCCCTCCAAAAAGCAAAAAAACAAAAAAAGAATTTTATTCATTTTCAGAAAACATTCTGTAGTATGAGAAAAAAAATTCCCCCCAATATGTATACTGCATCTGAGCATTGTGGTGCTTTTTTGAACAAAATAAATTCATAAACATAAATTTCAAAGACCATTAGAGTTTACCTAAACTATTCAATCATATAGATGTCTTGAAGGGGAAAAAAAAGTATGTGCGTGTGTGTCTTCTCTTATCTCAAATAATCAAGGCAGAAGCTAATTAAGATGATTACTAACTTTAGTAAAGTAGTAGGATACACAATAAATTCACAAAAATGATCAGTATTTCTGTACAGGACTAATACAACCAGGAAAAAATGATCAGAGAAATTCCATTCAAAATAACTACATAATTTATGAAATATCTGAGATTTAATCTATAAAGACACATAAAGTTATATATAAATACTACTATAATACACTAAAGAAATGAAGAGACAAATAATTGGAGAGGAATTCACTGTCCATGGGTGGATCATGCCAATATAGTAAAAATAGTAGTACCTAAATTATAGATTTTATGCTATATCAATCAAAATACCAAGAGGAAACTATATAGTACAAGTCAAAATAATAATGAAATCAGTCTAGAGGAAAAAAAGTTTTACTCTTAAGGGAAATAAGAAAAAGTAAGAATTAAAGGGGAGATAGCACTATGAGAACTCAAACTATATCAGAAAGCAGTTATTACCAAAACAATTTGACAGTGATTAAAAGATAGAAAAGTAGATCAGTAGAACTAAATAAGCAAGAACTAAAGCAATACAAAAAAGAGTAGTAGAGTGTATGGTAAGACCTAAAGCATAAATTTATAGGGGAAGGACTCTCCATTTGATGCAAACTGATAGAAAAGCGGAAGAATAGTTGGGCAAAAATTAGATTCCAAACAGCATATTATAGCGTATAAGACAAAAATTTTCAAATTGACATATGACCTAAATAAGTCATGTAAAAAACAGAGATCAGAAGCAGGTATCTTCCACAAATACAGACAGGAGAAATGTACTTAACAACAATAACAAACAACAGAGGTATTCATTTTAAAAATAAAACAATTTTATAACATAAAACCATTAAAACATGAAACCAAAAGGATTTTTCATGAACAAAATCAGTATAAAGTAAGAAGAGAAACTGTAAGCTGGGAGGAGGCAGGAGACTTTTGCAGTAAATACTACCGATAAAGTTTTATATTCAAGACATATAGGGAACTGACAAAAAGATATAAAAGATTAGGAGCTATTCCTCAATAAATGGGGTAAAAAAAAATATATGAATAAGAAGTTTTCAAAAGAGGAATTTCATACTATCAGTGACCATAAGAAAATATATTATGTCACTGACAATAAAAGAAACACAAATTAAAACAACCCAGAGGTTTTACTTAATTTCCTTCAAATTGGTAAAGGTGACCAAAAAAGCAGAATAGTCGATGTTGGCTGGAGCCATAAGGGTGTGGCAGGGACAGGGGACAGATAAGAGACAGATCTTTTGGAAAAATCAGCACTGTGCTCCAGCTGTCCTAGATAGCAATTTGGAATTTGCAAAAATAGTGATTCCCTATTTGTATCCTTTGATCCAATAATTCCAATGCCAAGTGTATAACTCAGGAAGGTCAGAAATTCTAATATATACCCAAATATTCATAGTAGAACTTTCTGTGGTAGTAAAGAATGAAATCAAGACCATTGATTAAGAAATAGATAAACACGTTATAGTATATGAATACAATGGGATAGTACTGTGGAGTAAGAAATTATGGACAAATAAATCTTAAAGAATATATAACGTCTGAATAGTTAAGTGAAATGATTCTACCCCCTAGTTGTCATGAAAATTAATTCCTTTCCCCACTCCCCAGTCCTTGTCAGCAACATCTTGTTTTTTCCCCCAATCTAAATTCCCCCTACTGTAATTTCCCCTTGTTCTATTCTGATTGTATTGACTAGGGGGAGATCATAGAGTGAAATATCAGTGGCTGTGTAGATAAATGCAGGAATAGGCTCTTCATTTCTAAACTATTGGCTGACTAGAAATGGGCTAACACAGTAACTGACATGTAATTTTACTGCCCTAATTCTATTCCTCCCAGTGACTGCCTCAAAACTAGTGGAGGTTGATGGGTCCATAATTTGGAGCTGTAGGACTCTCAAGAGCCCTCCTCTTCTTGCTATCTCCAAGCTAGATCATTACTCTTAAAACTGAAGCTTGGGATAACTGTCCATTACCATTTGTAGTCCCAGAGGGAAGACTCTAACAGCTCTCCTTCTTTACCCTATCATACCCTACAGCTGGCTCTGTTTTTCACTTCACCAGTCCCAAAGCAGGATTCTCTTTTGAAGGTTCTGTTGGGAATTTCCTGTCTAGAAGTGAAGTGGAATCATGGACTTATTCTTATTGCCACTTTTATTTGTCACAATGATACCAGAGGACCACTTACTGTATTAAGATTTTATGCATCCTTTTTAGTAGAGACCATGGTTTCCCCAACGGGAGGCAGGTCAGGTTAAGGATCCAGAGGTTTAATTATTCAGGAAAGGGAGGCAGTAAGAATAGGTTACCAGATACTCCTGCTATATTTGAACCCAATGTGGTTACCCTCTTTAAAGTATTTAAAATTCCTTTAATAGTTAGTCTCTTTCTCCAACAGCATGATGGGAGTGGGGGAGGTCAACAGTCTGGAGTACTACAGCAATCAGTGGTTTCCTTATTTTCCTTCACCAGGAACTTCATTCAGAAATCATAATTTTCTATAAATATCACTAGGTTTGTTTTTTTTTTTCATTCAAATTGAGGCATGAGACTGTGCCAGACACCGAAGTGTGAAAAAGCAGGGGATGAGAAAACTCTCCACATAAAAAGGCAAACTTTCTCCACAGGGATATGGTTGAATTTCTGTTTGATCATGTAGAAAACTACAAAACCAGAAGTTTAGATTTTAACCCACATGCAGTACAGTAACTAACATTAAAACCTGAAATTTTTCTACTACAAACTGAAGTTAGCTTTCAGAAGAGCCCTGACCACAAGCCATAAGCTAAGGCTTTCTCTCCAGTCTCCTACACCTTGCCATGGAAACCAAAGAGGAAAGAGTCTTTTCCAATATGATCACTAATCTCTCCCTCCACAGGGGAACATTAATTCTGTCGGATCCAACCAAGCTGCAAAAACTTCCAGTACAGGCCTAGCCGTAGCTATATGTTTGTTCTTCCAGAATCAGCTCAGTTAAATTCCAAGAAACTCATCACCCAAAGAATGGTCACTGGGTTGTTGATTTGTTTAACCATGCAACTCATAAACACTCTACTCAGGTGTAGAAAGGTTGCAATCTATATGGAACTATGTCCAGAGGGCTATAAAACCCCACGCATACCCTTAGACCTAGCAATACCACTACTAGATCTGTATCCCAAAAGAGATAAAAAAACAAAAAGTAAAATGACCTCAACTCACAAAAATATTTATAGCAGCTTTTTTCTAGGGGCAAAGAATTAGAACTTGAGGTTATGCCCATCAAATGGGGAATGACTGAACAAATGGTAATTTATGATTATGATGGAATACTATTGTACTCTAAGAAATGATGAATAGCATGCTCTCAGAAAAACCTAGATTTGCACGGGCTAATACAAAGTGAAATATACTATATACAAAAGTAACAGCAATATTGTAAGATGATCAACTGTGAATGACTTAGCTATTCTCCATACAATACAGTGATCCAACACAACTGTGAAGAACTTATGTTGAAAAATGTTATCTATCACCAGAGAAAGAACTGATGGTATCTGAATACAGACTGAAGCATACTTTTTTAAAACTTTCTTTATTTTTCTTGAGTTTTCTTTTTTTTGCCTACATTTTCTATCACAACATGACTATTACGGATATGTTTTGCATAACTACACATGGATAACCTATATTGAATTGCTTGCCTTCTCTATGGGAGAGGGGAAGGAAGGGAGAGAATTTGGAACTAAAAGTTTTTTAAATGAATGTTAAAATTTGTTTTCACATGTAACTGGGAAAAATGAAATTCTAGACAAAAGCTAACAACAAAACAAAACAAAAAAGGAGGGTTGCAATCTGCATCAGTGGAAGGAAGGCCCACACTGATGAAATTAATTGCTTTTTTCAAGTATTAAAGTGTTATCACAACTAAATACACATTTGCAAAAGGATGTGTGTTTGCTGAGCATTCCAAGCTCTGTAAATGATGTGGAATGTGCTGGTGAATCAGCAATGGATCCAAGAAAAGAATCACAGGACCACAAGCTGAAAAGGGCCTTAGAAGTTAAGTTTTAGAGGCCTAACATTATAATTTTTTTTTTTAACAAAATCCCTAAGGCAGAAAAGGAGAATTGCCAGGTCCAGTTGAGTCCTAAATTCACTTTTTCTGTTCTAATGTGTGAATACCAAGAAATGAAATCACCATTTACATCTGGGAAGAATACAGTAGACTCCCCATATCCTTAAATGAAGAAACTAAGGGAAAGTTTGAAGTTGTCCTAAGTCACCCTACAAAGTAGAACTAACTGTAAAAGTGCTAACCCTGCTTTCCCAATTAGCCTCAATTCCACTTGGGATTCTTCCCTTCTTCACCACCATGAATCAGCACAAGACCCCAGGTCCAGGCTTCTCTCTCCCCATTGCCTGGTCCTGCTAGACCCAGATAAGAACTTTCCCCACAAAACCAACAGGTTTTACTCATAGGGGAGAGATTGCCTCATTTCCTTCAGGACCCTAGAAGGTGGGGTGCCCAATTTCACCCTGAAGGACATGGTGGACCTGACCTATTTCCATCATTCTCCCTCACCACCCTTCATTTTGTGAGTATCTCTTCTCAATAAAGTGGACTTGCTTTGCTGTCTTGTTGATAGTTCCAAGTTTCCTTGTACAAAATGGTGGCATTCCAAACCTTCTTTAAGTCTATGTGGGGGGGAGGGGGGGAAGTGGAGCCAAGATGGTGGAGTAAAAGTAGAGACTTGCTTGAGCTCTTTCCCCAAGCTCTCTCTCCTCCAAATATCTGTTAAAATGACCTAAACTAATTCTAAAGCAACAGAACCTACAAAGTGACAGAGTGAAACAAATTTCTAACCCAAGACAACCTGTAAGGTAGACAGTCTGAGAGAAGAGTGCAGTCTAGCGAGTGTTATGCCAGCACAGACAGGCCAGAGCAGGCCTCAGGGGACTGAATCACTGGCAGGTATGGCATTTTCCAGACTTCTTAATCTACAAATGCTAAAGACAACTTAGAAGGTAAGTAGGAAAGGTCTGTCAGACCTGGGTGAGACAGGGGCAGGGGCAGGTCCCAGCCCTAGGGAAGTGCAAGCAGCCGCAGTGGCAGCTGCAGTGGCTATTTCTGGAGCTTGGGACAATACACCCTCCACACTGGAAGCAGAGTAGTACCTTACCAAAGAGCTAAAAAGTCAAGTAATTGGTTGGGAAAAGGAGCAAACAGCAGGAAAAAAACTAGACTGTAGAATCTTACTTGGTGACAAGGAAGATCAAAACATTCAACCAGAAGAAGACAATGAAGTCAAAGCTTCCTACATCCAAAGCCTCCAAGAAAAATAAGAATCGAACTGTTTACATTCCTACATGGAAAAATGATATTTGTGACACATGAGATATTTCTCAGTATTAGGGTAGCTGGAAGGAATATATGTGTGTATACACATACATATACATACAACATACATTATATATATGGGGGCAGATGGTGAGTTGTCTATGGAGGGATGATATCTAAAAAAATAAAATTAAGGGGTGAGAGAGGATTGTACTTGAAGGGGAAGAAAGGGAGAGGTAGAATGGGGTAAATTATCTCACATAAAAGAGGCAAGAAAAAGTTTTTATGATGGAGGGGAAGAGGGAGAAGGTGAGAGAGAACGAGCGATCCTTCCTCATCAGATTTGGCTTAAGGAACAAATAACACACACATTCAATTGGGTATGAAAATTTCTCTTACCCTACAGGAAAATAGGGGGGCAATAGGGGATGACAGAAGAAGGTATGATAGAAGGGAGGGCAATAGGGAGAAGGGAGCAATCAGAAGCAAACGCTTTTGAGGAGGGACAGTCACTATTCTCTCAGCAGAGAGAATAGAATACATGGGGGGGGCGAGGTGGGATAGGATGGAGAGAAATATAGTTAGTCTTTGACAACATGATTGTAATGGAATTGTTTTGTACGACCACACGTGGATAATCTATATCCAATTGCTTTCCTTCTCAACGAGGATGGTTGGGGAGGGAGGAAAAGAGAGAATGTAGAACTCAAAGTTTTAAAAATGAATGTTAAAAATTGTTTTTACATGCAACTGGGAAATAATATATAGAGGCAAGGGGGTATAGAAATCTCTCTTGCCCTACAGGAAAATAGAAGAGAAGATAAAAGAAGGAGGGGGGAATGATAGAAGAGAGGGTAGATTGGGGGAAGGGGATTCTGCATTAGAATGCACACCATCTTGGGGTGGAAGGGGGGGAAAAATGGGGAGAAAATTTGGAACTCAAAATCTTGTGAAAGTGAATGTTGAAAACTAAAAATAAATTTTTTTAAAAGTCTATGTTTAAAAAACATCTAACATTGCAAAAATATTACAAAATCCTACAAAGACATAGTATCTGGTTCCTAAGTTTGTGTTTCTATATGTTTCAAATCTTGCCTCTGACAAATACTGATAGTATGTTGTTGTTGTTGTTCAGTCGTATCCAACTCTTCATGACACCATTTTGGGGTTTTCTTGGCAAAGATACTGGAGTGGTTTGCCATTTCCTCCTCCAGTTCATTTTGCAGATAAGGAAACTGAGGCAATCAGAGTTAAGTGACTTGCCCAGGGTCACACAGCTAGTAAGTATCTTAGGCTATATTTGAACTCACAAAGATGGAACTTTCTGACTTCAGGCACAGCCTCTATCCATTGTGCCACCTAGCTGTTCTATTGATAGAGTGAAACCGAAGAAATCCCTTAATCTCTCAGTGTACCATGTGATTCTCTAAGAGTATAAATTGCACAAATTGCACATCTGCTTTAGTAGAGGGAGTCAGTCTCCTCACTAAGAGTTCCCTTGCAACCAGTGAAATCACAGATTCCAACAATGTCCAAATACTCTTGGTGTTAGCAGATAAGTTCTAGGGAGCTGACTGAGGTAAATAAAGGGTAAATGATTTGCCCAGGGTCACATAGTTCATAGCTGTCAGGAGTGGGATGTGAACCCAGGACTTTATGACTCCAAATCCAGCACTCCATCTACCATACCACATCACACTGTCCCCTACATATAAATATACAATCATTAAGTCATAATGTTCTTCTAAAAGTATCTATGCAATGGAAAGAAAACGTATCTGGTGTCTTCAATAAACAAATAACTATGTCCTGTATTTCCTAGTTAGAAATATCTGGAAGACTTTTATTCTATATAGTTCTATGTAAAAAGTATTGATGCTCATCAAAGGGACACTATAATAACAAAACAAAAAGAAAAACCTTCATATGTGAACTTCTACCCTAGAAAACAGTTAACTTGGAATGTGCAATCTGGTATCTTTACTAATAAAAGAGCCAGGCATTTAATTGCCCACGTAACAGCAAGTGTATTGGACCTCATAAGACTTCAGATATAGTCGCTCCAGCTCAATGAAAGTTTTGCTCTGCTTGAGAAATAGTAATTATTCTTTCTAGTTTGTTTATAACTTTCTGATCACTAGTATTCCTGTTTTTTATCACACTCCTATGGGGGAAGTTGGAGCAGTTAGGTAGAACAGTGGAGGGTAGAATGCCATGCCTGGACTCTAGAAGGCTCAGCTTCTTAAGTTCAAATCTGATCTCAGACACTTAATAGCTGTGTGATCCCAAGCAAGTCACTTAACTCTGTTTGCCTCAGCTTCCTCATCTGTAAAATGAACTGAAGAAGGAAATGGCAAACCACTCCAGTATCTCTGCCAAGAAAACCCCAAATGGGGGACAAAGTAGGACACAACTAAGAACGACTGGACAGCAACAATGGGAGAAGTAATTTTGTATCTTTAGAAAGAGAGAACTGACACTCTGAGACAGGGCAGTCCAAGAAAGAACCGAAATTCAAATTCCCTAACTCTGAGTTATTAAATTACCTAACTCTACATTCCTTTAGTGTGGTATCTTGGCTTGAGCCTCTTCTCTATATCAAAATTAACTATAATTGCTTCCTAAATTTTAAACCATTGCTGTATCAAAATTAACTACAATTGTTTCCTAACTTTTAAACCACTTCCATAGCCATTCCATATATGTCTCCCATAATAATAACTGAAGAGACTTTTCTAGCACTATGAAATTTACAAAGCAATTTAGAAGTTAGCAAACTGTGCAGACACTTTGATCCAGGCAGAGGCGTATGTGGGGGAACCAGCTCTAAATGGTTTGCTTTCCAGATTGATAAATTATGTGAGCATTTGTACTTCAGAAACCATCTACACAAATCAGGACTTGGTTTATTGCTTTATTGATTGCATAGACTTAAGAAAGTCTTAATAATACAGATTAAAATTAAAAGTATGTGTGCATCCATTTTAAACATTTGCCTAGCATACTCCTGTACTGCTCTATAAACATTGATTCAATTCGGCAATAGTGCAGAAAGCTCAGGAGATGAAATCATCACTAGGCCAGAGGCTAATAACAATAATAATAATAAATATAATAAGATCATATATAATTGTGGGTTGTATGCTATACTCTCCATGTAATATATTGTATCATATATATAATATTTGATGTGTGTTAAATAGAAAATATATAATTATACATCATTATATATAATGATATGCAATATAATACTACACACAATTATTTAATATATAATATACAATAATAATATATAATATACAACTGTCTATTTAGATATGATTATATAATTATACTACGTAAATATATAATGAATTATATATAATTGTATCTAGATAATTACATGTGGTTGTAGGTTATATGATTATGAATAATCTATGTTGATATCATATATATATATTATATAATTATAGTATATAATATATTGATAATTGAAAGGGACATTTATATCATATTTTAAGGTTTTCAAATGACTTTATATTCATCGTCTCACCACTGTGATGCCTATACTTCAAAGAAATAAAGGAAAGAGGGAAAAGATCTACATGTAAAAAAAAATTTATAGTAGATATTTTCATGGCAGTCAAAAAGTGGAAACCTAGAAGGTGTTTTCCTATTGGGGAATGGCTAAACAAATTGTGGCATATGAATATAATGTGATATTTTTGTGCCATAAGAAATGATGAAGCAGATAACTTCTGAGAAAACTGGTAAGACTTTTATGTACTGATTCAGAGCAAAATGAACAGACCTAAGAGAACAATTTATACAGTGATAACATATAGAGGAAAGCAGCCTTGAAGGACTTTAGAACTCTGATCAATGCAATGATGAACAATGAATCCAAAGGCATAAAGATGAAACATACCACTTGCCTCCTAACACAGAGGTGAAGAATTTAAAATGCAGAAAGAGATATACCTTTTTGGACACAAATAAGGTGGGAATTTGTTTTGTAATATTATATGTAGTGTTGTATTGAATGTTTTGCTTTTTTGTTTGTTTTTCAATGGGAGGAGGAAGAGCAGATTAATTTTTTTTAATAATTGTTAACTCAAAAAATTTTTTAAATAATTTATTTGTTATCAATTTACCAGTCTTATATGGAATAGTGTAAAAAGCACTGGATTTAGAGTCAGAAGACCTTGATTCAAGTCCCTGTTCTGCTACTTACTCCCTGGGTGACCTTAGTAGGTCATGTAATCTTTATGAGTTTCAGTTTCCTCATCTATAAAATGAGGGAGCAGGACTAGATGACCTTTAAAGATGTTTTTGCCTCTTAATCTATGACCATGGGATCCTGGGATCTCATTTGATCCTTATAATAGCTTGATGATGTAGATCAGCGATTCTCAACCTGTGGGTTATGTTCAATTTGTAACAATGAAAATACATTCTGCATATCAGATATTTACATGACGATTCATAACTAGCAAAATTACAGTTACGAAGTAGCAACGAAAATAATTTTATGGTTGGAGGTCACCACAACATGAGGAGCTGTATTAAAGGGTAGTGGACATTAGGAAGGTTGAGAACCACTGATGTAGATGGTACAGGTATTATTACCCCTATAAGAAACCGAGGATCAGCAAGTTTCCATGATTTGCCCAGACGCATATACCTAACTAACCTGAGAGAGGCTCTGTCACCAATTTGGCTGCAGGATAATGATTATGTCATTCGTAGAAACTCATGAAGAGAGTTGGGTACTACTGTGTCAATGAAGCAAGGATCTACATCTACAAAATCTTGAAGGCAAAGCACTACTAGTACATGCATGTGTGGATTCTACCCTGTCAATGCCCAATGTAATATTTAAAGAAATGTAAATAGACAGTTAAGATAAAATCAGAGATCCTGCTGGAAGAAATCTGCACTGGAAGTAATTTTGTTTAAAAATGCCTCAGGAATCAATTTTCAAATATCTCTGAGACTAGATGATTCCAAAAGAAAGAAAAAAGATGGTATATAGTAATTGTGAAAACTAACAAGAACAAGCAGAAACTACCCACCTCTACACCTATTTTCTTATCTTTATAATTTTTTTATCGGAATGATTTGTAGCCTTCTCTCTACATTCCATGTCCTGACTCTGTGTCTGCATTGCTTGTTCCCCACGTCTGGAATGCTTTCCCTCCACACTTCATCTCTCAACTTTCCTAGCTTCCTTTAAGACTCAGCTCAACTCCCTGCTTCTGCAGGAAGCCTTTCCTGGATCCCCCCGCTACTAGCAACACCACCTTACATCTACTTTATATATAGATTGTTTGTATGTAATCAATTAGATGTTTTCACCCGCCATTAGAAGGAGAGCACCTTGATGTCAAGGACCAGGTTTGTCTTCGAATTCCTAGCACTTGGATCAGTATCCTGTATATAAGAGATACTTAAAATACTTATTGACTGACTGGCTTTCGTGATAAAGCATAGGTGTGGGGAAAAGTCTTTTACAGATAATTTTCTACAGCAATCTACATATTCATACAAAATGGACTGAACAGTGCAGATCATACAAGATTCCTGTTCTACAAATTGCTTATTGATTCAACACATACACACACACACACACATACACACTCAAGTTCTTAAAGGTTCCCATCAAATAATGTGTCTCCTTGTTTGATGTTATGTTGGGATCCTCTACAATTCCAATACTAGTAAGATCAACTTTGTTTAATGATTCACTGATTTTGTAACTTTCTTTTTTTCTGTCATCTCTTTTTTTTTTTGCTTTTTTTAAAGAACTTATTTATTTTTAGCTTTCAACATTCATTTCCACAATTTTGAGTTCCAAATTTTCTCCCTATCTCTCCTCTACTCTCACCCCAAGATGGCAAGCACACTGATTACTCCTTCTGCCCTCTCATATATTAATTTTGTAACTTTCAATGACTAATTGTAAAAGGCAAATGTGAGCTCAGGCCCAGTGTCATGGAAGGCTTGAATAGCTCACCTGTAACTCTCCTTTAGGATTCCTATAAACTCTTGTTTACGGAAATACTTCACTTTACTGAACAATTTAAGAAAGCTTTGCATTATTTTATGCAACTATCAAGATACTGTACTCTTGCCTTTAGTGAAAACAAACAAAAGAAAGAGTAACAATACACTCATGTTTATGTATCTGCAGGGTTTTCACTTATTTGGAAATATTTCCAAAATGTTCCTGAAAGGACCCCTATGTAGGAAGGGTTCCTATGCAGTTTTGCCAAAGCCGTACAGGCATAGGCTGTATGCCAAGGGGTATATCCATAATCAATTAAAAAGAAAAAACAAACAAAATGAAACCCTATATCAAAGATCTAAGGAGTGGAAAACAAGAGAGAACACCTTATCTCCCTACCAATTATAATATCCAAATTAGATATTGAGATTTAGGGACCAGAAATAGAACACCGAAAGTATAAATAATAGAAATGAACAATTAGACTTATGCTTCCTCTGTTCATAAACATGGTGCTACAAGTCAGCATTTCACCACACAGGCTAAGGAGATGTGGATTCCGGGGTACTGAACTAGAATGTATGAGGGAGGGGATGTGTGTGTTTCACCCTTACTGTTAATTTGTCAAATATATATCCTTGTGGGTATCATTGAATAAAAATGGAACTAAAGCCACATAAATATATGTGGTATTATTTCTGTACTAAGAGTTTCACTACTAAACAGCTCTCTGAGATAAGGACTGACCAGCCTGCTCACCTTGGTTGAGCATGAAATGGTGTTATTGCCCAAGGGCTATGAATTATACGTTCACTACTCCAAAATAATTGAGTATCAACACATATATATTGAAGATGTTTAGCCATTGCATGGAAGCATGGACATGGACATTTCCTAGGACACTAGGAAACATCTAAAGTCTTAGAGAGATTTCCTATAGAAATATTCTCCAGATGCCACTATTTGAAGAAAGCATCATGCTGACTTCATCAAGCTCTGGAATGCCATAAGGCATCGTCAATTAGATCCACATTTACTCAGAAGATTAGTCTAGGCATCCACACTGGAAGAACAAAGTAGATGAAGATTGCAGTATTGTTCAGATTATGGCATGTATTTTGGATGGGAAGTCAATTGAGTTAGTCTATCAGTACACATATGGTGAACAGACATTGCAAATATACAATAAACTGAAACAAGAATTGAATAGAAGCATATCAGGCTATCGAATTAAATTGTAAATCAATGTCTTGTAGCTCCTCAGAGAATACTAGACCATAGACTCCTTGAAGGGAGAAATTGAATTCATCCCAAATCCCATCAATCACATCTTGCCTAGTACAGAGAATCATCAGAAAATGTTAGATAATGGATAGGATAACACTCCTTTAAATAAAAGATGAGTATGGATTACACTTAACAAATTAGAAGGAACTTGAAATGATATCAACTTGGTCATTGCTACATAAACTTTTTTTTTCAGCACCAATATTCTATCACAAAACAGTACAGATATGAGAAGAATAGAAAATTGTAGGTGAATCAAATAATAGAAAAATGCTTGGTGGTTGTAGGTAGGCAGTATCATATTACAAAAAAAAAAAATGACTTGCCAAGAAATGGTAATAAAAGAAATTATCAAGATATAGATAACTGGTCACAAAGATGGAAGAGCCAAGAGGTCAGATTAAGGTATAGAAGTTCATTTAGAACTTAGAAGTTCATAGATACCTTCTAAAGTATTAAAAGACTCAAAGGAAGGACTCTATGAAGAATCTTTCTCCTTTCTCCTCTTTATGAAGAATCATGGGAAAAGGCATGACATGGGAAAAGGCTATTGACAAGAATCTTATCAGGCGGAAAATTGGGAAAGGCTATTATCCGCATGCGTGAGGAAGGAGGGCTCACAGGGATGAAATCATGGATAGAATAAGTCCTACCCAAACAGGAGTAGTATCTCTTTGATTTGGAAGCACAATTCTTCGAGACAATGGCTTTAACACATAGTGAAAAGAAAGACAGCCTTAGAGTGAAAATCTAAGGGTGAATCTTGCCTCTCCTTACTATCTGTGTGCAACCCAGGGCAAGTCACAGAATTTCTCTGGGCTTCAGTTTCAATGACTCTAAACTATTGGGTTTAAAGTAGAAGATCTCTATCCAGGTTCCTCCCAGCTCTTGAGCTATGATCCTATGATAAGAGCGGTGGGAAATTCTGTCATAATGAAAGAATGGGGAGTTCAAGAGTTTTGATTTTCAAAATAAATGCATCTTTTTAAAACATAGAAATTTAGCACAGTAGATGGCGCCATCTAGAGGAATACAATATTTTCAATTTGACAATAGTTAAATGTTTGAGTACCAGTAAGATTCAAAATTAAGCTTTCCCTGCCAAGTGGCACTGTACACAATTTAGAACAAAACAAGGCTCAATTTCTGTAATACTTTCAGGAAGACCTGGGTTCAAATTCTACCTCTGACATAACAGAGTCAGGTGATCATCAGAAAGTTAATTAATTTCTCAGTACTCCAGGCAACTCCCTAAGTTGTTACAGACTAGTTACTGATCTGTGCACTAATGAAAGGAATTTTCCAGACTGGGAGTTCCCCACATCAATTAAATTATAGATTCAAAAAACTCTCCCCTCTCAAATTATGACTTTATTAACATACTGTCATTTTGATAATAGCAGGTGCTTTCTCTCATTAGTACTTGGTTTATTATTTCCCTCCATGTTATTTCTTAGGCAAGTATCATCAGAAAGACAAAAAAGCTTACTTTTCTGTAACTTTAGAGTACAGTTATGGTTAGCAAAGGCCTATTAGTTCTTTTTGGGGTGCTAGGATTAAAAGTTGACTTTCATAAACAAAGGATAAATTCTACAATATTTTGTAGGTTCAAATTTAAATTGCTTATACCTTAATTCAGTGTAATATATCCCTTATTGTGTATTCTATCTCTCATATAAAATTCTAGACAAAGTAAGAGAGGGAAAAAACTTGATTTATTTTGAGAGAAGGAAGGTTAACTTGTGGCCAATAGCTAAAGTCCTAGGTTTAATGGACTGTGTTCAATCTTGAAGAGGCTTCCCCCAATTAGTCTTTGGTTTATTTCTCCTAGGAGTTTATTTACCCTTGGAAGCTCAGAATGTGGCTGTACAGGAAAAAAAAAAAAAGGTAAAAGGATTCTCAGCCTTCCATGTATAAATTTTTGGACAATCTTTAACTCACCCCACAGAAAGTACATAACACAAAAGATTCCTATTCTATAAATCAATTAATCAATCAAAAAGCAATTATTAAGCTACATTAGTCAAAACAACTCCCTCCTTCCTTTCCTGACTCTCCCAAATTCTGGTCAGGTCCTCATTCCCCAGGGCCCTATGTAGTCCTTAAGACCAAAGTTTTCAGTGTTTTGGTTATCTCCCCAAAGGTAAACAAACTTGGAGTTAGGAATCTCCACTTAGCTCTGCACAATTCACATAATTCACAGTCATAGTGGAGACAAATGTCTAGGTTTGCTCCTCTATGTTGTGGGTCAGTACTTTGCTCATCTTCTGGCTCTAGGGCCACACGGTGCTTGTTTTTCTTTATAGGAAGCTGCCTTCAAAAATTCTTTGGTTGGGGATTCCTCTGCCACTGCCTCTTCTCACCTGCCATCTGTGGGATCCAGAGGTTCACTGGGGAGTTCTATATACAGTGGTTGTTCTTCCCCAGGAACCCAAGTCCAAGCTTGGTATGTAGTCCCTCTCTGGTCTCTTGTTTTCCTACAAGATCTCCTGGGTCCCTTTTAAAAGTCATCTCCACAAATGAATCTCAAATCTAGAATAGCCAGGTCTCCATTAATCACCCTCAATAGGCAAACGTGACCCAGGATAAAGCTACTCTTCACATCCCCCTTAAGGAAATGTCCTCAGTCATCCCAAATATGGTACCCATGGCTACCTTCCATGGGGAGATATTTTCATAACCAAAACAAAGTCCTTGTTTTTTAGCATTGCTAATCAAACAGATTTCTCTGGGTCACAATCTCAGCATTTCATGATTTAAGATTGATTTAAGAGAGTCACTTTCTCTCCTTTTAAAGGACAAAATAATCCATTATACTTTGTACAGCAAAAGTTCTTAATAAATGTGTTTTGTGGGGCAGCAAGGTGGTACAGTGAATAGAGCACTGGCCCTGGAGTCAGGAGGACCTGAGTTCAAATACAACCTCAGACATTTACCATTTACAAGGTGTGACCTTGGGCAAGTCACTTAACCCCAATTGCCCTGCCTTCCTCTCTCCAAAAAAGCAAAAATGCTTTGTGTTTCTGTCCAAGCTGTAGTTTTGACTCTCTGGACTTCACCACCATGGTGGTACCTTCCTTCCACCCCCATTCTTCTGTTCCCATTTGTGCTTTATCTTCTATTAGAATACAAGCTCCTTGAGGGCAGAGACTACGTTTCTTTTTGCTTATATTTGTATTCCTAGTACTTAGCACAGTATCTGGCACACAATAAGAGACTAATAATTGCTTGTTACCTTGCTTTGCCATTGTCTAACTGAAAATTTTCATTTTGGTGATAAAGAGTAATTGCAAAATGAAACATCTAGAAATAAATATTATGTAATATTGGAGTCCTTCAGTAGATCTGGATCAGCTGGTAGAGCTCAAAGCCTCACCAACGCTGCCTTCTTGCAATGTCTGACTTCCTTTAAGACTCAGCTCAAGGGCCAACTCTTGAAGGAAGCCTTTTTCTGTCCCCTCAGATGAGGGTTACCTTGTTTATCTTTATCTTGTACGTATTCATTTATTTCTATGTTATTTCCCCCATTAGAATGTCAGGTTTTTTGAGAATAGAGATCTGTTTCATTTTTCCTTTGTATCTCAAGAACTTAGTTCAGTTTCTGGCACATAAAAAACACTTAACAAATGCTTGCTGATTTATTGATTATCTGACAGAGGTTCAAGCTAGTTACCCCCTATAGAAGTCCTTTGTCTTTTATACCTATGGTAGATCCCAGATTTCCCAGGAAAATCCCAGTTTCTTGCTTTCTTTTTTCCTTCTTTCTCTTTTTTTTGTTTAGAGAATGGGTCTTTAAAAAGACCTCCTCCCTCTCCCACCAATGAATCCTTTCTTGTAACAAAGAAAAGTATTCAAGCAAAGCCAATCAATAGAACAGACATATCTCACAGTATATACTACCCCTTATCTACAGTGCTGTGGAAGATAAATTCCTTATCAGTTCTCCAGGACTGAGACAATTTAAGTATACTTTTAATGAAGCATTTCAAAAGGAAGAGTCTTTGTAAGTCCTGTGATCCAATTTTTGGTGCAGAAAATATGGTCACTATATCTCTAGCCTAATCTCTATTGTTTCCCAGAATTCCTTGCAGAAATGATTATGTAGAAATGGCTTCCCCTAGCTCACACTCTGCATAAAAATTGTATTATCTCCCCATCCTTCCTCAGTTCCCATGCAGTTTCAAGGCTTTAAGGAAAACACAACTCACAACTCTTCACCAAAAGTTAGGGGACCCCACGAAAGGAAAATCTAATTCTATTTAATATTTCTGAATCCTTTCTGTATGTCTCTTTCTGAATTTTGGGCTGAAAGGGGAAAAAAGGCACAGTTTTCAATGTTTTTCTTCAAATATATGAATGCAAAATAACTTTTTCCCCTTTCATTAATTCAATAGCATTAGTTATAATTTGTATAAGATTGTTATTTCAAGGTGGTCTCAAAGGCTTATTTCTAACTTTACCAAAAGCCTAATCCTGTTATTCCAATTTGGAATGTTTAACTAAATGAGATTTAATATTTCATTCTTATTAACTCTTTGTATCAAAACAAAAATTATAATGGTTGTTAATTTAAATGCATGAGTTAAATGAAAATATACATTAAAGGAGAAATGAAAAATTGATAATTACTTTCGGGGGAGAAGAGTAGAATAATGAAGTACTTTACCTCATTCTCTTCAGCTCCTGAATCAAGTTCATTGGTGTTTTCCTTCAAAAAACACTGAACAGTCTCACCTTTTTCTACACACTGAAAATAAGCCATTTTCTCCAACAGGTTACTATTGTAATGTGTATTTATGCCTTCCAGCCTATTCATTTTTAACATCTTGCTTGTGAGTCTGATTAAGTTACTGTCTGGAGTATGGTTTTCATCTCTCTTTGTCTCTGATTTGTAAATCATAGCATAGTCACGTCCCTTGATTTCTCCTGCCTCTTGGCTGTAATGAAAGGAAAAAAAAAATGCACGTCAGTAATTTTTCATATTTCACTTTCTGAGCAAAAGCCTAAGAGCAATGTTGAGGATTCACTCTTCCATTAAGGTTGGAAAGAATACATTAGTGGTCATAGAAACAGATGGTGATATCACAACCTGGTATTAAGAAACAGTATTTCCCCACAAAAATAAAAACCTAAGGAGTAGCCCTAAATTTTGTTTAATGACTTCATTTTGTATTATTTTAAATAGTAAATGAGTATCAAATAGCCCATATAACTATAAAAGATAGGTTTCGTCCATTTTTTAATCAAAACCATTTTTTTAATCTAGATAATGAGTTATATAAATGTCGCATAGAAAATTACACACTTAAAGCTATGGGGACCTTAGTAGGCATTTCCTCCAACCCCTTCGTTTTAAAAGAGGAAACTGAGGCCCAGAGAATTTGTCCTTTATAGACACAAAGAAATGACACAGGTAAGTAATTCATCACTAATCTCAGTAAAGATTATTGAGAAACCCTTTAAAATTGTATTTTTATCACGACATATATATATATATACATACATACATACATCTATGCATATATACATGCATATATACATACATATACATATATATATCATTCCTAATGCCTCTTGGACATTACGTATGGTTAATATATAAAATATATATTTTAATATGAGATGCATTTTCACGGCTAAGATCTGAGGCCCTCTGCTGGGGATTTTCATTTTAAAATCACTGTTTTCTCAGTCTCTTATCTAGCCATAATTGTGCTAGATGGAATTTGATCTTGCTTCTTTATATGATAACCATACAGAGAAAAGTACCCCTCATTTTCATAGGATTTGAGAAATGAAATTCTACACAACTCTAATTAGTCACAAAGCACTTAAATTTTTATTTAAAAAATTTCCAAATATCACTAGCCAGAACTTGACATATAGAATGTTCACTTAGCATACCTCTTTTTACTATGACCAAATCATTACTTACCCTAGGTAGGTAAACTCATAACTATTTCCAGGGCTGATTTTGATTAACATATTCTATTCAAATACGTTTGGTGATCAAATTGGAATCAAAGAAAATACAACATACATTTCACCCTCAAAGAAATGGCTAGCAAAATTAGAGACCTTTTTGGTATTGCAAACTAACGACAAACATTGAACACAACTGATGATAGGAAGAACTTATTCAAGTCAAAATTGAAAGAGAAAGAAACATTCATTCCAAGGTATAAGATAAAAGCAAACAATTTACATACTGTAATTACCACAAACATGAGAGAATTCCTGTGTTTGCATCATTGCAAGGGTAGAGTGATGACTAGCTCCACAGGAAAAGGGAAGTGAAGAATTCAACCTCATTAGGGAACTCACTGGGTGAAAGTCATCATTGTCACTCAAAAACCCTTCTGTAACTTTCTCTGGAGTATCTTCCCTTCTCTGAATGGAAGTGCCCTTTCTCTATAATGTCAATTTGAACTCCTGTTTAACTAATATGGCCCTTGATCTCATATTGCTCAGCTGTTACACAGTTAGTCAGATGGGGAAGATTTTTAATTTTAGACTCCAGCCTTTTCAAGGAGGTCAGGTAAGGAGAGGATGAAATAGGACCATTGGATGAAATATCACCTTCTCCTGTTCCTCCTTCTCTGTGTAGGACACAGTCACCCAACAAAACTACTCATAGGAAAAGGGTCCTTCTAGAAAAACAATGGCCAAGAATGGAAATCATAGACTCATAAAGCTGGAGAGGATGTTAAGAAAAATGATTTAGTTCAGCCCCACCTTCCTCCATCTTTCTTCAAATAGGTGAATGTCCAAGTATCTGTGTTTCTGTACTTGAAAAGAGACCCTCTTTCTGATTGCAACCAATGAATCAACAATCATGTCTTAAGCATGTACTATATGCTCAATGCTGGCCAAAGATGAAAACAAAACCGTTTCTGACCTCAAGGAGCCTACATCTGTATTGCATCACAATAATGGCTAAGAAGTTCTCTTGTCTTACTTGAAGGCAAGAGAACAGTTCTATTTTTCCCATGATGTTGGGAACTGGGGACAAGAATGCTTAAGCAATTTTATATTTTAGTATTCTCAGTCCTTAAAACCATTTACTAAGAGAATTATAAATTATTTAACCAGAATTGCAGAATTGCCAATAGATCTACATTCAAATGAGAAGAGGAAATACAGGTGTTTAGATGCCTATAAAAGGTAGGAGCTCATTTTTACAAATCTCCTTTACCTGAACAAGCAATATCAAGAAATTTTTTTATCTTTCCTCATTTTCTGCAATAGTACTAACTCTTTCCTAGAGAAGAGCCCAGAAATGTTATGACCATACCTATCAAAGCTATATATACACATGATCTCACCACTGTGGGGAAGAACTCTAACTGTAAAGAATACAATCCATTCTAACCTTCTCTTGTGAACCCTCCCTTCAGTCTTCCACACATACCCAGGAGGTCTTTTTCTAGGTTCTTTAACATATCTCAAACTTGAATCATGAACAGCCTACTTCCTTTTCCAATCATATATTTCCTTGATAATATCTTACAGACTACTTTTAATGCAATCCTTTTTTATTAACATACTTATTGCACACCTCTCTATGGCCTTTTGAATGACCTGTAATTTGGATTCTTCAGAGACTGTGGTATTCTATCATTCACAGCCATATAACATTATTCTAGGCTTATTCTATACCATTAACTAGCTGTGTGCTCTAGAACGAGTCTCTGAACCCGACTTTCCTTACTTTTAAGACTTGAGGCTGGACTAGTTCATCTTTAACGACTTTTTCAGATCTAACATTTATGTTAGATAGATATGAGATAATATTTGTAAAAAAAGAAAAAAGTGCTTAGCATGGTATCTGGCACATAGTACATTCTATAGAAAAGCTTATTGCTTCCCCCTCACAACCCTAATGAAAAATATATTTAATACCCATTATGTGCTATGCACTTCAGAGACTACAATGAGTACAAGGTCCCTGGCCTTGGGTAGCTAATAATCTAATTGTAACATGGACAACATGAATCAGTGGAAAGACCACTAAACCTGAAGCCAGGCCAATCATTTCAAACTGAACTCAACTTACTACTTGTATGGCCTTGTATCATGTAACTTCTTGGATTGGATGACATCTAAGGTCACTTCTACCTCAGAACAGATGAGCCTATAAAGCACTAAGTGATATAATGCATAGTGTCATGCCATACTATAATATGGGACAATAATCCTAATAGCTTTCATATAACATTTAACATATAATGTTTTATTTGGGTCTCACAATGGCTCTCTGAGGTTGGTATTCTTGTGTTATTATCCCTACTTTACAAATGAGAAAAGTGAAGCTTACAGGGGTTAAGTTACTTGCCCATGGTCACAGAACTAACAAATATCAAAGTCGTTATTTGAATCTAGGTATTAATGACTCTACATCTAATATATTGTTCCCTATACTATACCTTCCCAGGACCAGCAGAAATGAGCCAGTGAACACTGCAAGGCTCTATGTCTGGAGGTAATCAGAGGTAGAACCCCCTGGATAAAGCCCCAGAGTAGTTAGAAAGCCCAAGAGAGGTCAGTAACCCATAGAAGCAGACCTTGAAAGAACTGAGGGAGGACCAGCAACCAGCACCATGGCTATACTCAGAAATTCGCATCCTTTATCCTTGACCTGGGACAGGCCAGGAGGAGATGCGATTGAAGGCCCTGAAGATGGAGCATTCTGAACCTCAAAGAAGTGGATGGGGGTGACCTCGAAGCTGGAAGTCAGTTTAAGAACTCAGAAAACGCACAGCAAGAAAAAGTAGGGGCAATCACTCCACCCACAAGCACAACAAGAAGAAGAGGCAGGCTGTGGCACAAGGCCCCAGTTCAGAAATTAAGCCTAGAGAGATGAAAAACTTTAGGAAAAAAACCCACCACTATAAGGAAACGAAAGAATCAGGAAGAAAAAAAAAAGAATTATTACAGTTCCAGAGATGCATAAAAATCCAACAGAGAAAAATGTAATGCTAAAACTGTAAGCAAAGACTATAGGGTGGGGGGGATAATGTGTTTTCTACCAAGACTACATTGATATCCAGGAAAAAATAAGCAAGAGATAAAAAAATAAAATAAAATTGGTAGAGAAAAGAATTGGGAGGAGAAAAAGTAGCTTAGAAGAGAAAGTGACAAACCTAACCCAAATTAACAGACTCCACAAAAACTAGATTAGAAATCAATGAATCCATGAAACAGAAATCAAAGATAATCAAAGATTTAAGAATTAGAAGAGAAGGTAAAATATCTGATATAAAAAATAACTGACCTAGAAAACAAGCTACCAAGAGAATTTAAGCATTATTGAACTTCCTGAAAACTGTGAATTAAAAAACAAATCTGGACACTATATTTTTAAGAAATCATAAATGAAACTTCTGAGCTATGTTTGATCCAAAAGGGGAAGTAAAGATAAAATCTACTGATCACCTCCTGGAAAAAAACCCGAACGGAAAAATACTCTTATGTCATTGCCAAAATCCAGAGCATCCAGAAAGAAGCACTACAAGTACCAAGAAATCACAGTTAGGACTGCATATGACCTGGCAGCTTCTCCTTAAAATGAAAGAAGATCTTGGAATATGATATTCCAGAAGGCAAAACATAAAGGCTTTCATCCAAAAATAACTTACTCTGCAAAGCTGAGTAGAATCCTAAAGGAGAGGGAAAAATGTATTTTTAATGGAATAGAAGGCTTTCAAGCATTTATGTCACAAGGACAACAAAAGCTAAATAGGAACTTTGAAATATAAGTACAAGATTCAAAAGAAAGCAAGGAAACATTTTTGAGCAACTGGAAGAGGTTGTTTAATGATACAGTACTAATATTTTAATAGAGGAGAAAAAACACATGTTCTTTCACAACTTTAATGGCTTCAAAGGGTACTGAATCAGTTAAATGAGAGGAGCTGAGGGTGGGGGTAAGAGGGAGAATGATTTCAAGAGGGTAATGAGAAGGAAGGGTAAAAGTAATGCACTAATTTTACTACTGTAAAAGGAGGAAGAAGAGGGTGAAACTTGTGATTTATCATAATTGGAGTCTATAAAAAGAGTATACAAACGCGGCGGAAAATCTGGTAGGAATAGTAAATGAACTTCACACTTACCTGAAACAGACCAAAAAAAAAAAGTTGAACACAAATAGCTAGCTTTGTGTAGAAATATATCAAATATAATAGGGAAACAAGTCAGGAAAGAAAGTAAAAGTTAAGAGGGAGGCTAATTACCAGGAGATTAATTGTCAAAAAGCAAAACAAAATTCCTGCTCCTAAAGGCAAAAGAAAAGCAAAGAACTAGACTCTAAGGAGCTACCCATCATTCATAGGTGAACACATTGTGGTATATAAATGTAATGGAATATGTATGTAAGGGGAAAATTACAAGAGATGATTTCAGAGCATCCTGGGGAATGTGGATTTACGAATATTGAAGAGAATCACAACTACTAATACAAGGACAACAATATTGTAATGAAAATGCTCTTGAGACTTCAGAACTATGATCTTAATGCAATGACCAAAGAAGTCTCCAAAGGACTTAAGATGAAGGTTACTCACCTTCTAATTGAGTGGTAAAGGACTCAAGGTGCAGAGACATTTTGGGACATTGCTAGTGTATAGATTCATTTTACGTAATGGTGCTTATATTCTACAAGACTGGGTTTTTTTCTTCCTTTTTCTTGGTTTTTAAATGCAGAAGAGGAGGAGATAGCAGCAATAGTGATGCCAAAAAAGAGTGCCACTGCAATGTGTTTTTAAAAACACAGAAGAGATAAGAAAAAATTTAAAGGAAGCACAGACATGCAGGGTAGTTTTGAAAGTAATGTTTGTAATTTATTACATACTGTTTTTAAACATTCAAAAGTACTGTAGGGAATATGTGTGAGTAGGGTGTTTTGCCCATGTAGGTTATTTGTGTCCACATGCCTTTGTTTAGATATGGCTCACAGGGAGCCACAAATTGTTATCTCTGGAGTTTTCTCCCTGGACCCTGCTCCAAGGGGGAGTAGGGAAGGAAAGAAGTTGTGTCCAGAGGCTGGCCACTCTTCTCTCCTCAAAGAGAGGGTGTACAAGAATAGAAATACATCTATCTGATCTCTTAAATACTTATAGTCTGGAGGAAGCATTCCTAATTGCTGCTTCTTAATGAAGAAGGAGGGCCCCCAAGCTATCTAAAGTTTGACTCCCTAACCACCAGATGCCAGTTTTACAATAAACACATGTAACAAACAAATTCATTTATTCAGAGAAAATATACATCTTCTTCTGGATTCTTTCTCTCCCTTCCAGTTGAAGTCTTTTATTTTGAAGTTGGAAGCCAGAAGACCAGGATCTCTTTCACCAACTACTCCCCTAACACAGGCGTAGAGAAGCAAGCAATCAGTCTCAATCACTGAAGACAATACCCATACAAATGGGTTTTGAGGCTTAGATTACATATGACAAGGAGGTCACAGTTTCATACAGATCTTCTTTTTGTGTTTTGCAGTGTGAATATGAAAATGTTTTTTTAATTTAAGTTTATATTTGAAAAAATGAAAAAAATAGTGAAAATTATGTTATAGATTAAACAGATTTACCAATATCTATATTTTAGACAGGCAACGCAGATAGATATATTCTTGGATTAAGAAGAAGCTGAATTGAATTTTGAAAAATGGTCATTATAAAACCCTATTGAATTTTTTTCATTATTCATCTGCTCTCTCTCTCTCTCTCTCTCTCTCTCTCTCTCTCTCTTTCTCTCTCTCTGTCCACACACACACACACACACACACACACACACACACACACAGAGTGTAGTGGTATTCAGGGAGGACTACTAGCACCTCTGGTGTGAGGGCTGCTCATCCACCTTTGGTATCCACCTTCACCCAGCTCTCACCTGTGGCTCCAGGAAGCTGTAGCATGCATAGTGGCCACACCCCAATAAACCATCTCAGCAGATGGGCTAAACTAGGTTGAGGGTAACAACAAACCCATCAGTGAGTTAGGGGGCTGTTTACCCCAACATATGAAAACTTCCCTTGGCAGAATGGGCAGATTTGTTCCAACGGTCATGAACTTGACTGAAGCAGGCACCGTGGAGTGCTTAGAGCTTGGTCAGACATCAAAAATGCAAAGGTCATCCATTGCACTCCTGGCCAACATCAACAATCCTGACTTTTGTCTTGCCGAAGGACTTTGATGACTCAGGAAGAGAGAGTGAGGCTGACAACTGCACAGTTCTGCCTCACTTAAATCCAATTCACTTACAAGTCAAAACATCAATCCCTGTGATGTCATTGGTCCTCTTCAAAAGAGAAGACTGACAACATATATACATATACATATACATACACATATACACATACATATACATACACACATATACATACACATACACATACACATACACATACACATACACATATACACATATCTCTGAGTGTTGGACTTGGAATCAGGAATACTTGAATTCAAACCTCAATCAGACATTTACTAGCTGTATAATCTTAGATAAGTCATTTAACCTCTCTATCTCAGTTTCCAGATCTGTAAAATGAAGATAATTATACTACCTACCTCATAAAGCTGTTGTGAGGATTAAATGTGGTTGCAGATGCAAGGGCTTTGCAAACTTTAAAGCACTATGTACATACTTGCTATTTCTACTTGTTTTTAACCTAATTATTTACATGCTGTCTTCTCCATTAGAATCTCTTGGGTTGGGTTTGTTGTTTTTTTTTTCACTTCACTCTGCATCAGTTCATATAAGTTTCTCTGAATCTGCCCCTTTTGTCATTTCTTACAACACAATAATATTCCATTACATTCATATACCGTAATTTGTTAAGTCATTCCTCAATGGATAAGAACATACCCTTTTAACACCAGTCTCCTAACACCTACTCTAACGCCCTTTATACAATATTACTGTGGAAACATATTTAAAATCCCATTTACAGTAAAGCTGAAAATATGAAGAAATAATATTTTTCTCTAAAGCCCTTTCCAGACTCTTGGGGAAAAGTCCCTTGGAAAGGTGAGTGACAGGTCAGTACACTAGATGAAAAATTAACGATAATGACCAAATTTAATTCTGTTCACATTATTTCCTCCCCATCCCCCTGAAGAGATTATGACTGCCATCCACTATTAGGTATTGATAAAAGATTAAGATATCAATGGAAGAGACCAAGTTTAACCTCAAGATTGAGATCTGGGGGAGAATGGGGTGATGATGTGATTTCTCAATAATTCTGTAATAGTAACTCTGTTTTAAGATATCTTTTTCTTTGTTCAAGTTTCCTTTAGATATCTGAAATTGTCTGGGACAGAGAGTTATTTTGGAGCACATGAGGAACTATATCAGTTTGGACATCTCTCTTTTCATAAAAGTAATGTCTTAGATACAGATTAGGCAGCACTAGGGCTGGGCCTGGAATCAGGGAAATCCGAGTTCAAATCCAACCTCAGCCACTTACTAACTAGCTGTGTGACCCCAGGCAAGTCACTTCACTTTTTTGCCTATTGCCTCATCTGTAAAATATATTAACATTTGAGTTGTTATTAATTAATAATAATTATTTTTGAGCTAATAATAGCATCTACTTCTCAGGGTTGTTGTGAGGATCAAATGAGCTAATATTGTGGAGTGCCTAGAATATAAAAGGCACTATATAAATGTTATCTATTATTATTTTATTTTTATTGTCATGTTAAATAAAATTGCTTCTGGTAGACAAAGCTAAATCAAAAAGTATAATATTAATATTAAGACTTTTTTCTTAGACATGTTGTCACTCTCTTGGAGATTATACTTCCACTTCCACTTACTAAATTGCAAATCTAGAACTATTCTATGCCAGAATTTAAGATGTAATGGGGTTTTAGTGCCTCTGTAAATCTTTCATGTTTGGCACTTCTTTTATGCGTAAGAAATTAGCATTCCTAAGGGGCAGCTAGGTGATTCAGTGAATAGAGCACCAGCCCGGGAGTCAGGAGGACCTGAGTTCAAATTCAACCTCAGACATCTGATACACTTACTAGCTGTATGACATTGGGCAAGTCACTTAACCCCAATTGCCTTGCCTTCCCCTCTCCCCCCCCCAAAAAATTACCGAGCCCAATTCCTATTGTACATTGAATATCTTTTTACTCTCTTCCCCTTCCTTTTTGAGGAAATCTTGGAAATGAAGCACAACCTAAGCCGTAAGTAAATTTCTCCCTAAGGTAACAGAGTAGGAAAATCTTAAGAAGTATGAGAAAAGGGAGCTTACTGTCTCCCATGAGAGACAGGCTCCTCAGAACAGAATTTGGTCCATATGCCTGGTTAAAGAACAGAGAGTGCACATTGCCTCAACCTTTGTAAGCCAAGGTTCCTCTTGGTTAGTTATGTGTTAAAATGTGTTAGAATACTTATTACATGAAGTAATTGGGAGTATGAAAATAGGTTTGATTTCTTCATTTTGATCAGAATTTCCTTACTTTCCTTTATTCTGAGAATATTTGCTACTCCAAATCTTAGGGATTTCACATTTGGGGCCTTTGTCAATAGAGTTCAGTTCTAAAAATATTTCATGGCTCACTTTTGGTCACTAGGCTTAAGTAGTATAATTAAAATTCCTTCAAAATGAAATCTCTTGCATCTTTAAAGTTTATTAAAACATGTCAATATTATCTCACTTGATCTTTTTTCCTTTTTTTTGTTTGTTTTTTGCAGGGGGGAAGGCAGGGCAATTGGGATTAAGTGACTTATCCTAGGCAATATGGCTAGTAAGTGTTAAGTGTCTGAGGTCAGATTTGAACTCAGGTCCTCCTGACTCCAGGGTCAATGCTCTATTCACTGCACCACCTAGCCACCCCTATCTCACTTGATCTTAACAAAAACCCTGGGAGGTATAATGGGGAGGGATTATTATCTCCATTTTACTGAGGGTCAAAGGGGCTTGCCCAGAGCCAAAAAGTGGCAGAACTGAGTAACACCCAGATCTCCAGACATCAAGTCCAGTACTCTATTCAGTATAAGTCCAGCTGTACAAAATACTAGTAATTCATTTCCCATCTCCCAATCATAGAATTTAAGATTCTATTCTGGTGCAGTTTACCAATATTACAATATATATAACTGTTAAAGTCTCTTTTGTCAGAGTCACATTTCTCTGTCAACAGCTGTATCTACTGGAGTTGGGCTCCAAGTCAGGATGGATTTCAGTAGCATAAATATTCTCCTTATGTGCAATGTCATCAGAACAGTTAGAATTGGAATGCTGTTCATCTACCTAATGCATGTGTGTAAAGACACTTTAGCTAATGCTAAAATAGATGCTGCTGCTTTTCAACTTAATCCAACAGGTAATAACTACCTACTAATACCTAGCATTGTGCTAGGCACTTAAGATACAGGAACAAAAAAATGGGACAATCTCTGGCCTCTAAGGGCTTCCGTTTTCCTGGGAGCTGAGGGTGGGGTATGCATATCAATAAACACAGCCAAAGTCCTTTGAAGAATGAGAGTGATACCTAAGGCAGTCATGAAAGCCTTTATGTGGGAGGTGGATCCTGGGTTGTGTTTTGAAGGAAGCCAAGGATTTTACTCTGGAGTAGAGAATTGTTTCATTTATTTTACTACCCCCAAACCTCTCCACAAAAAATAAAATAAAAATCACTTCTGAAGAGCTTGTGGAGAGTTGGTCCAAGTCACTAGTGTTGTAACCCAAGAAGGTAAAAATCCTTCCCTACTCATACCAGGTCATGGGGGACATAAGGGAAAAGAATTGAAAGAGAAGCAGTGAGTATGGGGAAGACTTGGGACAGTTGTTTCTTCTTTTCTTGGTTTAAACACTATTTCACTAATAGGTTTTGTGTCAAATATTAAAAAAAAATAATCATTGCCTCTGATTGATTTCAATTTCACGTGTCTTCCCTGCAGAGTGGAAAATTTAAGCATGGAGGCTGGTAGTATTACAGTGTTCAGGCTTGTTTACAAGTCAGTTTGACATTAGACCCTTGAAATTTTCAAGTGTCAAGGAACCAGTTGCTAAATTGTGACTAATCAAAACTAAAAATATAATAGAAGGGCAAAAAAGGCCAGCAATGAAAAAGAGAGAGTAGAGAAAGAAATCTTAAAGTAATCTCATCCAAAAATTTTGAACGAAGCTTAGTTGCTTTAACCATTACAATGGCTAAAAAATTCTTGTATTTATTATCCATCTCATGCACTTTACTGCAACATGTAAACAGATGCTCTATAATAGGTTATTGAGTTTATCCATTTGGGGGAAGAAGAGAAATAATATGTGTAAGTGTGTAAGTCATCTTTAAAGAAAAAAAAAGTCCTGAAAATTTTGTTAACAAATAATTGAATAAACCATATGTTCAAATTTTAGAATAGACTTTGGTATCCTACCTGCAAAACCTCAATTAATAAATCAGAAAACTAAAAGTAGAGAGGAGGAAATTCATTTTTTTTCACTCTAAGATAAATCTCAAACTGTTTTTGTAATCTTCAATAGCTGTCGTATTTACTTGGGAAGATTTCTGAAAAATTTTCCATGCCCAATTTTATTTTTTTTACTTTTTTAAAAATTCTGAACTTAACAAACATTAAATAAAATGGACACTTCCATACACATAGTATAAAGGAAGATTACATGTGAAACTGCAAAATCTTTATTGTGTATAGCTTACTTTTCTCTTAAATATACAATAAATTCAGTATGTAACTTTCTAAGCTGCCCTACTTATCTGTATTTATTTCTGGGCTTCTTTATATTCTCTTTTGGGTATTAAAAATGCCTGTAAGTCTTTCTTTCTTTCTCTCTTCCTTTCTTTTTTCTTGCTAATCTATCTAAAATTTTCATCCCTTCCATCAATCTCCACCATTAGTAGGAAAAATGGGAAAAGGAAGAATGCCCTTGTAACAAATATGACTAGTCAAGTAACACAAATTCCTAAACTGGTTATGTCTGAAAATGGATGTCTTATTCTGTAGCTTGGATCCATTACTTCTCTGTCAACAGCTGGGTAGCATTCTTCACCATAAGTCCTCTGGAATCATGGTTGGTCATTGTACTGATCAGAATTCATAAGTCTTTCAGAGAGGTTATTCATTTAGTGGTCTTATTGTTTGTATTGTTCTCATGTTTTACTCACTTTACTATGCACCAGTTTATACAATTCTTCCCAGGTTTCTCTGAAACTGTCCATTTCATTATTTTTTACAGGTCAACAATCAATTACTTATGAAGTACCCACTACATGCCAGACATTTTGCTAGGCTCTGGAAATACAAGTACAAATAATGAAATAAGCCTTAAATTCAATGAGCTTACATTTTCATGGGGGCGGGGGGGGGGGGGGAGGAAGAAAACAAGTATGCAAAAACTATACAGCTTAAATATGAAGTTTATAAATACAAATATGTACAACATGGTTAAATGCAAGATAATTTTAATGAATGTCCTCTAGTAGTTGGGGAAATCAGGAAAGATGAACAGTGCCCCCTGAGTTGAATCTTTGAAGGAGAGAGGCTTACTGAGATGGAGGTAAGGAAAAAAAATTCATTCTAGGCATGAGGAATGGTAAGTGCAAAGGCAGGAGAACAAGAGATGAAATGTCCTGTGAGGAACAGAGGTCAGTTTTGCTAGATCACACCAATGAAGTTGGAAAGATAGGATGGGGGCAGGTTGTACAGGGATTTAAAAGCTAAACAGTTTATATTATATGCCAGAGGCAATAGAAAGACACTAGAGTTTTTTGAATAGGGGTGAAATATAGTCAGATCTGTGTTTAAGGAAAATTACCTCAATAGCAATGTGTAGAATTGATAGAAATGGGGAAAGACTTGAGGCAGCAAGACCAATTAAGAGATTGTTGCAATTATATTCCATTTCATTAAGATATCATTTGTTTAGTCATGATCCAATTGATTGGCACCCCATTAGTTTTTAGTTCTTCACTATAACAAAAAGATTTGTTATATATGGTTTCTTTTCTTCTCTGTTTTATCTCTCTGTGGTGTACACCTTGTAGTGGTATCTCTCAGTCAAAGGATATACAGTTTAATGACTTTTTGTTCTTGCCCAATTTTTTTAAAAAACCACCACTATCTGTCTTATAGCCTAAGTATGAATCCTGATAATCTAGTCTTTTAAAATGGAAAAACTGAACAGAGAAAGTGGTCATGATAATAGCAATAATAGCTAGCGGTTACATAATGCATTAAGCTTTGCAAAGTAGCCCTTTATGTATATTATGTCATTTTCTCACAACAACCCTGGCTGTTGTAGGTGCTACTACTGTCCCTAATTTTAGCAAAGCATTCTCACCCCTATACCACCCAGTTGACTATAAGTAGCAGAGTATGAGGTCACACAGATGTGCAAAGTGATGGCCATGCTACTAATCAGGGATTATCCTATTACTGAAGGAAGAAGCCTTCCAGAGAACAGGAAGAGGGAGGAGGTATTTGACCATTACATATATTCAGAAATGTCAAAGTTGGAAATTCTGTTGATAGGTTAGGGAATAAGCTATATTTTTATTATCATTGTCCAAATGAATGGTTGCTATATTTTGCTGAATGCTACCTGTTCAAATAGTTTTTAAGGTGTTCAGAGGAAGCAAGAAAAACAAAACTCTCAGAAAAGCAGTTGCTTACCACATGTTTTAAAAAATACATGTGGGGTGGCTAGGTGGTGCAGTAAATAGAGCACTGGCCCTGGAGTCAGGAGGACCTGAGTTCAAATTCAGCCTCAAACACTTAACACTTACTAGTCGTGTGACCTTGGGCATATCATTCAACCCCAATTTCCCTGTCTTCTCCCCTCCAAAAAGCAAAAAAACAAAAAACAAAAGAAAGAAAAAGCCACATGCTAATTTCTGTATTTTCTTTTTATAAAAATAAGTCTAGCTATCTTTTGCTTTTACATCATCTACACTTCCTTATATATCCCTTCCCAGAAAGCTGACCTTTATAACCAAGAAATATAATTGTGTGTGTATGTATATATGTGTGTGTATGTGTGTGTGTGTATATTATAACCAAAAGAGAAAGAAAAAACAATTCAACAAAACTAGTCTACACATCAACCAAGTCTGGCATTGCATGAGTGTTCCATTCCCACAGTACCCCTGCTGTGCAAAGAATAGAGAGAGAGGGAGATTCATTCTTATATTTCTTCTTTGGAACTAAACTGAGTTAGTAGAGTTTCATAGCATTCCTTTTCAATTGCTTTGAGATTCTTTTCATTTACTTTATTAAAATCATTGGCCTTTTTTGTTTATTTTCTTCATATTCTCCATTTCACACAGCAAAATAACATCCCATTACATTCATGTACTTCAGTTTGTTTAGTTATTCCCCAATCCATGGGTGTCTCCTTTGATTCTACTATAAAAAATGCTCTAACAATTTTAATGAAAACAAGAGGGGAAAGATATCTCACTTTCCTTTCATCTTTTCTCTTCAAAATTTTCTGTGCACATTCAAACTCATATCCTCCCTACAGATTCCATTTATCCTTGTGGAAGTCTTCCCATAGGTATTTTAAAATTTCTTGGGTATCGGTACAACACTGCAGTTATCTATCCATTAGCCTTCCCTCTTGTCACAGGACTGTTCCACTTCCTTTTCCATTCATGTCATTATATTGTACAGCTTATTTGTGTCCATCATACATGTCCCCATTACCTTTTGAGTTATCCTCATTCTTTTGATTCCTTTGAATGCTATGGCATTACAAGATTTACATCCATAAAGCATCTCCAGGCTTTGTGTGTTGCTTTTAAAGATTTTTTTTTTCTATGCCAGGGATCAACTTCGAATTGTCAAAAAGAAAAAGGTACTGCAGTTTTCCAAACGTAATCCAGTATGCTTCCTTATTACAGTTCAAATCTGGGACCAACCCATTGTCCTTTTGCTAATCCAATCCCATTTTAGTACTATCAACTCAAGGAACTATATATGATTGTCTGGACAATAGGTAGTTTTTAATCCACAGAATTTTTTCCTATGTGGATTGTGTGAGAAATGAGCATTTCTCTCCTGTATTTAGTAACTAATTATTGAATCAAAACCAACGTTTTTCCCCTTTTCTCCTTCCTCATCCAGAAATCAAC
Organism: Pseudochirops corinnae; assembly: GCA_028646515.1. Taxonomy (NCBI): domain Eukaryota; kingdom Metazoa; phylum Chordata; class Mammalia; order Diprotodontia; family Pseudocheiridae; genus Pseudochirops; species Pseudochirops corinnae. Next base: position 230,758,685 of record CM053587.1, read on the forward strand.
CAGTGTGAGAAATCAAAGATGTACCCAGGTCAAGATCTAATCAGATAGTAAAAGAAATTCTAAGTTTGGGCTAATGGGTGCATTCCTGCTCATTGTGTTTGCTCAGACAGATCTGGGGAAGTATTGATTCTCCCTTTTGTTAGACAGGTGATATAGAAATTGCTAAGTCTCTTTGACCAAGATTTGGATGACCCAAGTAACATACTCCAAGACCCTCATTATAATATAGTCCAGCCTCTCATTATAATATTAATTTTCTCATTGTTAACCAATCAGAGTTGATTGATACCACTTACTCTTCGCAGGGCATATAAAGCCCATCACCAGGAGTGGTCTTTGGTCTAAGGGAGATAGTCAAATGACAATCCTTTTATTAATAAACATGCTGGCCTTATTAACAAAATAAATAAATTACTCAGAAACTATGTCCCTCAGAACTTTTTTAATCATTAAAATTGTCAGGCTGATCTCTTTTGGGTAATCATGGATCTCACTGAAAAGAGCCCAAAGAGTTCTAGGAATAAATGAAATCAGCATAATATCCTACACAAACAGGAGCATCTGGATGACCTTACCATCTACAGGCAGCTAAGCATCTAGGTGGCATGGTGGAAAGAGCACTAGACCTGGAATCAGTTCAAATCTAACTGCAGTTCAAATCTAACTGCAGACACTAACTGTGTGATCCTGGGCAAATCACTTAAATTGTTTGCTTCAGTTCTCTCATCTGTAAAAGGGGGGTAATGGCAGCACATACTACCCAGTCTTCTTGTGGGGGATCAAATCAGGTAATATTTATAAAGTGCTTTCTTTAAGAGACTTAAAGTGCTATATAAATGCTAGCTATAATTAGCTTTAGCAGGGGTTCTGACATTTAACAAATATTTTTATAACTGTATTTCAGTATAATTGGCTTCCTTTGTGATCCTATGTATCTTATTTTATGACTTTATAAAGACTTTCTGAGGTGGGAGGTAATAGCTAGGTTTCAGCATTCTGGCAGAAAGATCCATGACACAAAGGGTTAAGAACCCCTGATCTATAGGAAATGCATCCTACATTTGGACTTCATGCAAAATATCCTCCATAAGAAAGATTACAACTTTGATAAAAAAAAAAATCTATCTCCCTGATTTATATCTCAAATAACATCAAAGGGTATCAAGTGGGGAAAAAATCTTTGCATCAAATATCAGTAATAAAATTTGGCACTCAAAATATATATGGAATTGATACACATTAAGTCATTCCTCAATTCACTGAGTGGTCAAAGGATATGAAAAGTTTTCAAAAGAACAACAAACCATGAATGACCATATAAAATATGCTTCAAATCTCTATTAATAAGAGAAATGCAAATTTAAATAACTAAGATTTTACCTTACAACTTCCAAAGTAGCAAAGATAACAAAAAATGGAAAACAGTGTTGGAGAGGTATGAGAAGATAAGCACACTAATACGCTGTTATTGGAACTGTGGATTGGTCCAACTCTTCCAAGAAAACAATTTGGAATCATATAAGTAAGGTTGTTGTGATCTAGGGTGCTGGGAACCCTGAGATGCAATGGCAAAGGGCAAAGGGCACGGGTCTACCTCAAAAGAATTTGACCACTCAAGTCTTCTTTTAGTCAGAGACAAGATTTATTATGTCACCAATAGAAGTGGGCAGGATTTTAAGAATCTGTGCAGTTGATAGGGACAGGATTGATTTTTTTTTTAATAGGGAAAAAAGATTGTGGGAAGATCTAGGTGGGATCAAGGAGTGGCAAATAGCCTGGGGTGACCTGGAGGTAACAGAGAAGGGGTCTAGATGGGATTAAGGGTAGGAAATAGCCAAGGTGGTCCAGAGGTAACAGACAATGAAAAGCCAGGCCAGGTCAGAGATAACAGAGAATTGAAGGTTGAGTGGGGTCATAGCCACAATGAAAGTCATGGGGATGGGATATGGACCCCTAAAAAGGAAAAGATCATATCTTCAGGACCTGGACCCTAAAGCCCCTGAATTCAGACCATAGATACAGTCAAGGTGATAATGACATGGTCATAGTTTTTGATCTATGTTTAACTAAGTACATGACAGTATGTCAAGGACATATACAAGTAGACAAGAGAAGAAATAAGATCACAACATAAACCAAAATATTCATAGAAGCATACTTTGTGCTACCAGCTAACCACAAAGTGGATGCCCACCAACTACATATACAGTGATATATGAATAACATGGAACATTATTGTGGAGTAAAGAATACTAAGAAACTGAAAAGAACTTACTTTGTGTGAACTTAGGCAGAGTGAAATGTATTGAACCAGAGGAATATAAACAATGAATATGACAGTGCAAAAGAAAACTGAACTCTGAGTAAACAAAAACAAAACAAAACAATAATGGTCCTCAAGAACAAATAATGAAACAATACTCTTAGGAGAAAGGTGGGAGACAATGAGGGTAGAATGTTACATATGTTGTCATATGTGGTCACTGTATCTACTGTTGTTGCTTAACTGTTTTTAATTTGTTACAATGGAGAAATCAGTAGCAGAATAGCAATGGCATATCCAGAAACATCATCGATGTAAAAGCAAAGAGTCAATGAGAATTTTTTTAAATTAAATAAAAAATCATTAGTAGTTCATTGAATAGATATTTCTTTGGTTGTATTTATCACTTGTATAATCTTAACACATCCATGAGAAACTTGTTGGAGATGAGTTAGTAAGACTTTTCCTCTGAGTAAAAATATTTTTGCTAGTCAACACAAAATAAATGCCGTGAAGTCTTGTATGCTCTAGACCTTCCAGTGTTTTGTTGTGTGCCTGTGAAGTAGTGCAGGGAATTATTTTCAGAAGTCCATCTGTTCCCTTCTCATGTTTTCATTAAGGATACCTTGAACGTATATGTAAAATATTCTCATAAGTAATTTTTAAAGATGAGAAAGTAGGTATACAGTTTGGCAGTTATTAAGGTTCTGTGTGTATGTGTGTGTGTGTGTGTGTGTGTGTGTGTGTGTTTTAACCCATTCTTTTGCTATTTTCTCCTCCTCCCTAAGGGATATTGGAAAGCGGTTAAAAAAGGGTCATTTTCAACAAGTGTTTCCCTGTACTTGGCCTGGTCCAGTCACTCTTTCCAGAATTGTCTTCTTAAGTGCTCTTTCTCTACTCCTTAGACCAGCAGTAAGAGACTGAGGTGTTGAATTTGAATGTAGTAGATTCTCTGTCACTGATAATGAAATTATTCTAGAAAATGTTAACAATTTGTTACATTATCAATCCCTGTTTTATCTTCCAATGAGTTTCATCTTTGATCTTCATTCGTTCAGTTGGGTCTCATGCCAAGCTGTTTGCAAAATTGTTTTCTCCTTCTTCTGTTTTTTAATGTTTTACAAGGTAATACTGCTCATAGTATCTTACTATCTTCTTCAGTTTTGTGTCCCAACCCATTTTGCCCTCCTCTATGAGGATCAAGTGTCTGTTGTCTAATCTTGTTTCTGGGATCTTTTGGCCTTCTTACTGTGGCAAGTGTTAAACTTTGTAGGAAATGAAAATCAGTGATCTTTGCCTTTTTCTGTTTTCCATTTTTTTGTCATCAATTATTCACCTTGAATAGGTCAGATTTAAGCCATCACAAATGTTTCCAGTCTTCTCGTATTAGCCTTCTTATGTTTTAAATTTATTTTTATTCTGAATTTAAACACCAAATAAAATCTTTATTTACATGGATGTGGAAATAAAGATTTTATATACATATATGTCAGAAAAAACTGGAGGTCTTTATTAGGTACAGCTTGCTATAATATCTAACATGTATTAGGTGTTTTATAAATGTTTATTGAATGACATTGAAATTCAACCCATGCCTTTCAAAGCCATCTGTCTATGCTTCTTTCTATCTGTTCTCTGCATTTTTTTCAAAAGATGGCTCAATGATCCTCTTCTCTCTCTTTCTCTCTCCCCCCCCCCTCTCTTTTTCTGCTATCTTTTCCCTATCCCCCTCAATTTCTCATTCATTCCTATTGGAAAAGAAAAAAGAAAAACAAATCCCTTGTAATCAATACATATAGTAAAGCAAAACAAATCTCTACTTTATTTAGCCTCTCTCCCAATTAGATGTTGCTTTGGATCTTTGTTTTAATCAATAGTCAGATTACAGACACCTGATTCTGATGTGACTCATACTAGTAACCAATTGTTTCAAGTCTCTTAAGAGAGTCACTTTCACTTTTGTTTTTTTATGCCTAGGCTTTCTAACTTTTCCGGGAGAAAGTGTTCATGATACATAGGTGTGAGACTGCAAAGAGTTAACCCATCTCATTTTTCAGATGAGTCATGTTGTCATCTCCCTCATGTCCATCTTCCCTTTGAAGTCATAGAACCTCCAAGTACGTATTAACTTGCTAATATATGAATACATGAGTGAAAACTACATACATATATATATGTATTTATGTGTATATATATATACACACACACACACAAATACAAATTCTTCATCCCCTGCTCTACATGATGATGAGTAACTCCACTTTTCCTAACTGCTACTTCTCTGTATCCTTCAATAGTTTTGCATCCTCTCCTGGATCCCTTAATCTGGGGGATATCTCCTTTAGTTTTCTCTTTCTGTTTCTCTTCCAGTGCACTTTTTTCCTTGGCAATCTTGATTTACAACTCTGGCTTCAAGAACTGCCTTTGTGTAGATGATTGTTAAATCTTCCTCTTCAATTCCAACCTCTCTTTTGAGTTCCCTCCAGACCAACACCTCCAACTGCTGACAAGTCACCTGTACCTGAATGCCCCACTAGAATCTCAAATTCAGTATGTCCCAGATTAATTCAGGTCCATAGATGTTTATGAAGTACATGTTATATACAAGGCACTAAGTTAGAGGCTGCCCTCAACATGGTTATATCTGCAAGGAAGGGGATGGGGAGACACATGTTATATTGATAAATGAACAAGTAATTTGAAGAGTACTAAGGGCAGGGAGGATTGGGAAGATTTCCAGAAGGAGGTAGCAAATGAATTGAACCTTCAAAGATTAGAATGCTGAGAGCAATATTCAAGAAGGGGATGCCTTTCAGGCTTGGGAAATGGCTTTTGTGAATGCAAACGAACAGAGGTGAGAGATGGAAGATTAGATTCTTGTAAATTCTTGTTGCAGCTAATAGGAGCATTAAGACAGAAACAATGTTTGAAAGAGAGTAATGGAAAATAAGATTGGAGGGGCAGGTGAGAGACTTACCTGGGAAAGCCCTTAAATTTCAAGTTAAGGAGTTTGCATTTCCAGAAGGAAATTAGTGAAGAAGGGAAAATGTTCATATCTGTGACTTAAAAAGATTTTTTTTTTTGGACACCTATATGGAGAACTGATTGGTGAGAGGAGAAACTGAAGCGGTAGCTCCATGAATGGATATATAATATGTTGCAGAGGGAAAATTGAGTCAAAGAAGATACAGAAAGTATGGTCTTAAGTGACTGGGAAAACAGTGGTGCCCTCAAAAGAAACGTGGAAACTTAGAAGAAGAGTGGAATTAGGAGGGAAGATAATGACTTGGATTTACTGACAGCACATCTATTCCTAAGTTCCCAGGCTCCCATATTCATAAGATTGTTATGAATTCTTCCATCTCTCTCAACTGTCTTATCTAATCAGTTCATGCCAACCTCTCTGACATCATTCAACATCTTGTCTATTCTCAATTTCTCCAGTGCTGCTACCCTAGGCATGGTATAGGACCAAACAAATCAATATAGATAAGGTGCTTTGCCAACGTTAAAGGGTAGAATGTATTAGTTATTATTTGTTATTAGTGGATGGAATGCTGAACATATAGTCAGAACGGCCTGGTTCTGAATCTTGCCTCTAATATTTACTGGCTTTGTGGCCTTGGTGAAGTCATAACCTCTATAATCATGCTTCTTCTAGTGATGAATGTTTATCATTGTTGTTCAGTGGCATCAGTCCTGTCCAATTCTTCATGTCAAAGACACTTGAGTGGTTTGCCATTTCTTTCTTCAGTTCATTTTTACAGATGAGGAAGCTGAGACAAACAGAGTTCAATGACTTGCCCAGGGTCATACAGCTAGTAAGTGTCTGAGACCAGATTTGAACTCAGAAAGATGAGTCTTCTGACTCTGGCTCTATCCACTATACCACCATCTAGCTGCCCTACAAGAACAATAATACCTATACTACCTACCTTACAGAGTTGTTGTGAGGTTCAACTACAATGACAGATGGATGGATATATAAATGATAGATAGAAAGGTAAATAGACAGATAGATAGATAAGATTAAGTGCTCACTATGCGCCAGGCTTTGTGCTACACACTAGGAATACAAACGCAAGCCATACAAGTCACTGGGCTCTAAAAGCTTATATTCTAATGAAGAAAGACAACTGATAAAGGGACGCTGGAAAATGAGAGAAGGCAGGAAGAAGTACATGGTAGGGAGATATCTGGAAGTGAGGTGATCTAGATCTTGGCAAAATCTGTATATCCAACAAAAGATCTTTGCAAACTTTAAAGTGCTATAAAATCTCAATTATCACTATGAGCACCATCACCAGTCTGTACAGTTTGCCTGAACTCTCCTAATGCATCTCTGTTTCTATTTTTTCCTCCCTCCAATCCATTTTTCACACTATTCCCATTCTTATTCCTTAATATTTACTCTTCTCCTCAAAAACCTTCAATGGCTCCACTATTTCCTGATGAAATTTTCCAAACCTCTTTTTCTGACCTTCAAAGTGCTTCACAGTCTAGTATCTCTCTAGCTTTCCAGTTATATTGATGGGGTACAGGCTCTGGGAACCCCTTTGAACTCTCCTTGAATCTTCTCACTTGATGAGGCATTTGCGTGAGGCCACAAGCGTTTCATTATCACTAGATCCAAATCTCTATTACTAGCCTAGCCCTCCGTCATTCAGCTACTTCCCACCCTTGATCCTGCCAAAATATCCTTACCCAAATCTGTTACCCTTAAACCAGCCTAGCCCTCCATTGTCTGTCATCTCCAGGTAACCTCCACCTATTTCCCACCCTTAGTCTCACTACTGGAGTTTGATCTTATTTGGCTCCTCCTCAAGACCCTCCCCAAACCCCTCCTCTAGACCACTCCTAGAACCCGCCCACAATCTTTCTGTATAAAAGCTCCATCTTGCCTCCATTAGGTGGCAGAGAATTATCTAGCACAGGCTCACTTTCTGTCAGATTATTCTGGCCTGTTTGTCCAATACAAGCATCACAAATACCTAGGTTCCTAAAGAGTCTACCTATTATGGCGAACCTTTAATAAACTTTACTTTACTTTGGCTGAGAAAAGACCTGAGTAGAATTCGTTAGGCAGGACCTAGTGTGTTGATATTTTGGGGTCTCGTGCACCCCTAAACCTTAAACCTTAACAATATATTTTACTCCCCAGCAGACTGGGTGCAAAGCCCTCCACTCCCCCACTAAGCCTAACGTATTCCCACTCAAACTTTAAATCCCAATTTTAATACTACCTTCTCAGCAAAGCCTATCTGATTCCCTCAGGTTATTTAAGACTTCTTTCCAAGACCTCTCTATATGCTTTTTACTGTTTCTCTCTTTTACCCTTGTTAGTTAATAGGGTGGTTGTGAGAATCAAATGAGATGATCTGTATTAAGACACTTCGCAAACCAAAAAGCACTATATAAATGCTATCTATTAACATACTTGCAATGTAAAAGTGTGTGTTTTATATATGTGTGTTTTATCTCCCTACTCTAGGGTAAGCTCCCCCAAGTCTCCATTGTGCTAGGGGCCGGCACCTAGTTCAGGGAGGCTCTTGTAAAATAAAGGTGTTATGCCAAAGGAAAATCTAAGATCTCTTACAAGTCTAAATTTATCATCCTATGCTCTGTACTGTGGCAGCTAGGTAAGGAAATGGAGAGAGTGCCATGCCTGGAGTTAGAAAGACATTTTCCTGAGTTCCAATCCAGCCTCAGACATTTACTAGCTGTGTGACTCTGGGCAAGTCACTGAACCCCGTTTGCCTCAAGTTTCCTCATCTGCAAGATGAGTTGGATCAGGAAATGACAAAAGACTCCAGTATCTTTGCCAAGTAAACCCAAAATGAGGTCACGAAATGGCTGAACAACAATAACATGTTCTATACTGGGTGGTGATTTAAATGCTGTTAAATTGTTGAAGGGGATACCTAAGGATCATAGTTCTGGAACTGAAAGGGACTTGGGAGGTAGTCTAGCCCCCACATTTTACAGATAAGAAAGCAGAGACTGGGGAGGGTACTAGACTAACCCAAGGTCACCAAAGTTGAAGCAATATGATCACTTCTGGGGACATATTGCACAATGGATTCCCATTCTGGTAGTGTTCTTACTGTATTAGATGATCAGACAAGTTCAGGGGACCCTTTAACAATGGAGAGATCTCTTCTAATTCTGAGTCTGTGTGGTATAAGATAGGGCTTGGTTTGAAAATAATTAAAGCAACTTAATAATTAACGGCTGCAGTGGCCCCCGGGGAAATAATTTTTCTGCTCTAACCCTCAATTTTCTCATTCGTATATTGTTAAAATAATAATAATGTTTGTAAAGATTATACTACCTAAGTCACAAAGCTATTGTAAGGAAGATGCTTGGTAAACTTTAAAGCACTCTGTAAAGATGCAATTATGCTGCTGCTGCTGATTTTTTATAATACACAAGATCTGTGTGTGATTAAAAAAAAAAGTGCCATATTCCTGCAAACCTCAACTCAATCAAAGTGCTCTTTCTCTGATTCCCCATCTGTTCCTAGAAGTTCAGGGCAGCTGAGAAGGATTAGGGGGGAAAAAACTGTCAAGCCTAAAAGGCGGACAATAATACAATTTTACCCCTGCAGCTCCCAGCCCAATCTCGAAGCTCTCGAATTTGAAGCACTTTTTCACTCCAGCACGCACACTCACGCTCAGAGCCCAGAGGAGGTAAAGAAAAGACACAATGTAGCGGCGATTCCCGCCAAGACCACCCCCGGGGCTCTTTCCCCCCCCCGGCTGCGGAGCGAGAGCAGGAAGTGGGGCTGGGCGCGGCCGAGCCCGGGCGACGGCGACGGCGGCGGCGGCGGCGGCGGGACTACAGCTCCCGAAGTGCTGCTCGAGGCGCCGCAGGCCCGAGCCCGGGCCGGGACGGGAAGTTTGGAGTCCCCTTCCTTCCTCTCCCGCTCCCCTTCCCCGGGCCCGTCTCCGGCCGGGCTCCGGGAGTCCCAGAAGCCGCCCCCCTGCTCTCGGCCCCGGGGCTCCCGGAGGGGCCTTTGCATCTAGCAGGGCCTGGGAGCCGGGGCGGGTTCCGGCAGCGGCCGGAGCGGGGGTTGGGCGAGAGGAAGGGCCGCGATGGAGGTGAGCGGGCCGGAAGACGACCCTTTCCTGTCGCAGCTGCACCAGGTGCAGTGCCCGGTGTGCCAGCAGGCGCTGCCCGCCGCCCACATCAACGCGCACCTGGACAGATGTTTGCTGCTGCACCCGGCCGGCCTCTCGGAGCCAGACGACGACGAGAGCCTCGGCTCCGCCGAGCCCGGGAGGAGGCCGAGCTCGCCGCCGCCTCCCCCGCCGCCGCCGCTGGGCAGCTGCAAGAGGAGGCGCCTGTCCGGAGGCTCCCTGCGCCTGCCGCCCGCCACCCCGACCGGCGAGAGCAGCGACGGCGAAGCAGATGATCCGGACGAGCCGGGGCCGCCCGACGGCAGGGACCCCTACGACCGCTGCCCCAGCCCCTGCGCCGGCGCCCACGGCATCGCCGCCTTCGCGCGGGGCCCGGCCGGGAGCCCGCTGCCCCTGCGGAGGAAGGTGTCCGGCAAAAGGCCAGTGGCGGCTGCAGCTTCGGCGTCCGCCGCCGCCTCCTCCTCGGCCGCCGCCGTATCCGCATCCCCGAGGTGCTGGAAGGAGAGCGAGCGCTCCGAGGACGACGAGGATGAAGATGACGACGAGGAGGTGGCGGCGGCTGCTGCAGCGGCGGCGGCGGCGATGGGAGGTGAGGAAGACGACGAGGAGGACCGGGAGGATTGGGAGGCCTCGGCGCCCTCCACCGCCGCCTTCCGGGAGAGCGCCGGGCACCTGGGCCCTGGGCGCCCTCAGCCCCGGCCCCCGGCCCGAGAAGAGATATGGCAGAAGCTAGTGGGCAAGCCTCTGGCCGACAAGATGCGCCCCGCGACGCTGCAGGAGTACATAGGGCAGAACAAGGTGGTGGGCCAGGAGACCCTGCTGAGGTCCCTCCTGGAGTCCAACGAGATCCCCTCCCTCATCCTCTGGGGCCCCCCGGGATGCGGCAAGGTGAGTTGGGGGTCGCCTTCGAGGAGGTGTCTACCCCCCCCCCCCCCCCCCCCCCCCGCGTCTCCTCCATTTTTTTCCTAAGCTTTCATTCACTCGGTGCCCCAGGACCCATTGTTAGTGCTTTTTAAAATGCCAGAGTTAATACAATGGCTCTGAGGCCTAGGCAGCTGCTCCTAGGAGGGATGCAGAGGTTTTTCCCGAATGGTGCAGAGAATATTTTAGCTCAGAATCCTCCCTTCCCTTCCCCTCTGGGTGGACAGCAAATGCCGAGTTAGAGGTTTAGAATAGGAAGGACCTTGGAGTTATTCTAACCCCACCCCCTCACTTTACAAATGAGTCAGATTAGGCTCTAAGTCAAGAGGTTAAATGATTTTTCTCTCCCCGCCAACTAGTTAACGGAAAAAGTGCCGGGATATAAACCCAGTTCCAAAATCTGACTCCAAAGCCTGTATGCTTTCTTTGCGTCCTGGCTGCTACTGATAATTTCGTAGCCTTCTATTGATGTGAGACTTAGGTAGTTCGAGTATAAGGGGGCAAGACGCTGAAATAGAGCAAGTTAATCAGTCAGTATTTATTAAGTGCCCCTTATGTTAGCCCCTGTGTTAAGTACTGGGAATACAAAAAGAGGCAAAAGATTGTACCTGCCATCTGGCAGCTTGCAATCATTTCTGATGAAGCGCCCTGGACCTAATTTGCCGATTGGACTCGCAGTTTAAAAACTTGAGGAATAACTCATTGGAAAATACCAGTGCACTATTTCTTCTTGATCGACCCACCTACCCCCTTCAAAACTGAGATAAAATGACTTGGAGACAGATAGGAATATTTTGAAATTCTAGGTATACCTTCCATTTGTACAGCTGTTCTTCATTTTAGTTTATGTATCTTTTACATATATTATCCTACATGCTCCCCCCAAAATTGTAAGGTAAAGAGACTTTACAATTTCCAATAGTTACTGTGCCCATTTTACAGAAAATGAAATAGAACCAACCAGAGGGGTTGTGATTTGCCAAAAATTAGAGCTAATGAATTTCAAAGATAGCACTGGAACCCACATTTTATACCTTTTGATAAGGTGCTCTATCTGCCTTCCATCCTACCTTGATAAGAAAGAGCCTTCTAACAGTTTCAGTTGTCCAGCAATGGAACATGCCATGTTGGGTAATGAACTATCTGGGTAACCATAAGTTAAAATTGAATTAGGGGAGATTTCTCACATCTAGTGGAAGGTTGGATTAGGTGGCTTCTAGAAGTAGAGGGACTGAACTTCTGATTTCTTTGGTTTAGGGAACTCCCAGGTGAGGAAACTCCCCCCGATAATGCAGGTGGGTACTTATCTGAAACTTAATTGTCTACAATACAGAGAAGTTGAACAGATGGCCCAGAGTCAGACAACTAGTATGTTTCAGAAATAATAGTAGAACTTGGGTCCTTGCTGGCTTTCAGGCTGGCTCTACCCATTACCCCACACTGCATCTCTTTAAGATGTTAATCTATTTTAATCAGCCATTTAATTAACTCTTCAAGTGGTCTCCCTTTGTGGGTTCTTCCTAAAACTAGTTTGTGACCTGGTTTAAACTTTACTGATTGAAATTACTTTTGCTTTGTTGTGTAGGCAGGAAATTTATTAGGACAGCTGTGGACTGCATGGAACCAATATAAACCAGGCCAGAAGTACACATGAGTCCTTAATGGCTCTCTTGGGTGGCAGACATAAATAAAATAAGACATCTCCAATGTTATCACTGGCTTCTGGGATCTAGCTCCTCCAATCCTGATTTGCAGCCTGTGTTTGCAACCTGACTAAGCTTACAACGTAAGATGCTGGGGAATACCAAATAGGGAAAAACCCCGAATTATTTAGGATAACCTGATGACGGGGTGAATGCCACTGAATCACCCTCCATCTTCCCCTCCCCCTCCCATGTTTCCATTTGATATAGAGTTGTCATGCAAACATGACCTTATCTTTACATTTGAATTATTTTTCTTTTAACTTTAACCAAATGGAAGGAATACTCTAGGTTAAAGTTAGTCAGACATAAGACACAATAGGATGTGTCATTTATGTTAAAACTCAATTGAATTCATTAAACCAAATGTAACATTCATCCTTTTAATTACTTGAAAGGGAAGATTGTAGGTTCTGTGGAGCCAGCCTTGGAAACAGAGGGATTTGTAGCCAAATGTAGCCAGAGACACTAGATCAGAGACTCTGATCAGAGATGTAGATTAGAGATTCTGATCAAGTCAATTTAACTTCCCAGTGCTCCTGGCAACTTCACATTTCAGGTTGCATAAACTGTTGGGAGTACTGCTTTGGTAGAGGGGACTTTTCTCTGGGGAGTTTATTACACAAATAAATTTATTTAATACACCAATAAAACTCAAATCACAGCCAAAACCAAAATTTACATGAACTTCATTATTACCAGAAAAATGCAAGGTTCGTAATCTGATTTTGGAAGCCTCACTTTGCCAATTGGACATCTCCAGCTAGGGACTAGAAGGGTCTGGACAACCTTGTTTGGTTCAAGTCCTACTCTTTGCCATGTGACCATAGGCTACTCAGCCTCAATGTTCCAGGCCACCTTCTAGATATAAAGTATAGATGCATTACCAGACTACATCTATGGAGGGAATTTCTATCCTGGGAATTTCCCTTACTAATGGGTAGAGCAGAAGAAAAGTCAGCTTTCCAAGGAAATAGTTGCCTTCCCAGTTACTTAGTTGAGTATTGTTTTACTTTAGGTTCTACAGAGACAAAATAAATAAGCATCATCCTTTGCTAACTGATTATTTGCCCAGAGCAAATGGCTATTGGCAAGGCCAGAGTAAGCATTTAAACAGTTGTATGTGGGGTGTTCTTTAATAATACTGTATTAGGGATGCCTCTATTCTTTGAGTGACAGCTGTACTCACTAAAAAAAAGAAAATTCGCTCACCCTCACTCTTGTTTCTCTTTTTGGCAGAAACAAAGGAAGAGAGACAAGGGATACAACCGTACTCAATTAAGTGACTGGGTAGCCCATTCTTTGCACTCATTTATTACCATATCTATACTAAACACTACACCCTTCCCTGTCCCCTTTGGAAAAGGGAAAAAACATATCCCTTCCCAACCCTCTTGGTGTCAAGAACAGGTGTTAGAACTTTTATCAGAAATGGGTGTTCATAGAAATTTAAACTCATGGCTTTTCTCAGCTGAGGTAAAAACAGCTTATTTTCTAAAGAGGTACCCTGATAAAAGGAGGTGGGAGGGGGGGGAGTTATGTCACTGCTGGAATGTTTTATGTCCTGAGCCAGTTATTTTTCAATTCTTAAAACTGATATTTTAGAATGATGTGCAACTGTTCTTTGTTTCATACTACTCAGTATTAAAACTGCAGCCTTCTAGTCTAAATAAAGTAGGAAGAATTTAGTGACCATTTCAAGATTGCAGTGCATACAAGCAATTGCTAAGTGCTAACCAATGTGTCAGTTCTATTTGATGTATTTTTTCTGCTTTAGGGAACAGATTGGAGCCAGCCGGGTCTTATTTTGTATTTGGTGCCATTCTTGCAATATATAGATAGCATTGTACATATTTACAGCAAGAAAATGGTAAGAGTAATTGGTACCATTACTTGTAATGCTGCTACAATTTTACAATTCAGGGCCCATTTTTTTGTGATAGATGAGTTAATTACTAAACTACTTAGGAAGTTGATCTTTTCACCAAACATCTCTTAATTTAAATTTCTTTTCTAAACATTTTGGGATCATTCTACAAACACATTAGCCTATTCATTTCCCTTTTCAAATGCTAAGGTACCTTAATAATTAAATAGGATCCAAAAGTGACAGCTTGGAGGCAAATTTGTTTCTTTTTAATGTTTGTTGTTGTTCTAGAGTGATATTTGTACTTTCTTTGTGGGTGCTCCAGACTCTGAAATTCCCCCTACCAGACCAAGGCAGATTGGCTTAGGTAATTTTAAGAGAATTGCCTGGGGGCACTGAAAAGTGAGGTGATTTCCTTTCCCCTTCTTCCCCCCCTCCCCCCACTCCCTTTCCTGCCTGGGTCACATAGCTAGTATGTGTCAGAGGCAGGATTTAAATCCAAGGTTTCTTGACTCTGGCTTTCTGTCCACTACTCCAAATTGCCTCCCAGCTGGATCCTTGCAAAAAGAAAAGATTAGGAGGGTATACAAGTAATGTTTCATCTTAATATGAACTCCCCCCAACCACTCCCTGCCCCCACTTTAGTTCCAAGTTTGCCATTCTTTCCTTAGCAAGTCCATGTAGGGGAAAAGGTCCATGGTCTGGAAGATGTCACAGGTATGCAAAAGAAGTTACACCTCAACTAGCCTAGACTAGAAAGCCAGGAACCTAAGTTTCGGCAACAGGGCAGTTGAGAAAGAAGGATTTTCTGTTAAATATCTTTAGCTGTGCCACATTTTTCACTTTTTAAAAACTTTTAAGACTTCTTTATTGGGAATGGAAAACAGAAGTATGATTTTATTGGTTGAGAAAATTCCCTCAACCAATGCATATTGGACCTGCTTTGCTACTTCTAGTCTTAGAGCGTTGTCTGGGGACTCAGGAATTAAATGATTTGCCCACAGTATGTATCAGAGAAGGGACTTGATCCAAGTCTTCCTCATTGAGGTCTACCCTCTGAACTACACCTTTTTTTTTTTTTTTTTAAATATTGAACCTTCGTTTTAATAGTTTCTCATTTGGCATCTTATCTCCTGAATTAGCTACTATATATGCAGATCAATTCAAACCTCTAGATAACTTTTTGTTTTACTGTAGTTCTGAATATCTTTTCTATTGCTATCCCTTCCTGACTTAATTTCTTTCTATTGGAGACTGGGAGTAGGGGGGTGGATTGTGGAGTGGGGTGGAGTGATGCTTTCCAGAAGGCTTGCTTGTCCTTAAGGTTCTCATGGACTCCACTGAAATGAATGGTCTGATAATGGTGCCCTCACAGGGTAAAGAAAAGTTTGTTGCGTTGTATTGACTTCTATTAGGAACAATATGAGATGAAACTAAGAAAGAAGTGAGCTCATGGGAACATGCCAGGCAAATGGCTTTGGGAGGGATACTGCCTAATGGGATGGCTGGTGACTGACCATTAGTCATGGCACATGTGGTTTGGTAAGCTGGGTCCCCAAGGTGAAGGGATGTGGTAGAAAAGTAGTAGGGGCTCTATTTGAAGACTTTAAGTTTTAAACTCTGAACACTCCTTTAAGGTCTAGGTTGCTGTTAACAAGGATGGGCTTTTGCCTTCCTGAAATAATCTCCACCCCACCCCACCTCACCCATCTCCCTTCTTCAGCCTAGACTTATCTGCCTATATCTTTTAATAATGGCAAACTTAGCTGGTATTACTTTTTTGCTTTGAAAGAAGGGAATTGAAAAAATTGTTCTGATGGATGGCTTTCTGGGAGAAGGAGGGGGTTCAAGAGGAAATTTAGATAATATAAAGATGGCTCCAATAAAAAGTTATTTTTAAAAAGAAGAAAAGGAATTGTAGACATTTAGAGCTGAAATGCAATCACATAAGTGACTAGCTATAGAAAGTTTACAGGTTTCATCTAAACTTTATATCACCTGTTTCCCCATCTGTTAAATGGGAGATAGGAAGGCAGTAGACGGAGAGACTCTTAAGTTCCATCTACTTCTATGATACAGTGATCTTTATTTTCTCTCTTGTATCTTTTCCCTTGTTTCTACCATAAGGAGAAATAGGGTGGGGGTGGAATAATTTTCTTTTTTTTCTTTAGTGAGATAGTACAGCTGTCACCCAATGCTAAATCAGGACACTGGCTCTTTTTACAGGGATACCAAAGATTCTACAGGCCTAGAAAGGGGAGGTAGGAAGAAGAGGATTCAGAGTCAGGAAGAGATTTAGTTGCTTTCCTGTTTCATTTCACCTGATTTCTTTAGGGGGAGGGAGGAGTGAGAAGGCTGTTTGGGCATTTGAGATTGTTATCATACTACTAAATTCATTTTTAAAGTGTAGGGTCCGCTAAATTGTCCTGGCCTGCCTTTCTGGGCTGTCTAATGGAGCAAGTGCTTCTTTCTTCTCTGTGTTGAACCAGTGTCTTAAGGTTTCTGTGCTTGTCATCTTTTTCAGACCACCTTGGCATATATCATAGCCAACAACAGCAAGAAAAATAGCATGAGGTTTGTGACTCTGTCTGCGACAAGTGCCAAGACAAGTGATGTCCGAGATGTCATAAAACAAGCCCAAAATGAAAAGAACTTTTTCAAAAGGAAAACCATCCTCTTTATTGATGAGATTCATCGTTTCAATAAATCTCAGCAGGTACTTAATGTCTTTCCCTCTTTCTCAGGGTGATCCTGAGAATTACATGTGAAGGAACTTAGATGAGTCAGCACCTTTGAAGGGACATAGAAGGTGCTACACAGATTCAAGGTAATGTACACAACAGGGCATAGTGGAGTTTGAGGTACCTAGATTTAAATCCCGGCTCAGCCACTTATCATTTGCAAAACCATGAGCAAGACATTGACTCTGGGCCCTGGTTCCTCATCTGTAAAATGAGAGCTTAAACTAGATGACCTTTATTTGTACCTTCCAGCTCTAAACCTGTTATTACTTCAGACGAGAAATATAAAACAGATTTATCCAAAAACTTTTAAAAGATCCAAATATTTTTCACTCCTTCGGAATGTTTTGTTTTACTGACTTGGGAATGATTTCTTTACCTGAGAATTGAAATACTTAATGAATTGATGCAATATCAAGAGTAAAGAAGACTTGGTTAGACCAAATTTCCATTTAGAAATCCATTAGGATTTCTAATTTAGACTTTGGTTTGTCTTTTTTAATAATTTGTTTTTGAAAGCATTATAATTATTTTTTCCATTAACGTAAAGTAGAACTTGTATTTTTGTCCCTGTAGGGTCTGTATTTTCTTCCCTCCGATTCCACTCTTTCTTATTAAGATAACATCTCTAAGGTCAGATATTTAGGTCTTTATTATTAAATCACCTGGTTTTCTGAAATAAAAATGAAGCCAGGTATCACTTAGGCATTAAATGCGTGAGTGGATTTTGGGAATCTTCCCCAATTAAAGCTGAATAAAAAATTTTGTAGTTGAGGATTTTTTTTTCTTGAATATTTTTTATTTTAATACTTTAGTCAGGAGTAGAAATTTTAAATGCAAACTGAAAGCTGTTCTCTAAGTAGACTTTGTCTTACTGCCTACAAAATGAAACAAAAGCAATCTTGGGATTGGAATGCTGATTGTCTAAATTTCCTTATTTGTAATTTTTTTTGGAAAGGTTTGGACCTCGCAGTATATTGTTGTAGGTAATTCTGGGTGCAGAAACCTTTTCCACCCATACATATTAGCAGCTCATCCATAATTTGTAATCTTGAGAGAATTGGCAGGGGCACTGAGGAAATTAAGTGACTTGCCCAGTAGGTGTCAGAGGCAGAACTAGAACCCAGCGCTTTCTGACTTCAAGGCTGGCCCTCTACCCGTTATATTTCACTGCTTCTCCATTTATAAAATAGCGCATAACAATTACATAGCCCACAAGAGTATTTGGAAGGACAATAATGTGGTTAAATAGGTTGCAAAGGGGAAAAAAAATGTGTGAATATTAGTGAAGGATGGCTTTTTTTTCACATTCATACTCTTCTTGGGGGAAGAAATAGAGCAAAGGTTCTGATATTAACCTGATTGTTCCAGTTCAGCCTTGTTCAGGGTGGGGTGGGAGAATATAGGGGTAGTACTTAGGTCGGAAGATTATCAACACAGAAAAAAGTAACATTTATGTCAGAACTAGATTCGAATTCCACGTATATTAGTTTTGCTATTGTCAGAGGACAGGCTCATACATTTGGTGGCTCAGAAAGTATTTTTTTGAACTCAGACAAGGGCCCAACTCACCAAAATATTGGTACCCACATTCATATTTCACTAAGTGGAGAATGATGCATTTAACCCCAAACACAGAAACTGAAAAACAGGTGGTGGTAACTAACTCACATAGGTTTTTGCAGGTTGTCATTAACTGGAATCAGTTTCTTCTGCTTTCCTCCCATGGCTAGGACACTTTCCTTCCTCACGTGGAATGTGGAACGGTGACCCTGATTGGAGCCACTACGGAAAACCCTTCCTTCCAGGTCAATGCTGCACTTCTCAGTCGGTGCCGGGTGATTGTCCTGGAGAAGCTCTCAGCAGAAGCAATGAAAACAATTTTAATGCGAGCAGTCAGCTCCTTGGGGCTCCGGGTGCTGGACCAAGGCAGGTCCACAGACTCTGTAAGCCACGGCAACAGCAGCAGCTGCAGCAGCAGCACTTCTGAGTAAGTTGACTATGAGCTGTGGCAGAACACATACAATCCAAGGAATCTCTTGGCAGGCAGCCAGAGAGGGTGGGGACAGAGGAGACGAAAATAAAAGGAGAGTCGGGGAAGGAGCAAGGGATATAAAGTTGTCCTGACTAGTATCTGCAAAAATTATTCCCTTCTCTGGATCAGGATGCAGTTTTATAGTGGGGGTTGTAGTGGCTACGTCTGTAACTCTCATGGATTGGTGACAAGGCCTTGGCACTTACTCTTTGCTGTGATTGCCTATGCCTCTGTCACAGGGTCATAGGAGGAAAGTGCTTTGTAAAGCATAGAGCTTACTATAAATGGGAGCTGCTATTATTAATATTATCAATTACAGTAGTAACGATGGTGATGATGATAATAGAAACATTTGGTCATTTGGTTCCTAAAATGCTTTAGAGAAGATCATAAAAAACTTTAGTGCTCCATCAGGAAAAATAATAAAATTAGTAAAGGTTTTTTATTTATTAAGCCCCTACTATGTGCAAGTCAGTTTGCCATCATCTGCGAAGATGAACAGAAAGGAGCTTACTACATTCTGCTGGGAGAATACAGTGTGTACATGGAGAAGTATAATACCAGGGGGGCATTGTAAGGACAAAGAAAGGATCCAGACCAAGTGCAGGTGGGAAACTTGACAGGGGAAGAGGACACTTTGAGCTGAGGGAATCCTGATTTTTTAGAAATGCTTCAGGGTATCCATGTATTGTGTGTGACTAGAGGACATGTAGAAAGAGAAATATCTTCACAATAGAGTGGATCAGTGTTTCCCAAACTCATTTGGGCATTTGGAATATGTTGGTAGAACTAAAAAAATGTTAGTCACTTGGGGTGTGTATGGATAGCTCTGTGGTATCATGTTTTGGGAGATCTCAGAGTTTGAAGGGCCTTACACTGGGGAAAAGACAGTGATGTAACTTTGAGGATCAAGTTTCTGGGGCAGGATCCCTAGACTGAGCTCCCAGATGTCCCTGTGTTTTCTCTTTTTTTTTCCTTTTTGGAGGGAGGAAGGTAAGACAATTGGGGCTAAGTAACTTGCCCAAGGTCACGAAGCTAGTTTTGTGTTAAATGTCTGAGGTCGGATTTGAACTCAGATCCTCCTGACTCCAGGGCCAGTGCTCTATTCACTGTGCCACTTAGCCACCCCTCTCCCTATGTTCTTGCAGGAAAATGGGGACCTTGCTCACCCACTATGATCATGTTCTTCAGTTCACCTCAAGATAGCCGTTTCTCTCAGAACTAGCATTTAAATGTTTTCTTGTTATATTCTATGGAATACCAGGGTTTGCTAGTTTAGAATTTGTGAAATACACTATAGCTCTTAAGTGCAATTTAGAAAGAAGAGGTCCTTAAGATTTTTTAAGACCTTTATTTTTTACTCATTCTAATTTCTTGTCATTCGAGAATTTGCTCTTTGAAAAAAGATAAATACATTGAAACGAAAGTTCTACTAAACATAATTTACAAATGTATTTTTATTCTTTGAATGAATCCTCCTAAGAGTCAGATGGAAATTTATGACCATAAAGGAATTTCAACTAAAAATGAAATTTTGAAGAACATTCCTTTTTTTAAAAAAAAATTTTTAACACAAACTTCAGCTTCCTAAATCCTCATTACTTTTTGAATTTGTAATATAAGCAGTGCGTATTGGGAATTTTAAGTTGGATTATACAGTTTAGAGAGTTTCCTCTTTGTTAATACATGTGGTCTTCTTTAAGCCACCATATCACATACAGTTTATTCATGTGTCATTTGAAAAATTGTAGTGGAATATAATCTGGACCTAGGAAGAGGTTAATGCTTCTTGGTCTATATATCCACACAGCTGTGTTAGCGGCTGCCCCTGGCTAAATTTTGGAGACTCTCCTTTCTGTAGGGATTAAAGTACAAGGCATAGTTTCAGGCTCCACTTGTTCAGGGTTTGGGTTTCTCCAGTCTCTCTGTGTCCCTGACCTCCCCCACTCGCTGTGTCAGATCTAAGAATTATGCCTTGCTTAATGAAAGACTTGAAACATTTTTGGCCCATTGACCATAGGAAAGATAAGGTAGGTTCATTTCAGAATGGAACTATAATAGGATACTGACAAAGCTGTAAGCAAGAAATGTATTCAAACATTTTAATATCCACATTTACACTAATATTTAAGGGCCCACAAGGTGCTGGCTAACAGGACATAAAAGGTGAAATGAGTTTATATGTATTACCTTGAAGGTTGTCATATTAGCTTATCAAAAGTTGGGGCTGGTGAGTGCTATCTCCTAGCATCTGATGTAGCCTTTCTTTCTAACTTCATAGCTATGGAGAATTGTTTGAGTTGTTGACACTTTCCCATTTTTTTTCTTGCAAGTTTTAAGTCAGGTTAGAAGTCACCATCTTACCGTAAGATTTGGCTTATATTCAAAAGGGCATGGGGAAGTAGTTGACATAAGATACCCTTCCAGTATATATAGATTCAGGATTGTTTGTGACTGACCAGACAGACCCTGGAGGGAAACATGTTTTATCATGTGTGAACAAGAGAGTGAAATGAAGGCCAAGAGAATGCTTTCATTTCCTAAAAATGAAGAGAAACCATTACAATTCCTTTTGGAAATAAAAAATAAAGCCCACAAATAGTACTTAGGTTCCTGCAGCTAATGGGGTCATTTACAAAGTAGCTATCAGCCACAGGTGATTCACTTCTGCCAGTATCATTGCCAACAACTTAGAATTAATTAAATTCTTATTATGGTTTCTTTCCTTCCTGTGTTCACTATGGTTTCTAAGCTATACCTTGGAAAACCATCATTAGGAGAGAAATGAAAGTAATCTGGTTTCCAACCATTAACAATCAGCTTGGGATGGCCATGGTTGGCCAGTTCCTAAATCATCTAGGATCTTGAACACTTTGAATTCATTTATTAGCGATGATGATAACTCACATTTATAGCACCCTAATGTTTACAAAGCATTTTCTCACAATCTGTTGTTTCATTTCTTATAAGAAGTGGGTAGGGGAAATAAGGAGATTAAACTCATATCAATTAACTGTGCTTCTGTATGCTACTGTGGGCCTTTAGTGGTTCTATAATTGTACTGGTATGGGCACTCCCTTCACCAAGGCTTATGTTAACCTCTGCTCACCTCCTTATCCTGTAATTCTTGTCCAGGTTTTCACCATAAATCCTTCGTAGAGGAACTACCCAATGTGCTGGAGACCTTCCTTTTGTTCTTATAATATCTTGGAGGTACCCATGTATCACTTGCACTGTCAATCTATTGTCTCTTATTCTCATTACATGACCAACCCAACTCCTTCCTTTCCAAAAGATCATTCATATCCTTGAGAATGTCTTTTATGCCTGTTCTTAATCACAAGTAGTATCCTGCAGCCTGTTGACACCCACTGTGTATCTTTCCATTGCTGTTTCAGGTTACTTGTCATTTAATTCTTTTGGAGATCATTTTGTTCCATAATTCATAGCAACACAGCAGCATTATGAAAATATTGGTGTTAGAGATGGGCTTTTGCAAAATTGTGCAGTTTGTAAAGCACTGTGGGGTTTCCCAGAAGTGATTTAGCTTGATCATTACTTAACTTTTCAGTTCTGGGACCAATTCACTGTTCATCTAGATGTAGTGCCTGCCCTAGATAATTCATATTAACTGATGGATACTTTTCCAATTACATGCCATAGTAATATAGTATTTTAAGATCAATAGCTAAGATTTACAGAATTTTAAGACTGATGGAGCATCCCACCTCCCCCCCCCCACCCCCCCAGCAATATTTGGTAGATAATACAAACGTAACAATTTTCAGATTCGGAAACAGACTCAGAGGCTGTCAGTGTCTTGCCCTTGTGAACTAAGGACTTGTGACTCCCAAATTAAGTGCTTTCTTAGTGTGACCAGTATGCAAGTTAATCTGCTTTGGTTTTTTTTTTCTTTCATTGTGGATAATTCAGTTTGTTTTCCACTGCTGTGGTTTGAATGAAGTAGGTTTTAGTGTGTTTCCATACAGTGTCATCTAGAAATCCTTGTTAATAGGAAGCCATTTTGTTTAGATTTTTATGTTGGTCATATTCTATGACAGAGGCAATTAATTTAGGTTAAAGTGCTTCTTGTATTTAGGTGCTTTAGAAAGGACCATGGGAGTGGCTAGGTGGCGCAGTGAATAGAGCACTGGCCCTGGAGTCAGGAGGACCTGAGTTCAAATCCAACCTCAGACACTTAACACTTACTAGCTGTGTGACCTTGGGCAAGCTACTTAACCCCAATTGCCCTGCTTTCTCACCTCCAAAAAGCAAATATATATATGACACAGAGTCAGAATTGAAGAAATGCATAGGGGAGAGTAAGTACTGCATGCAGTAGAGTTCCAGTTATTATGTGCGCCCAAGGAGAAGCAAGGGATGTGATAAAGGAAATAAATGTGTGATTGGAAAAGGAGTTGGGCCAGTCTTGGGTGGTGGTAAGAGTGAAAGATGACATGTATACATGGTACCCAAAATGTATAAGAAGGCTGAGGCAGGCCCTCAATGGACAAGAATCATAGATGATGAGAAGGCATTGATGGCTTGTGAGTTACATGGATTGAGGGAGTGTTTACACTGATGAGATCGCACGCAGGTCCTGTGAAGCATCCATATACTACTTTCTGACCCTGTTGCCATGGTAACTTGAGAGCTGATAATACTTTCTTTTGGTTGTTTGAGGTAAAAAAGTCTTTCATTGATGTTGACAAGTTCTGTACTTAAATGCTTTTTTGACTAGCCTGTAGTGGGGGACTTTAGAGCTGGAATGGTCTTTACCTAGAGATTATCTAGCTCAACTCTCATTTACAGATGAGGAAACTGAAGTCCAGAGAGTGACTTGCCCCTTAATATAGTTGCTGTTTGGTCTGGAATGGGGGCTAGATTTCAGATCTTTGGGTCACAGATCTAGATATAGAAAGCATTTGTTCAGCATTTACTAGTGCCATGCATCATGCTAAGACTGAGAATACAAATATAAGGAACCCACATTCTAATGGAGAAGACCTGGCAGAGGGGGAAAGGGATGGTATAGAACATGACAGGCCAAACTGCTAGGAAGGAGTTGGGAAAGTCCAGAGAATGAGAAATGGAGCTGGTCAACATCGAGAGCTGGAAAGGACCCAAGAGGCCCTCCAGCCTCCCTCCACCACTTATTTCATAGACTAAGGCCTAGGGAAACTTGGTTTCCAGTTTAGTTTTATTATAGCAATAGGTGTTTAGTGCTCATCTTTGAGATTCCTTAACAGAAGCATATTCTTTTCTTATGTTTGCCACCCAAAAGGATGTTTAAGCCCACGACCAGAGAAATGGTATTATAATAATATTTGTTTAATTTTTGCTTTTATTAATTGTTTAGAATATTTTGTAGATGTGATGAAGAAATAACATTGGATCAGTTTGTAAAAGAAGCCCGTATCTGAAACTCTTGGTCTGGATAACCTCATCTAATTAGCCTCTGTTATTGTGTAGATTTGACCTAATATTAATAGCTCACATTTGTATGTGGAGTGGAAGAGATGGGGTGGAGAGAGAGATCTAGACTTCTTTCAGGGAGGGTGTGGTTAGTTAAGTGAAAAAGCATCTCAGTCAAAGACAGAAATTCATACTTCCCAAACAGATTTTTTTAATCTTCCCTGCAAGAAAAAAGGAAGTGACTTATTTTTGTACTTCCTTAAGTGAGCAAAAGGGGAAGACAGGAGACCTTTTTAGATGAGCAGTAGTACTAGAAAGGTTTTGATGAGCTTTGAAACGGTGGGTTTAGGTCTCCTATGAAGAGATAAAGAATAGATATCAAGTTAAAATTCAAAGTAATTATAAAAGTTGTGTTTTAAGTTTTTATCCTTGTAGCCATTGGGTAAGATCAGAGTTAGAAAAAATTTGTAGGAAGTAGTAAAGGAGCCAGGCATGGCACCTGCCTATAATCCTTGCTAGGGGAAGCTGATGAATTGCCTGAGTTTAGGAGTTGTGAGCTGCAGTATGCTAAGCCACACTAAGTCCATAGTAAACCTCAAACCAGTATGGTGAGTCCTGAGGGTGTGAAGAGAGGTACCAGGCTGCCCAAGGAGGGGGGGAACTGTCTAGGTCAGAAAAAAGCTTCTTTGCCAATTAACAGTGGGATTTTGGTCCATGAATAGCTGCTGCACTTCCAGCCTGGAAGTTCCAGCCTCTCATCTCCTAACTTGACCCACTCACCTCAGTAATAAAGGATTGATAAGGGAAGATATGTGCTTATATCTTAGAGCATTAAATTTAAAGTTAGATGGCATGGATTTGAATTCCAACCTAAGTGAGAATTTTTTTAAAGTAGGTGCATCAGAGATGGTCATTTGGAGTTTTTGTGTAAGATGAACACAGCAGAACCTATACTTTGTTGGGTTAATTCAAGGATTCAAAATTTAGTCTATTTTCGTGCCTGTTCACTGAGGCAGACCAAAACCCCCACCACATGTTACCATGGTCAACAACATTGATTACCTGATGGCCAGCCTCTGTGTGGTAGACCTTTACAGACTCAGCCAGGCTTGTCTTCAGCTGATGGCTTCCTGTTCTTTAGTAGGGCAGAGCTGAAGCCTTTACAACTTGGGAGGATTCTCTAGAGTCTAGACCAGAGGTAGGGAATCTGCAGCCTTCCTAGATCCTTGAGTTCAGCCTTTCAATTGAGTCTTAAGTTTTACAGAACAAATCCTTTTTTTTTTTTAAAGGGAATTTGTTCTCTGAAGTTTGGATTCAAAGGACTGCATTTGAGGACCTAGTGGGCCACAAGTGACTTTGAGGCTGCAGGTTCCCCACCCCTGGTCTAGACTTTGCACATCATTTCCAGAGTCTTTTAGGACCCAAGTCTCCTCTGCGTGAGAATGAGACTTTGGGGCAGCACTTCAGTAAAGATATACTTTAGTTAGGAATTTTTAAATTCAACCAAAGATTTTGTTTTCACAAAGTTGTTCTCAAATTATTCTTAGCATGCATGCCTATTAGTAAGAAATATTTTAAGGAAAATTAAGAAAGTTGTGAACTTTTATTATGTGACTCAATATTTTGAGACTATCCCTTCTTCTCCCCCATCATGCCCTTTTTGTATTTTTTTTAACAATAAAAGATAACCCCTTTTCTTTAGTCTGAATTATAGGATGTATAGAAAACCAGCTTTGGAGTTAGAAAGACCTGAGTTCAAATCCTGCTTCAGACATGGTATGTGGCCCTGGGACTTTGGGCAAATCATTTAATCCCTCACCACACTAAGCAATTAACTATTAGATTCTAAATTTAAGAGAAGGTGTTGATCTGTGTTGAGAAGGACAATTAAACATTTAGTAAAACTTTTTTAAAAATTAATATTATAAATACATATAAAGCTAGAGTATATTTTACTGATTGCCTCTTTTAATATGGAGTGACTGACAGTAAGATTATTTTTATTGTGGGGCAGCATAGTGAGTACTCTGGAGAAGGAAACTGCAAACCATTCTAGTACCTTTGCCAGGAAAAGCTCAGATGGGGTCATAAGGAGTCGGACACATCTGAAACAACTGAACAGCAAAAATAGTGAGTGTTGAGGGAATGAGAAGCAGCCCTTTTGTTACAGCCTTAAGTAGATGCTCAAATTTGCCTTTCCCTGTAGGAATGTATTAAAAAAAAAGTCACATTCATTCCATTCCCTGAGTTGTAATTCAGTGGCTCATTCTAAGTCTTTTGCAAATTCAAAGGCAACAAACGTAGCTCTTGATGAGAGTCTCAAAATATTGAGTCACATAATAAATGCTAATTATTCAGCCTGAGGATTATCAAGGCTCCTTTTTTGTTTTCCTTCTTTCTCTTTCTGTTTTTGTTTTTTTTCTTTTTGGAGGACAATTGGAGTTAAGTGACTTGCCCAAAGTCACATGGCTAATAAGTGTCAAGTGTCTGAGGTTGGATTCGAGCTCAGGTCCTCCTGACTTCCAGGACCAGTGCTCTATTCGCTGTGCCACCTAGCCGCCCCTTTCTTCCTCTTTTCTAGCCATGCCACTGCTTCTTTACATGAGGAGTTAGGCAGGAATTGAGAGGGGAAATCAGTTTTGCACACTAGTGATACCAAAATCATGTCTTGGGGTAATTTGTAGATTTTAATGACCATCTTTTCTAGGAGTAGAGAGCTGACTGTACGTAATTAGATTATAGATGTTTAAAAAAATTTATTGATGCCTTTTTTGGGCATCATAATCATTTCCTGATAATTCTCCCACATATATAGAACCCCTCCATGTAACAAAGTTAGGCAAAACTCGCTGCAGTAGTATCTGGCCACATGTGCAACATTCTCTCTCTCTCTCTCTCTCTCTCTCTCTCTCTCTCTCTCTCTCTCTCTCTCTTCCTCTCCCTTTCTTTCTCTTTCTCCATCTCTCTCTCCCCCTCTTTCTCTCTCTCTCTCTCTCTCTCTGTCTCTCACACATACACACACACACACACACATACACACACACACACACACACACATACACACACACGTGTGTTTCTTTCCTCCTAGAAGCTGTATTGGTTATTGCATTTAATCTTGAGTTCAGCTGCCCTTTTTAGTGGTATTTTCATCTGCATTATCATCATCATTGTGTACATCATTTCCTGGATCTGATTACTTCGTTCTGCACCATTTCATAAAGTCTTCCTAAGTTTCTCTTAGTTCTTCATACTCATCATTTCTTACAGCACAGTTGTTTTCTCTTGCATTCATATACCACCAGTATTGGTTCAGTCTTCACCCAGTCAGAAGATACCTACTATGTTTCCAGCTTTCTCATGCCTTTTTCTATTAGCTTGTGTTCTTACAGTGCAATATCTAATTCTGATCCTCAGAGCAAAGATTTTCTTTTGTTTCATATTCAGTATCTATCATTCTTTTAAAAATTATCTTTCAGAAACTGTGGTAGCACATATTGGGTGAGGAATCGACCCCCAATCTTTGAAAAATGCCAGTTGAGTGGCACTCAGTGTCTGATGTGAGTATTCTCTTCAGCTGTTTGTTGATCGAGATTGAGACATGGAAGGAGAAAAAGAGTCATTGAAGTTGGCCTCTTGCCATTGTTGCACATTCACCTAGTATGACATTTTTTACAAATGGTAGAGTAAACAAGCCAGATGATGGGAGATTAAAAAATCAGTGTGACTGAAAATGTTGACTATGTTAAGGGAAGGAGCTAGGTTAGAATTGTGGTATCTGCATAAATATTTCAGTGATAGAAATAATAGCAAATGAAGTTCAAATTCTCTAGTCTGGCATTCCAGGCCCTCCACAATCTGATGCCTTTCTGCCTCTCCATGCTTGTTCCATGCTCTAATTCCTTGTAATCTATATTATACTTAAGTTGGACATTCACCATCTCTTATACTTGTTCCATACTTCATACCTCCATGCTTTTCCTCACATCTGGAATGCTCTCTTTTTCCCTTGCACGTTCCATTCCCACTTGTTTACATTCTTCTCATCTTTTAAAGCCTAACTCAGATGCCATCTCTCCTGTGAAACTTTATTTGATCTCTGCCTTCTGTGATTACCACTTGGACCTCCCGTAGTACTTAATCATGTGTGATTTTTGTATTATAGTTATTTTTTCCTGTGTCACATTACCCTACTAGATTCTTTTAAGCTCCATCAGGGCCAGAACTATGTTCTATCAGATCTTTTGATCTCCTCCAGTACCCAGAAAAGTGCTGTGCATATGAAAGATTGTAATAAATTTTGAGTGTTTTAATTCACACAAATAGGGTTATATAGATTTAGAGTTGGAAGGAAATCTTGAAGATCATCTAACCAACCTCCTGCTTTTACGGTTGAGGAAGCTAATTCTTACACAGCAGAGAGGGAGTAGTAGGATACAATGTTCCATACATTTCAGCCCCACTCAGTTTTAGGTTTTGAGGGGTTTTTGCTTAACTATTTTTTTTTGGGGGGTGTATTATATCTCCAGGAGTTGATGGTTTCTCCTGGTGAAGGGTGAGATCTTAATTTTGTGTTGCTTCACATTGTGTATCAATAGATACTTTTGAGAACTTGTTTTGATTAAAGCTCTGGGGCAGTAACCATGCACCTATATTGATAGAGGTCTGTCTCATAAATAAAAAATGGCATAGTTGAAGCTATGACTGTTCTTTTTTTTTTTTTTTTTTGCTTAGTTTATAATTGTGCAGTCAGCAACACATCAGGACAGTGATGAGCTGTGACACCAAGTTCATCATCATCATCATCATCATCATCACCACTGTCTAGTTACCTTTCTCTTCCACTGTGAATTGTATGATATTTGTTACAGGCCAGAATAAAGGATTTTTAAAAATTTTTTATCTTTTTGGACTTGACCTGTGATTTCTAATTCCCTATAAGGGACTGAACCTCTGCTGGTGCAGGTCTACACTTGCTCTGCAACTCAAAATAAGAGGGTTGCCAACTTTCCCAGAAGAGGAAGATAACAATGTATTAGAAGGGGGACTTAAACTAAGGTTTTTCTAACTATAAGGCCACGTTGATACTGATTAGAGTTCATCCCTCTATAGCCGTTCTTAGACAGTTGACTAGAATAAAAACTATAGAAAAAGGTGTTTTAAAAAGAAAAGTTCCATGAATGGCAAAGTCTTGGAGTTAGAGTCAGAAAAGCAAGGGCAAGGTATTTAACCCCTTCCACTCCCCCAGGCAACTCTCTGGAATTTAGTATATAAATAAGATGTTGCTATATATTGGTGCAGAGAGGTTCCATACTGAGTTCTCTGTACTTAAGAAGTCACAGGTCTTTTGTGATTAATTTTTTGTGCCAGATGGTGAAAAGCTTTATTTTTTTTAAATGAGGATATATTTTGTTTTTAATATCACTTTCATTTTCTAATATGTCTCTTTCCCCTCCCCATCCTGTTCCTTTATAAAAAAGAGAGGAAGAAAGTAATTTGCCCCTAATAACTTGTTAACCAAGTATGCCATTTAGAGGTTTCCACACCTGCAGTGCCCCACCTCTACAGAGAAGGGAAGGAAATACATTTTTAACTCTTCATAGCATTTATTTTCAATTGTTTATGTTCTTTTCATTTATGTTGTTCTAGTCATTGTATATATGTGTTGTCCTGGCTTTGCTTACTTCACTTTTTATCAGTTCATAAAAGTCTAACCATGCTTCTCTGCCTTCTTTATATTCATTGTTTCTTGCAGCACAGTAATATTTCATTTTATACCACAATTGGATGGGCATTTACTCTGTTTATAATTCTTTCCCTCTTTAAAAAAAAAAATTCCTGTCAATATTTTGGTCCATATGATACCTTTATTTCTATGTAACTTCCTTGGGCTTTATTCAGATATTTAGTTTGAGTGGAAGGAAGCAGCAAAGCAAGGTCTGAATTCTAAATATAAAGTGGAGTCATGGAATAGGTTTTCTCACTGATTAAGCTATTGACCTAAAGCAATCTACTTCTCTGCTTTTGAGTTTCTCCACAAATGATCATATTTACTTGCATCTGTTTACACGCCTAGAAATTGAAATGAAAAATGTTATTTTGGAGTAATGCCATTTTTCTACTTTGGGCAGGATTCCGAAGCTTTCAGGAGATTTCAGAAAAATACTTAGACCTGCTAGGGTTTGGAGGTCTTAATTAGGGGTTTATTAAATTGTATGTTAAATATTTTGATAGCTATATTTCAATATAGTTGACTTCCTTTTTGATCCAGTGTATATTACATTTAAAAAGGGGTCCCTAGGCATGGCTTCATCAGTCTGCCAAAGAGGTCTAGGACATAAAAACTTAAGAATCCTTATGCTAGGGGAAAGGTGATAACTCATTTGAAAAATGTTACTATTGCATGAATGGAGTGTTGGTGTTGTTTTCAATAGCATCTCAGACTTTGTAAAGCTAGAAGAACCTTGGAGAGCATCCAATGCCCTTTCTTTTTCAGGGGAGACCACGAGCAGTTGCATGGTTTGCTTGGATTCCTGTGTCTCACAATTAGAATCCAGGTCTCCTGACTCTTAGTGCAGCATTCTTTTCACTGTATGTCCTAGGTTATTATAGGTTAGGTCCATTATATAGGATGGAACTCAGTGCCTTCAATTTTGTTAATATATTACAGACCTGGAAGGGAACTGGACTGATAATCAGGAAACCTATATCCTTGAACCTTAGGGTCCTCGTCTGTCAAATTAGAAGATTGGACAGGATGATCTCTAAATTCTCTCCCAGATCTAACATTTTGTAGCACAAAGGAATATGCACTTGAACACATAAGCCTAGCATTTTCTTTGCATTATGGAGGAGATTCTATTGCTTGTCACAAGTAGAAGCCTCCATTTAGAAGGAGGGCTGATTCCCCCCTCTGCCATCAGATCAAGGAAACCCAGCCTTGAGAGTAAATATACAGACCTCTCCCCCCCCCCCACCTCCCCCCCAGTGTATCCTCTACACATGCCATTGTGCCTATGCAGTGAAACCCACAACCCAAGTGAGTGGAACCTAACACACCCTGAGCCCTACAAGGTGTATGAAAACTTTGTTAGGAAATAAGATTTCCAAGGTGATATGAAATGGAAATATGTACTATGAGCGTGATGATAATTAGTCAGTAATTCTATTGCAGGCCCCCTGTGTACATAGAGGATAAAGCGGTCAATACTCTAGCTTATCTCTGTGATGGGGATGCAAGGACTGGACTGAATGGACTGCAGCTGGCGGTCCAGGCCAAGCTAGGCTCGAGGAAACCATTTTGTAAGAAGACCGTACAAAGTTATTCTGGTGAAGGAGTTTTAATCACAGAAAATGATGTGAAGGAAGGCCTGCAGCGATCCCACATTTTGTATGACCGAGCAGGTGAGTTGTTGACACAATGTTCTTGAAAGTACTGAAACTGACATGTAAAATTACTCACAAGTAGCAAAACTTCCAGGTTCCTGACTTGCCCCTATGTTTAAATTATACAAGATATTCCCTACGTTATTTCAACATTTAGAAGAGTAGAATAGTTCCTCAAAGTGAATAAAATCTGGGTTGAAACTCTATTCAACCCAACTCCTCTGAAGAAATGCTAAGGACACAAAGCTGAGGCAACCCTATTGCAGTTTAGAAGGTATCTCAGTTTTAGAAATTTAAAGTTTCAAACTCACATTCTAGAATGATTAGCTTTTCAATTTCAATTACAGATCACTGTAGTTATCATCTAGTTAAGTATTTTTAAAGGTGCATTTGCTGTAAAGCATTGCCTGATAACCTTTGTAGGTGGCAGATAGAAGGGGAAGGAACAAAGGTGTCCTGGACCTTTTATTAATTTCATTAGTGTAGTGAATTTCTGGCATGGAGATTCCCTTCACCTACACCATTCATCACTTGCAGCTTGTTCTCTGT
This sequence comes from Pseudochirops corinnae, assembly GCA_028646515.1. Classification (NCBI taxonomy): domain Eukaryota; kingdom Metazoa; phylum Chordata; class Mammalia; order Diprotodontia; family Pseudocheiridae; genus Pseudochirops; species Pseudochirops corinnae. Next base: position 230,790,701 of record CM053587.1, read on the forward strand.
AGTAGCCTTACAGAGTTGCCAGGGGCACTGGAAGATTTGTTGACTTGTCTAATCACACAGCTAGCCAAAGTGTGAGACTTGAACTTCTTGCCCCCACAGCCAGACTTTGAGCCACCAAACCACATAGCCTGTTGGTTTCTCTATACTAAGTAGTTAGGATCAGTGTTGCTGAGCATGAGAAGGGATTTCTTTTGTTTTTCATCCCTTTTATTGGTGATGAATAAAAATCTTAATTGTTTGCATCTTCTTTGTAAATACTAGGACCTAAAGCTTCTCCCACCTTCCATTCAATTTGATTGAGTCCTGATCCTTTTATTTTTGGGAAAGCTTTTTAAGGAAATGAATTTTGCAGTTTGTACTTGTCAGGAGGTTTACATATAAGTACATTTACAAAAAGCAAATCTGATACCAGCTCTTAATGAAATCCGTGACTTGGCAACATCACGTGTCACAAATACGGCACATTCCTGTCTTTTTATAAAGAGAGGTAGGTGGGTGGTAGAGACTGGCTTAGACTGGTCTTCTGGTGCTTAATGTCTGTAGGATCCTACTTCAAGTAATACTGCCATGAATGCAGATAAGATTTTCTATACTTCTGTTAGCTCTGCCAGACAAGGAAGATGATAATACAGTGTCCTGACATATCAGATGTTCTGTATATCCCAACTTTCTACAAGGTATTACCAAATGTTGTTTGGAGGGAATGCTGGGTAGTGGTTAGAACTGGGAACAGAAAGTGAGTTTGATTCCTGGCATTACACCTTGACTCATCATTTGACCTTGTTTATGTGACGTAAGTATTTCGGCCCATGTTTGCCCTTCCTGATGGCAGGCGTTGTGGCGAGGCTTAACTGGAGTTAAGAGCACATCAAGAGCATTTGGATGAAAAGTACTGGTAAGGAATCAAGATTACTGATACTAGTATGGACTAGGGCAGGTCAGAGGCAGCTGTCCTAATCCACAAAGGAGCCCTCAATGCCAGCTATTCAGCCAGCTTTTGACTAATCAAGACACCATATGCCCCCCTGAAAAGCTGTCAAAAAAAATCTCAGAATGAACTACATTCCAGAATCCTATTTTCTTTTTACCAACATTGAAGAATTTCAAAATCAACAAAATCTCCGCTCTGAACTATTGATAGATACTATCATACCTCTGAAGTTCTAACAAAATGTCCCCTTCCCCTCTTCCTCTCATCTCACCCCCTAAGCTGGAGGTGAAAGCCCCTCTTTATTTCTGGCTATGCTGGCTAACCACATCCCACCTAAATGGAGTTGTTCCCCTCACCATTTGTCAGGATGTTCAGGCATCCCATCCTTATTGCCTTCAGATTTGCCCTCAAAGGGGTACCCCTTCCTGAGAGGAAAAACAACACTCCCTAGGTACGTTAGAAAGCTCTGATCCTAGGATTTCCACCCACATGACCCACAATAGACTGGGGAACCATACAGTATAGGAACCTGGGAGTAGGATCAAAATTGACTGGCGCTAAAGGCTGGAGAGCCCTGAGTTCTGCACAAGACTTCACCTGAAGTATACCAAAGGCCTTCTTAAAATTTTTTTAAAATTATTTTTTGCATTTTTTCCTTTTTTTGAATTCCAAACTCTCTCCCTTCTTTCTACCCTCTGAGAAAGCAAACAGTATATCAGTTATACATGTGAAATCATGGAAAACATTTCCATATTAGCCATGGGGGTGGATGGGAAGCCCTATACAGTATTCTCCAGTTGCCTCCTCTTACACTGTATTCCCTCACAAATTTCATGTCCATGTAGCAGGCACCATGCAGGGCCCTAGAGAGCCACAGACAAGGGCATGGGTGTGACTGAACTCGGACATTCTGAAGGATAAGCCAAATTCTCCAAAATTAATGGGACAGTGACCTCTAATTACCTTTTTTCTGGGGTGGCACCTATAAAATATAAAACTGTATTTTTTGAGATGCCCTTTACTTTTGTAAACTATTCACACCAGGCTAGAGGGTCTTAATTGGTTCTTTTTAATCTTTTTTCCTTTAAGCCATTCTGTTTACTGTTGAGATTGAGTAGATATTCTTACTAGCTCAGCTAGCTCAGATCCTATAACTCAGAGCCAAGGTGTCTCCTCTTGAGTGTTACTAGAGGGGTAGTGAGTGAGGGGTGCCCTCCCTTGCTTATAGAATTTGTGGTGGATTGATGGGGGGGGTCAGACCTGAGTGTTTCAACTTCCAGTTGAAATTTCAAGGTAGGAAATGCTGGTACAGAGGTCAGTGGCATACTCGTCTTCTGGTTTAAACAGACATTTTAGAAGCATAAACCATAAACTCTTGTTCTCTAATCTTGTCCTCATACTTACTCATGGCATGGAAGAGTTTCAGGGGACCACAAGCTCAGTGTGAGTCAGCAGTGTAGTTAGTGTATAGCAGCCAGAAAAACTTGGTGTGCTTTGGGGCCAATTTAGGAGGGACATAGTTTAGAGTAATAGAGAGGTGATTAAGTATCTCCTTACCCAGGAGTTCAGCTGCTGGAATTTGTTACTGGGGCTCATAATGCTTTGGAGAAGAGGAGAACACAATACGCTGCCCTCTGCCCTTCCCACTCCTCTTCTGGTATTATGTGGTCAGTTCTGAAGACTGTAGTTTTTAAGAAGGACTTGATAAGCCAGAGAGTGCCTAGAGGAGAGGCAACCAGTATGTGGAGGGCATTGAGCTCATGACATACAAAGCTTGGTTGAAAGAACTGGGCATCTTTACTCCAGAGAAGAGAAGACATGAAGCACATCGTAGTTGCCCGCATGCAGAAGGAGGGTTAGATTGGTTCTGTGCAGACAGTAGTCTCCTCTATACCACCCTGTTTCCTTGACCCAGTGTTCTTTACAAGGAGATTTTGGTAAGGCTGTTTTTGGAACAAAGTACAGAGCATGAGGTGCTGGATTGATAGACTAGAGAAAGTATGAGAGAGCTGTCTGAATTTAGCCTAGGACACTGACTTTCCCCATAATGCTCCTTAGTGCTTAGATCTAAACCTTGTCATTGGGAAAGTCCAATTCCACCTGGGATAAATGATCATCTTAGATTGTTCACAGTAACCTGATAGTTGAGGAGAAAATTATTTACTTGCCTTAGCCCTGATCTGAGATCAGAGGATATTGAGTTCTCTCTCTCTCTGGTCAGCCTGACTGCCCTTTTCCTTTTGACAGAGCCCAGTGTCTTATTGAAGGCCCTCTTACTTAACCAAAAAAGACTAAGTATCTCCTTACCAGAGAGTTCAGCTGCTGGGATTTGTTCCTGGGGCTCATATGCTGTGGGTAGGAGAACACAGGCACATTGTTTGTGCTGGCTTCATGATGGGAGCATGCCAGGTGCCTCCCTTGAAGGGATCACACTCTTAACACTCTTAAAAATAGCTGGCTGCATTCTCCTGTGGGTAGTGTTGTAGAACACCCTTCTGCATGCACAATCAGGATAATACAACATATAACAGGGAAATGCTTTTCAAATTCCACAGCCTCTTTGTAAAGCTTTCTTAGCTAGCTGTAAGTTCTTATTGGTCTGTGGGGCTTATTTTTCTTTTCCTGGAATGTATTTTACAAATGTTTATAAATCTTAGAAAAAATGGTCATAGGATTGATTGTGGATACATAAAGCACCAAGGCCTCAGTTTGTGCTGTAAAAGACACTGACATATTATTTCTTAATGTTTTTACAATATAACTGAAGCCTTAGTGCTGTGTGCTTCCATGGGATCAGATAATATATGTAAGCTTTAAAGCTCTATATAGTGTTGTTGTTATTTTCTTAATTCTTTCTGCAGATACTCACAGATTTAGGACTAAAACATCTTTTAATACAACTCTTTTATTTTAGAAATAAAGAAATGAAGGGCCAGAGAAATTCATTTACTTGCCCGAAGTCACACAGGTAGTAAATGGGAGAAGCTAGATTTGAACCCAGCTCCTCTAACTCCAAACAAGGTCATTTTCCCATGATACTATGCTTAGGGTAATATACAAAGGTTAGTAAGATGTCCCCATAATGCCCAGAGTAAATGATCTCTTCTGCGAGATACTGCTGTATTGGAGCCCCCAACATCGTGGTATTGGCTGTAGGTAGGTGTCTATTGGTCCCCCCCACACACACATTTTAAAGAAAACTTGGAAAGGAGGTACTTAAGAATGCATGGGCAGCATCAGTCTCGCCACTCTGATTCTCCCATCATGATGACCCATCTACATCCAAGGCAGCCACAGCACTTCTACTTTAGGGGTTAGCATTACCTTTAGCCATTAAGTAGCAACCAGTATTAGAGATAAAACGCTGGACTCAGTCTCCCCTAGCACCTTACCTCCAGATAGAGATAGTAGATGTCGACAAATCTGTAGTTACCCCGTCAAGGATACCTTTCCAAAAGTATATCTTCTCCAATCTCTGTGTAGACACTTGAGATAACCTCAGAAATTCTCATTGCATCTACCTTCCCTGTGTGGGAATAGGAGGTGGAAGTGGGAAGAGCTGGAATCACCAAAGAAGTACACCCTCCGAGAGGTCATGTGACCTTAAGCACATCCCAAGATGCCACACCAGTGGTATTTGCACCATCTTGCCCATTTAACTAGGGTACAGTCTGAGCATGCACCCTCCCTTTAGAGAACAGCTGTCAACCTCATTTTCTTTAAGCTTTCCTCATTAGCTTACTATTACTGAAAGCATGATAATCAGCCAATTGATATTTATTTATGGATTTGTTTATCCACTCATGAGCCTTATGGCTTACCTTTTCCCTTCCTTATCTTTCATGGGCTTTTTCTTCTGATGTCTAGGAGAAGAACATTATAACTGTATCTCTGCACTTCATAAATCTATGCGTGGCTCAGACCAGAATGCTTCACTCTACTGGCTTGCTCGAATGCTTGAAGGTGGTGAGGACCCACTTTATGTTGCCAGGAGACTGGTGAGATTTGCCAGTGAAGACATAGGTGAGCATGATGCAATAGACCTACCCGTAGCCTTCCACAAACATTCCTTCTTAGTATCTGCAACTCTCAAGCAGTTTTTAGCAGAAAACTGTTTGGATCATTGTACTGTCAGGAGGGAGGAGAGAATTGGGGAAAATTTAAAAATGATTGTAAGTATTATTTTTGTGGTAAAGTACTTTTACTTTGCATTTGTTATTTCCTTAACTTTGGAGTTCAATAAAAACTTGTGGATTTTGTATTCAGGAATACCAGTCCCTGGGGGCAGGGGGTGTGTTACAGATAATAAATGTTGGATTGAATTGAATTGCTATTAGGCAGCTCCTAGAACAGAATCCTAAATATTGGGACAGATCAGACTCAGAAAAACTGTCTCAGCTGTGGCCTTAGCAGACTGTTGCTCATGGGATTTTCTGAAATTCATCTGCCTTGTGATTCTACACATGCCATTAGTTACCAGTTTACTGAGTATATTGTATTATATTAATTTCTGGAGGTTAGTCTGTCAAAATCTGACTGTGGAGTTTAGCACATAAACAGTAAAAAGTGGATTACACATACTAGGCATACAAATATTTATTCACTGAATGGAAGAAATATGTAGGAAGAGAGTACGAAGGGAGATTAATAACTGGCACATAATTTAATTTTGGGGATATTTGTTTCCATAAAGTACGCTTACTCTGTATTCTGCCTTCAACAGAGAAACAGGCAAAGACATGTAGTGTATTATACCCTGGTTTCCTAGAGTGTCAGTAGACTTGTTCTTCCCTGATAGCAGTAATACTTGCTTACACAATAAACTGTTACCATTTTTTAAACTTTCTCTTTGTTGGTTTGGGTGTATTACAGGCCTGGCAGATCCTTCTGCATTGACTCAAGCAGTGGCTGCTTACCAGGGCTGTCATTTCATAGGGATGCCAGAATGTGAGGTACGATAATCAGTTTAGCTTTATGAAAGTTAATTCATTTGTTTTGTGTCTGTTGCCTTCCTGGGTGTGAATATGAGTTCTCTATTTTCTTCTTTGCTATGTGTAGTCTTAATAAGCCGCTTGGATTTTCATTTTTTATTAACTAATTTTTTTTAAAGGGGATAATTATATCACTTCAAGATGGAAGGAATTTTATGATAATGTAATTAATGCATCTTGAAAAACAGATATACTAGTATTCTGTTGTCGTGTAGTCAATTAGTCTGGCTCTTCATTTGGAATTTTTTTTGGCAAAGATACCAAAATTTGCCATTTCCTTCTCCAGCTCATTTTGCAGATGAGGAAACTGAGGCAAATATTTAAGTGACTTTCCCAGGGTCACACAGCTGGAAAGTGTTTGAGGCCACATTTGAACTCAGAAAAATGAGTTTTCCTGACCTCAGGCCCAGCATTCTATCCACTGGGCCACCTAGTTGCCCCATAAGTGAAGTTCTAGAATTGGATTTTTGTTTGTTTTCATTTGTATCTGACTCTTTGTGATCCCATTTGGGTTTTTCATGGCAAAGATACTGGAATGGTTTGCCATTTCCTTCTTCAGTTCATTTTACTGATGAGGAAACTGAGGCAAACGAGTAAGTGACTTGTCTATGGTCATACAACTAGTAAAGTGTCTGAGGCTGGATTTGAACTCAGGTCTTCATGATTCCAGGCCCTGTGCTCTATCCATTGCTCCACCTAGCTGCTGTATTTTAAAGCAACCCAAACCTAAATCATGACACTCTTCTCTTGTGTAATGTGCTTCTTCATAGGTCCTTCTAGCACAGTGTGTGGTTTATTTTGCCAGAGCCCCAAAGTCTATTGAAGTGTACAATGCCTACAACAATGTCAAAGCCTGCTTGAGAAACCACCAGGGTCCTCTTCCACCTGTCCCAATGCACCTGAGGAATGCACCCACCAGGCTCATGAAGGACTTGGGCTATGGCAAAGGTTACAAATATAATCCTTCCTACAAGGATCCCGTGGAACAGGAATATCTGCCTGAGGAATTAAGAGGAATAGACTTCTTTAAGCAAAAACGATGCTGAGCTTTAAGATGTGGTACAAGTAAAAGGTGTGGTGTTTTTCTAGGGAGGGCTGAGAAGGAAGAGCCCCTGGATTTTTTTTTTTTTTTTTAGTTTATTGCCTGTTTGGGAGGGTGGGGAGGGTAGGGGATGGTTAAATTATCAACAGTTTGTGCCAGGCTTTTAACTCCTTCAAATGGGAGGCAGAATTATTTCCGTGACCAAATGCCTGACCATAAAGTGCTGTTCATTTGTACTCTGCAAAGCAATGCTAAGGAACGTGACTGGCAGCAATGTGCAATGAGTGAGTGTGTCAGTAAGGAGTTAGCTCTTTTGTCAGAGTATTTAAGTTGCAAATTCATTTTGTAATTCAGTTCAGTAGTATTATAGTTGTTTTCCTTTTTTAAAAGTGTATATTCTGGGTAATTTTAACTGTTAAGAAAAAAAAATAATTGCAATTTAATACCACATAGTGTTTTAAGTATTTTTTTTATATGGAAAGGTCTTATGAACCAATAAAGCTATTTCAAAGTATTCTTGAATCTTTATTTTCCCTTTTCATTGACCCATAAATGTTACAACTAGAGAGGTGGCTTTTATTGCAATATTTTGTTTATTGGTTTAAAGCTATGACAAAAGGTCAAGTAAAGTAAAACAGATTGGAGAGCCCAAGAGGCCATATTTTTCCAAAAGATTCACTTTTATGGATCTTAATTTTAGGGTTCTTTGGTGTTCTGACTTAAATACCTTGTTTTAGGGGAATGATAGACCTTCAAATATGAAAGACAACAATATAACACAACCTTGATGGGAAACAAACTATGAAACCAATTCATTTAACAAACCTTTGACTTGTCTCTTCTTCTGTGCCCTGATGGAAGGAGCATGGAGAGCCCAGGAGTGAGTGGGAAGTGCCCGGTTAGAGAGATGGTGAGCAGAACATCATGATCAATGGCACAGTGGTAGGAGAGCATTTGTGATGGGCAGGAGTCACTTCACCTTTAGAGAAGGGGTTTGGAATTGTGGATGAATCCTGCGTATTATGTTCTAAGGACCCCTTCTGTGTCGGCGGAAAAGAAGAAGAAAAAAGTTTCCTTGAGAGAACTATGAAGTAAGTGATAGTTTTCCCACCAGAGTATTAAATATGACATCATAAATAAATGCAGCATTAATAAAATGCTCGCTGTGTTCATAGCACTGCCCCAAGCACTGGGGATACAGATACCATCAAATAAGATAGTACATGCTCTCAAGAAGTTTACATTCTAATAGGGGAAAATTTTAGCTAAAAAATCCTAGGTTGGAAGAAAGGGAGTGACATGGTATGGGAAGGTTGGAAAATAGTATGGAGGCCTAACTTTGAATAAGATAAAAGTGAAAGCTCACCTTTCAGATGTTATGTTTATACCTATGTTGCCACCAATAACAATCCCCTTGCCTCCCTTTTTATCTTTTTTTCCTGTCCCTTAAATTTTAGTACCACTGCCAGGGTGGAAGACCCAGTTGCTCCAACTGGTTATGCAATCCAAGTTTCCTTTGAGGGCAAGATGAGAATGAAAGCCAGAGTAGGCAGAATGCTGTGGCACCAGTTGTATCCAAATGCTTTGTATGTGAAACTATGAAAATACTTCAAATCTTTTGGTCCAGAATTTCCCAGTTGCTTTTTTACTCTTATGGATACCATCAATGTATGCCAAGCCCAAAAGAATTACATGGACAAACTATTTGGAATATTCTGTTAAGTGGAAAATGGGACACCAAAAAGCCACTCGTCTACCACAGGTTGGCTTAGCCAGTTGGGACACATATGGTGGCTTCTCTTATTGAATTAGTATGATTATTACAATAACAGGAAAAGAGTGAAAAAAGTTATAGTGAAGGACTATCATTGGCTAGTTCAAGGGAGACCTCATTCCTCAGTTTTAAGTTTAGTATATGAAAACATTTTTTGAGTGGGTCTCTATCCTCAACATGAAACTTCCAAACATTGATAAAATTTAAATATTACTATTTACTGGAATACACTAATCGCTGAAGATAAAACAGCTTAGTTGAAACCAAGAAATGATTTTATCACCATAGAATTTTGAATGGCCCCTCAGAGATCATTTAGGGCAGCGGTTCTCAACCTGTGGGTTATGTTCAGTTTGTAGCAATGAAAATACATCCCACATATCAGATATTTACATTACAATTCAAAACAGTAGCAAAATTACAGTTATGAAGTAGCAACGAAAATAATTTTATGGTTGGGGGTTACCGCAACATGAGGAACTGTATTAAAGGGTCGCGGCATTAGGAAGGTTGAGAACCACTGATTGAGGACAATCACCAGATTTTAAAAATGATGATGAATAGGCGCAGTGAAAATCTTCAAGTTAGAGAAACCTTAGAAATCGAGTCCAACTCATTCTGATACTAGGAATTGCCACTATAACATTCTGACAAGTGGTGCGGTCTCAGGGCTTTTCACAGTTGTGGCCACCTTATATCATGGCTTCATTGTGAACAGGTTGTCTACCTAACTAGCCTACTTTTGGGGGGTCTTGTACAGGTTTATAAAATCTGTAGATCAGGAAAATGGTGCTTATGTAGAAATGGACCTAGATTTTAGCAAAACCCTCGATTGATAAGTAGTTATTGCTCTTGTGGAAAAGGTAGAGGCACATGCCTTACACTTATATTCCAGAAAGCAATTTTATACGTATGAAAAGGGAGGCACGCCCTGAATACTCTTATTTCTCTTAAAATAGGTCAGTCTCATTTTTTTTCTCCCCATGAACTTTCTAGCCCTATTTCCCAACCCATTTCTATTCTGTATTTGTGCAGGCCTTCTTAAACCCAAGTAGAAGATGTTATGTTTATACCTATGTTTCCACCAATATATTGTCTGTGCTTCTTCCTTTGCTCTCTGCTATGTTTCTAGTTAGTGGATTTTCACACACAGATGAATATTTTATTAACAGACAATCTGAACAACAGGTTATACCCTCTTATTGGCATAATTACCATCTCTGGAATAGGACTCCTCTCCTCTGACGTGGCCACCACTCTAATACAGGCCCTCATCACCACATACCTGGACTATTGCAATAGCCTACAGGTGGATCTGACTGCCCAAGTCTCTCCCCACTCCAGTCCATTCTCCATTCAACCATCAAAGTGATTTTCCTAAGGCAAAGTTCTGACCATGTTCCCTCCCTGCCCCAAACCCAGAACTCAGTAAACTCTAGTGGCCCCCTTTTACCTCTAGGATCAAATACAAAATTTTCTGGCATTCAGAGCCCTTCATAACCTAGCCCAGAGGTGGGGAACCTGCTGTGGCCTTGAGGCCATGTTGCCCTCTAAGTCCTTAAGTATGACCTTCTGAATCCAAACTTTATAGAACAAATCTCCAAAAACTTGGACTCAGTCAAAAGGCCCCACCCAAGCACCTAGAAGGCCACAAGTGTCCTTGAGGCCACAGGTTCCCCACCCCTGACTGTCTTTCCAGGCTTCTTACATCTTTCTCCCCAAGACACATTCTTCAATATAATGACCCCAGCCTCCTGGCTGTTTCATCAACAAAATAATTCATAATAATACTAGAAGTGGAGAACAGTTCTTGGGTTTGACTAGTCTTGGGATGTTCTGCTTCAAATCTAAAATGCTTGCCTCCTAATTAACAGCACACACTTTCTAAGTTTAAAAGTCAGACTGAAATGACAAGTCTTAACAAAGTGACTACAGAGTCCGAATTAAAAGTTTTAATGAGCTTTAATTTACCAGCTGGGGCTACTCCATGCCAATTCAAAGAGGGAGCAGCCCAGAACTCGGGGTTTTATACATTTATACATTTTTTTAGGTTTACATATCTAACACAATTAGATCCTAAGTAAGTTACCATATAGATGCAAGAAAACTTGGGGTAGGACATGGACCAAAATGCACATTTTAGGGGAGTTAGAGTCTGCTAAGACATGGATGGGAATGCAGGGAGTGAGGCCAGTGGTATTGCCATGCAGGTATTGTCAGGAACTTGGAGCTTGATGACCCTTGGTTCCTATCAATTTCAATGGTAGCAGAGGAAGGGGAGAGGACACAAACTGCCTGCACGTCCCCCAGTGTTATTTTTGTTGGGGAATGCCAATTGGAGTTCTGAGCAGAGGCACACAGAGATTTTTTTACAGACTGAAGTTACAACAATGTTACAAAGGAACTCCAACACCTGGGAACCTGACCCAGTTTGGGTCACCTCTCTTATCTGTCTGTTGGAGATGGGACAGTGGCTCAAGGTTGGATTTTGGAGGTGCAGGGAGGTTTTGCTGCTCGTGGGCAAACAAGGCTGGTTGCTTGAATGGCCTGGGATGGTTCCCCCTGCCCACACTCCCCAGAGCTAGCTTGGTGATGATGCCAAAGACACCCATCAAGCCTGTAGGTGAAAAGCTGGTGAAGGGCTGGGCCTCTGGACAGCATCTGTTGCAAGATTCTTCTTCCACCTCCTCACCCTCGGGCTGGCTAAGGTAGGTCAAGTCCCCAAGGGAAGCCATTGGAGATGTTCAGAGAAATGGGGGTATCTCTTGGTTGGGGGGGTGGAGGGAGTATGGAGAGGATGTGGATTCTGGGCAAGACTTTGGCTTCTTCCAAAGAACTAGCAATTCAAAATCAGGCCTGGGTCTGCGGGCTCTTATTAAATGGGAACCCATACTTTTTGCTAAAGGCACCCCAGCACCCCATTCCCCCCTCAAATGAATGGGACCCAGAATTATTTGGGGACAAGGGACAAAGGTCTCAGTCCCAGGCTGCTTCATGCTCAGAAGGGGCGTAGAGCTGTCTGCCTTAGGGGTCCATCATTTGAGGAGTGGGTGCTGTGGTGTTCGGGCTGTGGATGGTAATCAGCCTGAGCTGTCAATGCACTGTGCCTAGAAGATACAAATCTGGCAAAGAGATTAAACAAACAAGAGCCAAAGGAGATTGGAGAAAAATGACCAGAAGTAGAGAGGGCATGGGCTAGCATAATTCATTACTGTATTGCCTTACACAAGGGAGGTTTCTGACTTGAAACTCACAACTGAATAGTAGACATACATTCTTGTTTCACAAAGCTTGCTTATCCTCTGATTATGTTCACTTTGGAAGTACTTTTACATATACACTCAGTTACAGATACTAGCTTTTGCTTAGTTCATTGAACAGCTACATTAATTTGGCAATATTCCAATGAAAAATTTTGTAGGCTATTTCATTAACTTGGTTACACGACGGTGGTCACTGAAACCTGCTTGCTTTTTTTTCTACAGTAAGGGGGGGTCAAGGTAGCAGTTCTTGTGCAGGCCTGGGTTCTTTTTCAGGTTCCCTGGCTCAGATGTTCACTCAGCAGCCTTACAGGGACTCACAGAAACGTGATTGAATACCAAAGGTACATAGAAACAGTTCATTTTTTCTAGCCCCACAGGGGTTACATAAAGAGTCACAAAATTGCATAAAAAATCCAAACATTTGATCTTATTACTAAACATGCTCAAGGTTTAAGTTTCCATAATAGAGAATTTTGAAAGCCAATCTTATACACCTGTATAGTTCTTAGAAGAATCAATCTGATGCTGTTACTTTCCTCAAAACTTTAGGATCAAGTTACAAATCTTTCTGCTTTTTATATTTCCAATCAAACCTATCATTCAGAATATTCAGCCTTCCTTTACATTTGTTAACCACAAAACAAAATGGTTCATATCTTTTACTGACTACTTGCTGTGATCATAGAAACCTGCTATAGAAGGAACAGAAACAGGGGACATATGACATTCCAAATATGACAGGATAAAACATCCTTGGCTCCGTTTAGATTCAGGTAAAGTCATAGATATCCATCCATGCAGCATGTCTCAGTACCACCTCATAGCTAGACTCAGGAATAGGTGGGAAACATTCTTTTTCAAAGGAATTTCATGGGCGCCAGACGGGATTCCACCCCAGCAGAGGCTGCGATTGTCCCTTTGGCCCTTACCAGATGTAGACTTCCACCTGTTAACAGTATAGGAACACACTCCCTCTGAGTAACTTGTGGCATCTCTCTGGTTACTGATTTATGCCAGCATCTATACCCAAATCCAAACTCCAAACAAAATTTAATTGTTGTCCCAAATGCCTTCTACCTCAAACAACAAGTTTCACTAATCACAGCTTAGAGCCAGCTTTTTTTTTTAATCTTTAATCTCATGAAGCTGCAATAAGCAATAAATTTTACCAAGTTTCACAAATGTAAGGAATTCCATTTACTATTATTCCCTTCTCTTGTGGAATGTCCTTGCCTAATAGAGATGGTTTCTATGGGCTTTGGCAATTTTACAACATAAGGAATAACTGAGAAGGATTTTAGGGAGAGGTTGGTGGTGATGCCCCTGCTTCTGCAGGAGGACTGTTCAGAATAACATTTTATCAGTCTCCTCTTTTCTACATACAGTACCAATTAACAACTTTAGGTTTTAACATTAAAACAGTTGCCCAAATAACTTTGTTAACATTCTTACAAGTTAAGCATATGAGTTTTCAAAGAACAATACTCTAAAACATTACAAAAGAAACTGCTTTTCTTACAACACCGATGATACAAGGTTCAAACTTTGAAATAAAAACCAATTACCAATCTGATGACCTTAAAATTTCACATGAAGTTACACAGAAATAAAGTTTTCTTGTTATCACACAACCCATCAACTTATCACTAGAAATCAATTACATTCTGGAATCTCACATAGATGGTGAATGTGGTGATCCATAAACTTTCAGATGAACATAATTAGACAATTGGGCTTACTCGATGTAGTGGCTTTTTCTTCTCTCCCCACATTGCAAAGCCTGGTTGTGAATCCAAGAAATGGAGAGGTTCATCTGTGTTCCCAAAGATGTTGGTTTCAGGGTGCCCAAGGGGGAGGGGGGCCCAGGGCTGTTGCAAGGTGGCCCCCAGTATAGCTAACATACCTCCTCCCCCTTTCTTTTCCCAAGGTGGGGAAGGATACTTTTCAAAACTGACCGGAATGAATTCAATAGCTTTACAGTTGCATTCCCACACACAAAACTTTTTTTTCTTTTAAGTGAGGTAGGAAATCTGCCTCTTCACGTCTCTCTGCATTCAAAACCCTGGGCAGATGTTTCCAATGCAGAGAGAGGCATTTAACCAATCAGGAAATGCAGTTCAAAACACAAAGTACAGAGACCTAGAAACCAGGCAGAAAGAATACCTTTAAAAAGCAACATATTAAACATTTCCCCTAATTTTCCTTTCCATTAGAAGTCTTTTGTCCTGACAGGGGATAGAATCTCCTGACTTTGACTTCAACTGGCTGTGGGGGCGGGTCATCTCAAGTTCATTCTTACTGTGAAACTCATTGAGTTCCCGGAGTAATTTATAACTATGGCAACCATGGACAAGGAGAATGAAATATTCTCCTTCCATTAGCTCTTTTATTTTATGCTGTTAATTTTTAACTTCCTCTTTTCCCAATCTTTTGATGAAGGGGGGAGGGAAAAAGGAACATTCACTTCTAAACCAGTTTTGAGCTGCTTTCTAGAAAGCAGAAAAATGATCCAGCCCTATCCCATCCTAAAAAAACATTTTCCCACACAAAACACAAGACAAAGACAGACAAAAGACAGATGAACGGACAACACAGATCTGCCCCTGACAAAACACAAGACACAGACAAAAAACAGACCCAATCAGAGGTCCCGAGAGAGGGAGGGAGAGACAGAGAGAGAGGTCTTAAGAAAAGGCTTAAACAGAGGCCCCCAAAGGCCTATCAGAGGTTGCCAACAGCATCCTGGATGACCAACCCAATAGGTGCAGTCTACTGCGTCCAGCCTGCCCCCTACCCTACTAGGAGAGTGCTCATCAGAGATCTCTCTCAGAGATCCATACAGAGGCCCTACCAACCCAACAGAGGTTGTCAATGGCATCCCAGATAACCAACCCAGTAGGTGCAGTCCGCTGCAGCCAGCCTGTCCCCTACCCTACAGAAATACTCACCCGAAACAGAAGGAGAGAGAGAGAGAGAGAGAGAGAGAGAGAGAGAGAGAGCTGTGCAGAAACTGGAGCTCCTTACCTGCTGATTATTAATGCAATCTGGGAATCTTTCCAATCTGCAGCCCGATTCGGAACAAGGAAGTAGATTTGGGGCTGAGGAATATCTCTCAGTAGCCACCCCCTGAATCAATTTCCCAGTTCAGTCCACCTCGCAGATGGAAAGGTGGTCACTGGAGATGGCCAAAGGCCATCTTGCTGGGGCCTCCAAATGAAATGACGAGTCTTAACAAAGTGACCACAGAGTCCAAATTAAAAGTTTTAAGGAGCTTTAATTTACCAGCTGGGGCTACTCCATGCCAATTCAAAGAGGGAGCAGCCCAGAGCTCAGGGGTGAGGAATCTTTTATACATTTTTTAGGTTTACATATCTAACTAACACAATTAGTTCCTAAGCAAGTTACCATATAGATGCAAGCAAGCAGTTACTAAGGCAAGGGGGG
>CM053587.1:230806245-230816311 GCA_028646515.1 Pseudochirops corinnae
CTAACCATCCCTCTGCTGTCCCAGCTCTCCACTTCTCAGTTGGGGGTTGGAGGAGGGAGCTACCTTTAGCCATTTGAGTATTGTGGCCCTGGTATGCATTCCTGCCTCCTTTTCTGGATCTTTCTGTCCAGCCTGGAAAATAATACATAATATTCCTTAATATGCTGGAGAGCAGATCTCATCTTGCTGATTCATCCCAGGTCTCAGAGGTTGGATTCAAACCCAGATGTTTCACCTCTGTGTACGTTTTTCTTCCTCTGCACCAAGTTTCTCTGAGTTCAGTAACTTACTGATACTATCTGTCTGCAAGGGAAATTTTCTTAGTTTTTAGTTCTTGTAGCTTCACATGTGTATAAACTTAAATATGGTACACACATGCTCAGTAGCTAACAAAGATACAGTTGGCTCTTGTGTGGCATGGATAGATATCTGATCTGGAATCTGGCCAACAGCATTGCCAAGAAAAATGGCAGCTTCCACAGTGGCAGAAACTAGGAGACATGCTGTGCTTGTATTAATAGTATAACAGGAGAGACCGGTGAAATCTAAAACCACTCCATCTTGAGTCCTATCTTCACTTTCTTATTTCCAAGAGGGTGACATTGAGTTTGAATTGCATCTACATACCACACATAAAATATTTGTATTCTGGATATGGGGGGGTTCAGATAAAAAGCATTTTCTCCAGTTGTTTGGGGGAGGGGAGGGAAGAAAATAGGCATTTACTAAGCTCCTACTGTGTGTGTCAGGCATTGTGTTAAGTGCTTTAAAAAATATTGCCTTATGTAGTCCTGACAACAACCCTAGAAGTTAAGTGCTATTATTTCCATTTTACAGTTGAGGAAACTGAAGCAGACAAGGTAAGCAACTTACCCAGGGTCATACAGCTAGTAAAGATAGGCTTACAATTAGCTTATTCTCACAAGCTTAGCTCCCTCCCATCAAACTGGTTACAAAACCTCACTATCAAAGTAAGTAGTAAACAGAAATTGGGGAAGTTATATAGTTAGAAGAGATCGGTACACCAGAGTAAAGGAATTCTTCAGCTGGAGTGAGAGAAGATCTCAGCTCAGGCAAGGAAGGAGAATGATCTTCCTAAAGACGAGTCCATTCTCAGCAATCTAGCATTGCATGTGCTGGGAATCAAGGGACATGTTGAGGGGTGGCTTCCTCACGTATTTGCGGTTCAAGGGAGACCTCCAGTCTCATTCTTATTCACAAGTTCACTTGCCTCTACCAGACATCTTTTTATACTTTTCTTCAAAGTTTCTGAATTATAAACCTCCTCCCCTAACCCCACCCCTGTAATGTTAAGGGAATCTGAAGATATTCCCTGCCCCTTAACAGGCCCACGTGACCCTCTTTGAGCTTTGGCCAAGCCCACAGATGAGTCACATGGAGCCTATGGTGGGAGGAGTTTGCCAAACAGGTGGAGCAGGGAGAGTGAGGCAAAGCAACTGGTGTGAATGAGAGAGGGAGGAATTTTGCCTAGGGGAACTTGTTTGTGGGAAGGCCTAATGGAGGGAAGGCTTGGGGATCGTGGAGCTTCCTGCATTCGTGATGTGTATAGACTTCTTTGTTACCATGGTAGAATTGGCTTTCTGGTATGTGAATAAATACCTTGGTTTTGTCTTTGAGGAAGAGAGTTTATTACATTTTGCAATTCAACCCTAGAAATATGTCTGCATATTCATAGCAGCTGCTATGGGTATCACAGGGGCAATATACCCCCAACCCACCCAAAGCGAGCATTTGGAGATTCCGGGTAGGTAAGAGTTTCTTGCTACAGAAATTGGATCTTTTTTTTCAGGATTTTTTTGAAACATTTATTTTTTAAATTTTGAGTTCCAAATTCTCTACTTCCCTCCATCCCCTCCCCTATCCATTGAAAAGGCAAATAATACCCATTATATATGTAAGTCACACAAAATATATTTTTTAAACAAACAAAACCAAGAAAAATAAAAACAATGAAAAACAATATTCTTCAGTCTTCATTCAAAATTCATCAGTTCTCTCTGGAAGCAGATTTTTCATCATGACTTCCTTCAGAATTTTCTTGGATCATTATTTTGATCAGAGTAGTTAAGTTTTTCACAGCTAATCATTGTTACAAGAGGGCTGTAAAAGCATACAATGTTTTCCTAGTTCCACTCGCTTCACTTTGCATGACTTCATGTAAGTCTTTCCAGGTTTTGCTGTAACCATTCCCTTCATTATTTCTTATAGAACAATAATATTCTCATAGTCATATACCACAATTTGTTCAGTCATTCCCCAACTAAAATAACAGACACACATTTTTAGACATAGCCAATTTGTTGATTTGTTTTGCTTAACTATGCTTATTACAAAGAATAGCTTTTTTAGGGCAAGGTAAAATTTGACACACACACAAAAAAGAGGTCATGATAGTGATTTTAAAAAAAAGAAAAGACTGAAGCACTTTTTTGAATGCACAGAAAAGAACAAAAGTCAATGCAGAGGGATCACAATCAAGTAACTTTGAAACTAACAGATGTGTGTGTACACCCCCCCCCCAGGTATATATCATAGAAATTCACTGTGATATTATTTTATTCTGTTCTTTTTTTTTCCAATTTTATTAATAATTTATCTACTTTTAGTTTACAACATTCAGTTCCATAATCCCTTGAGCTGCAAGTTTTCTCTCCCTCCCTCTCCTCTCCCCTCCCAGAAACTGGGTCTTTCTTAGGAGAAGTTTTTTGGGTTTTTTGTTTTTTAATTATCAGGAGTGGACGTAGAAAAGCAGTGTGGAACTAGGCAAAGAGCGTGGATTTGGAATCCCAAGATCTAGGATTGAGTCTAATTCTGTTTTTTTAATGTGGGGCAGCTAGGTGGAATAGAGGATTGAATGCCAGGCCTGGCATTGGGAAGACTCATTTTCCTCAGTTCAAATCTGGCCTCAGATACTTATTAGCTGTGTGACCTTGGGAAAGTCACTTAACCCCATTTACCCCAGTTTTCTCATCTGTAAAGTGAGCTGGAGAAAGAAATAGCGAACTACTCCAGTATCTTTGCCAAGAAAACTCCAAATGGGGTCAGACATGACTGAAAAACAATTGAATAGCAACTGCTACTTAATAGCTGCCTTTCCTTAGACAAGTTACTTAACCTGAGCCTTCGTTTTTTCACCTGTAACATCAGAATAATACTGTATTTGCCTTGCCTACCTCACAAGATTTTAGTGAGCATCTAATAAAATAAATCTACAAGACAATTTTGTGAAGTGCTTTTTATGCAAATATAAGGCAGTTGAGAAGCTTACAGATTGGAGTTCTAGCTTTTTACTACTGAAAATATAGTTAAAATAATTTACCTGTAAGCCATTTCTGAATCTCAATAAAACTGCTGCTGACACTTACACAATACAAGGCTGTTCTGGTAAAATGCCATCTAGCTCCAGAGCAGAAACTTGACACCTTCAATGTGGCACATACTGTAATAAATTTGTGTGGAAGTTGGCCAAAATTTAGGAAATGAGCCGAGAAAGTAAGTCAACATTCCCCTGAGAATAAATTAGATCCCTTGACTGTTTACAATGGAATTTAGCTAATAGAGATTGACCTGCCAAATGGAAACTTAACCAATAGATATTATATTGCTGATCTTTTATAGATTCAGGACAAGACAATGGCTAGAGTTAACCAAAAACTTTGTTCTTGAGTATTGGAGTTCTTGTAAGTTTTATTCTTTACTTAGAATTCACATTCCTGAATTTAAAGGAGTAAAATTAGGAAATATAGAGCATTATCTGGGTCAAGCAAATGGAAGCGTATGAATATGAGGAGCTGAAAAATGAAAATGGTTGCTATTCTTTCTTTTAGATTACAGGATCAAATTTGAGTAATATCTAATTAGCTACCAGTGAGAAATGTTTTGAGTTTTTTGTAACATGAAATGGCCAGAACCTTTTCTTTGACAGGAACATTATTGATGAAAATTGTAGCCATTGCCCATAGTTTATAATAATCACAAATATGTGTTGATAACTTTAAAGTTTTCAAAATGTTTTATATCCCTTATCTCATTCAATCCTCACAAAAGCTTCTAAATCCTCTGAGGCACAAGACAGGAAAGTTAAAGCTTAGTGCACAGTGAAATCCAGCTTCAGTCTGCTAAAAGATGTGGGATGAGGGTTTGTGTATTGCTGAGGGGAGAGGAGGAGGGAGGAGAGACAAGTTACAATTTCTCAGAGCCTTAGTTTACAATATTTACACTTTCCCATCTCATATCATTGTGGTAGGAAAGCACTTTGTAAACCTTTAAGTACTATATGTGAGTTTTTATTATTATCTCCAGTTTTAAAGATAAGGAAATTAAGGTTTAAAGAGTGACTAAATTGGTAACTGGAAGAGCTAGAACTTAAATTTAAGTTTTTCAATTTGAAGTTTAATGTTCTTTCCATTAAAATATCATATCTCTGGGATGTGGAAAAATTAGGACACTGATACATTGTTGGTGGAGCTGTGAACTGATTCAATGATTTTGGAGAACAATCTAGAATTATGACCATAGACCTAGGTCTGTTAGGTCTGTTTCCCAAGGTGACAAGGGGAAAAAGTAAAAAACCTATATATTCTAAAATATTTACAGCAGCTTTCTTTGTGCTGGCAAAGAATGAAAAATTTGGAGGGTGCCTGTGAATTGGGGAATGGATGAACAAATTGTGATATATGACTGAAGGAATACTACTGTGCTATAAAACTTGATGAGCTGATTGATTTTAGAAAAATATGGGAAGACTTGCATGAAATAATGAGGAGTAAAACAAGCAGAACCAAGAGAATGTTGTACATAGTAACAGGAATATTGTTCAAAGAACAACTTTGAATTACATTTGAGTATTATAAACATTTGAATCAACTACAAAGGACCTATGAAGGAAGATACTATCCACATCCAGAGAAAGAACTGATAGGTTAGATGTATGTATAGTATAGTCTTACAGTGTGTATGTGTGTGGTGTGTGTGTGTGTGTGTGTGTGTGTGTGTGTATCTAATAGTAGCCCTCTCTAGGGTGGAGGTGGGGAGGAAAGAAGGGAAAAAAATACAAAAGAAAACTCAGAAGGAAGCCCAGAAAAGTAGGGTAGCTTTGAAAATGATGTATAGTATTTATTACAAGTTTTTCTATATAGAAAAGGAAACAATGTAAAATGGAAATTCATGTTTTTATTTTAATCTTCTTTCTATGTTATGCTGTTTACATAGAAATGTCCTTTTTTTTTTGTCTTTTGTATTAAGTGAAAAATGAAAAAAAAGTAAAAAGAAAAAAGCATATAATAGATTCAACATGTTAATTTCAATAAAAAACCATTTTTTTTTCTGAAAGAAATGGACATAGAAAGCAGATCTTGCTCCCAAGAGACTTGCAATTTAAGTATGGATCAAACATAAATATCTCATTGTCAGTGCCACCATATGGGAGCTGAAAAACAATAATGTTAAAATCAAGCAAATTAGCAGACGTAATAATGAATGAATGAATGAAAAGCATTTATGGAATACTTGCTATATGTTAAGTATTGGGACTGCAAATACGAAATCAAGACTCTTCCTGCCTTTAATTAATTTAATTCTGATGGGGAAAGTGGTGACCAGAGAAGGCTGTTTTGGTCCCACAAGTCACTAGGAGAATGAGGTGAAGCTATATAGCTATATAGAGGTATGTAGAGTTGATTGACATATTCTTTCTAGAAGCAATAACAGTAGTGATTTGATTACAATTCACAGACCAAGAAGAGTAGGTGTTTGGCAAATGGCAGGAAGATGATGGGAGTGGACAACTGGACTTGTAGTCTGGGAGTCCAGTAGTGTGGGGGCAGACTAATTAGAGTGGGCTGTGAGAGTTTGCACTCCTTGAACTCACTGATCCGAACAGCTGGGGTCCAGGGTGAAGGTTCCAAACCTGAGTGGATTAAGTGCCCCAGAATTTGATCTCTGGAGGCCTCATAAACAGCACAGCTGTAGGGAAGATGGGGGAAAAAATGGCCTGAGTAGACAGCTGCAATCATCATCTGGTTGGCATCTGGGTGGCAAGATATAAGGAAGGGTAGGAAACATCCAGGGCATTGTGCCATTTGGAGACATCAAACTCTTAGGTGAAAATAACTCTTCTCCCCCCACCCTAGTTATTTATGTTTTTATATGCCTCAAAGCTATTTCTGGGACTTCATTAATGTACCCTACACTTGCCCCTGATCATTCAGGGGGCTTATGACAATAGTCTCTTTTCATAGCATTTGAGAAAAAAGGAAGTGACCTTTGTCATCCTGACTTTTTGGTGGCCATCCACTGGAGTGGAGGGAAGGCTTTCAGGAGGTGGGAGCTGCTCATTGTTCTCAGTGCCTTTATGTGAGGGTCATCTGCATTTATAGAAACTTGTCAACTTCAAATTCATGCTAGTTTATTCCCTTGTAAGGCATAGATCCTTCGACAAATAATACAGAATAAAATTTTCTTCGTACGTCAGATGGGACCTAGCCACAAACTGAGCATTTAGCTCTTTAGTGTTTAAGCTTTGATCATTTTAATTTGTAATTCGAATGGTTTCTCCTGAGAGCTCTTTTGTGATAAAATATCCATCTCTACTTCATGTGTCTGACCACCAGGGGTCAGACGTGAGCCATGCTTGAATTAAACTCATCCTGACTTCTCTGCTGATGGAAGTTTCCTAGCAGTCCCATTGTGCCATTTTCCTGTGAATGTAACTTAATCAAAACAAGAGAAGTCACATAGAAATAGCACATGAAGGGAAAAGCATATTGTGCAATTTTTTAAAACATTCAAACGTCTTACTAAGCAAGACAGCTTACCACCTGCTTTGATTAGTAAATTTAAAACTAACTGGATGATTTTGAATAACCTTTTTCTTTAAGGACCTCCAAACTTTAAGGATGAAACAAATCTAACAAAACTAATCAAATATAACTGCAAGTCACCTAATCAAGTTAAAATAATATTTATTAAGCGCCTTTGTTCAAGATGCTGTGTTAGGCATTGAGGATGAGAGAAAACTAAATAATTCTTTCAAGGAGGAATATATCTATTAGGTCAGTGGTTCTCAACCTTCCTAATGCCGCGACCCTTTAATACTCCTATGTGGGAGTAACTGCATGTGGGCGACCCACCTGGAGACCGATAGAGGAGGGGAGTCTCGGTTCCTAAGACCATTGGAAATATGTGTTTTCCTATGGTCTTAGGCGACCCCTGTAACCCCTGTGAAAGGGTCATTCAACCCCCAAAGGGGTCACAACCCACAGGTTGAGAACTGCTGTATTAGGGGATAATTAGATAATAGATAATTAGGGACAATGGGATATGTTCACATATAATTATGATATAACATGGAATATGGTAGGGATATAAAAGAGGTAAAGCAAAATGCTTTAAGTAGTTAGTCAAAGAAGAAGCTATTCCTGGCTGATGCTAATAAATAAGGAAAGTTTCATGGAAGAGGAAGCATTGGAATCTGGTCCTAAAGAATTTATAGAATTTCAGTAATAATAATAACATTTATATAGCACCCACTATGTGCCAGATTCCAGGGGCTTTATAAATATCCTCATAACAACCCTAAGAAGTAGGTGCTCTTATCCCCATTTCACTTATGAGGAAACTGAGGGAAACAGAGGTTTATGTGACTTGCCCAGGGTCACACAGACTGCATTTTAACTCAGGTCTTCCTGACTCCTGACATAGCACTCTATCCACTCCTCTACCTAGCTGCCCTAGGAGAACAGAAGGTAGAATTGGAATATGTTGAGGAAGTTAGAGAAAAGGAGAGGGGATTTCATTTGAATGGAATGGCATAGGCAACAAAAAAAAACACACAGAGGTGGAAAAGTATACAAAATTTTGAGTCAATGAATATTGGTATCTTCAAGGTGCAGGTATGTGCTAGCCTCTGGAGGTACAGAGGCAAAACGGAGACAGTCTTTAGCCTAAAGGAGCTGTCAGTTTACCATAGGAGACAAAAAAAAAATTATGCATTTATAGGCCACTACATCTAGGCTCAACCCCAGCTATGTTTCACTTCATTCACTTCACTTCACTCACTCCGGGTCATCCTGGAGGTTGACTTGATCAATTCCTCTCCCTCCTCCTCACCATCCCACTTGGCAGCTGTGGAACTGTCATTGCTCTTGAGGAAAGGGGGTGTCAATCTATTCCCCTCATCACCCCAATGACACTCCAAACCAAACATCCTTCCACGGTTGCCACTTCTCTACATGTGATTGGTCCTCTTCTTAGAATTTAAGCTCTTTGAGGTCAACTGTCTTCACTTTCGTATTTGTATCGCCAATGACATATAATAAGTTCTCAATAAATGACTTTTCATTCATTCATTTGTTTATACATTCATTCTATCCCTGAGTTATATTCTGAGTCCCAGACAGGTAGCCTATTGTAGTAGTTAGTGTCAGCCTTAGAGTCAAGACCTAGATTCAGATCTTGCTTCTGATAAAAATATTACTTTAGTGACCATAGACAGCTCCCTTTAAACTCTAAGTTTATGAGTCACAGATGAGTTGCTGATAACTCAACTTTGTTGGGCATTTAAAATACTTCATAATCTGGTCCCTTTCTACTTTGCCAAGTCTTCATATAGTTACCTCTCCTTCAGATCCTCTACATACAAGCAATAATGGCCTAACTTTTAATCCCTCAAATCCCATCCAGGGTTGGGGAACCTGTGGCCTCAAGGCCATATGTGGCCTTCTAGGTCCTTGGGTGCAGTCTTTTGACTGAGTCTAAGTTTCATAGAACAAATCCTTTTATTAAGGGGATTTGTTCTGTGAAGTATGGATTCAATCAAAGGGCTGCACTTGAGGACCTAGAAGGCCACATATAGCCTCAAGGTTGCAGGTTTTCCCACCCCTGCATAATCCATATCTTTGCACAGAGTCCTCAATGTCTGAAATGCTGTGCCCTCTCACCAACTTTGACTTAATTTTGCTGACTTCCTTCAAGCAAAATTCCTTCAAACTTCCTCAAGTTCCTACCTATCCATAGATAAAATGGGGATATTATGAGCACCTACTTCGTACAGTTGTTATGAGGATCAAATGAAATAATATTTGTAAAGTCCTTGGAACCTGGCACATAGTAGGTGCTTTATAAATATTATATTATTTTATTATTATTATTATTATTATTACTGAAATTCCACCACTCCAGGTGGCCTTTCTTTTCCCCAAATGCTAATGTCTTCTTTCAAACTACTGTTGTCACTCTCTTTCCAAAACCTAATCACTTTGATCAGTTTGGTTTGTTTTTAAAATGCACATGTATGCATAGAAACATAACAGAATTATATTTTGAAAACCTTAATGTAAACTACATTAATAGATAGCGCTACTCTATAATTGACATGAAGTACTAAAGAAAAGGAATTGAGTATTAGGAATTCTTTTACAAGTTACCCAGTCCAATACATTTGACTTTATAGTAGGTGTTTTCTGATGTCAGAAGTGAGGGTGGAGGTAGCAGAGGACAGAAGGCTTTAGTTAGGAGAGGTAGCAACAGCACGAACAGCTATTTTATTTTCAACAAAGTAAATATAATGATGCCAAAAGGAAGAGAAGAAAAGGGGAAATGCAGGGGGAAAATTGTAGCTAGCATTACATGAGCATATTATCAAATCTTATAACCTTAATTTCATTCAATTTATTTTATTCATATCCTTCTGGATAATTAAAAGTATTCATTTATAAAATTTCTTCTGAGGGCTGAAAAAACTTAGATCTAACTATTAAGTGCCTCTGCCAGTGGAAAGCCAATCAGAAATGAAGATAAAATACTTTTGAAGATCTCTCATTTACAAGAGTAACAACTTATATGTGCATAGTGATTTTGCACCTTAAAAAGGAATTTTCCACAGAAAAGTGCTTGACAGTACAATTACTATTGTGTCTATTTTTTTTAATTTTATTATAGTTTGCATCATTCATTTCCACAAGATTTTGAGTTACATATTTTCTCCCCATCTTTCCCCCACCCACCGCCCCAAAACAGCCATCCCAGTGTGTCCCCCCTCCCCCAG
>CM053587.1:230816811-230836395 GCA_028646515.1 Pseudochirops corinnae
GGGGGAGAAAATATGTAACTCAAAATCTTGTGGAAATGAATGATGCAAAGTATAATAAAATTAAAAAAAAAAAAGAAAATACTAGCAAGGAGACTGCAGCAATTTATCAAACCAAGTGGGATTTATACCAGGCATACAAGGCTAGTTCAACAGTAGGAAAACTATAAGCATAATTGATCATAACAATAACAAAAAACAAACACAACATTGTTTGCTGGTGATAATTGAAATAATTAACAACTTTAGCAAAGTTGCAGAATATAAAATAAACCAACATAAATCATTAGCATTACCATATATTACTAACAAAAACCATCAGGAAAAGATAGAGAAACTCAGTTTAATATAAGTGCAGTCAGTTTTAAACCTAATCTTCCTGATCATTCTCAATAATATCCCACTCACTGCCTCTAGGAAACAATTATACAAAGAACAAAAGGTCTCTTCTCTCCTCCTCCCCTGTTTTGTTCTGGGATTGGTTATCCAAACAGGAGTTGTCCCAGTTTCTGTGGGAAGATCAAGTGTGCTTATAATAATGACCTAGAATATACCACAAGGAATTCCATTTGATTCCTGATTGTTGGCTTCAAAAAAATAAAGATTTATTTGAAATCTCCAAAATCTTCCCTTTTGGGGAAGCCAACCAATTTTTTTTTTTTTGGCATAATTTGAGATGTCTAATAGGCCTCTGAAATGCAAGATGAAAGGTTAGGACATGATAGGTACATTTGAGAGTTGTTAGCATAGAGGAAGTAATTAGTTCTATGAGAACTGATGAGATCACCAAGTGAAATAATATGGAGGAAAAGGAGAAAAGAGCCCAGGAAAGAACCCTGAGGGCTTACTGTTGTTAAAATGTGAGATGTGGATAAAGATACAGCAAAGGACACTGAGTAGTCAGATAGATAGGAGGAAAACTGGGAGAGAATGACATCCCCAAATATAGAGTATCAAGGAGGAGAGTGATGATAGTTAGCAGGTATGGATGGATCAAGTGAGGCTTTTTTTGGAGAGACATGGGCATAGTTGTAATTAGTAGTGGAACAACCAATAAACAGGAAGAGATTGAAGATAAGTGATTGTGGGGATGACAGAGGGGATGATCTACAAGAGAAGATGGAGTGACATGACATCGCTTGTGCAGGAAGAGAGGCTTGCCTTGGCAAGGAGAAGGGCGACCTCTCCTTATGAGACAGGGTGAAGGAGATGGTGACAGAAAACATCAGTGATAAGAGATGATAGGGGAAAAGGAAACTCTTAGCAAGTGGTCTCATATTTTGCAGGTAAAATGAGGCAAGGCTCTCAGCTGAGATGGTTATGGGAAAGGTACCTTAAAAAATTTGAGGACGGATGCAAAAGTTTGTAAGAATAATCATAATGAGTGGATAAATGAGTTAATTGAGGAGGTGTAGAAAGATTGTCTAGTAGCAGTGATGTCCCAGTTGAGGATATATAACATAAAGTTGTGGTAGACTCAGGCAGAGGGGTTGCTTGACTTTCTCCACGTTGATTCAGCAGCATATACGCAGGAGTGAAGGCAGTGGATGATGAGAGTGAGCCAAGCCTGCGGCTTGGTAGGGTATAATTGTCAATATGATAAGGGGGCAAGAGATTCCCTACAAATCCATACCCACCTACCCCTAGGTTTATGAGAAGACAAGTCCTGTGTGTAGCAGATTTGATCTATTAGAGTTGAGCAGTTGAGGCACCAGCTTCTTTGCCTGTGATGCTGTAGAATCATGAGACTATTTACTTTTTTGTTATATTTAAATTTTTAAAAATACCATTGGAAATTTATGATTTTTATATTGATCAATATGTGTGTAATGAATACACTAATAAATTTCTTTCACATTCCCTCTTTTTGGTTAAAAAGGTCAGGACAACCCTTGAGGACTGAGAAACATTCATCTGAAACATGATTATAGAAGTTTGCTATAAAAAGAAGAAGGACATAGTTATTATATAACAAAGGGAAAAATTCCCTTAGCTCTGTTTGATTTCAGGCATGAGTCATATCTGACAGCCAATTATGTAGTTAACTACTGAGTGTTAAAGACAAGGCTCAGAATTAACCAGGTGGAGAATTTTCCTTTTCCAGAAAGGAAATAGCACAATGGGAAAATAGTTGGGAGTATCCTACCTAAGCTGAGTCCTAGATCATCCCCCCAAACTTTCCCAGGCACAGACATCCACCTTAGCAGTCCTCACACTGCCACACATGCCATTGTCTATTATTGACTTTATGACAATTCAGACAACTATTCCAGTAGTGAAAACTCAAAGCAAATTACAGCCCCAGGAATTTTTTAATTTAAATAGCAATTTAGGACTTGAATACCTTGAGGCATTTAGGGAAGAAAAAAACCTGCTACTTCCATGAACATTAAGACTAGGAGGCCAGCAGCTAAGAGAGAGAAAAGGCTTAGTTTATAGAAGGAGTAGCTGCAAACCTCAGCCCACGTCCAGTTTCTTGGATAATGGTCTGCCTCAGATGTCATCTTCTTCTCAGCCTGTGGGTCTTGGGAACAGCTGTCTACCTCAGATGTTAGCTGCTTCAGACCTCGTTTGATTTTCATGGTCAGGTCACCTGTGGGTTCCACAATCCAAGTGAGTGGTACTGCCCTTTGGAGATGTGACAGGTAGATCCAGGACTCTACTCCCTGGAATTTGGTGGCAGTGGGGATGAGCAGGACTTCAAAGGGCCCTTTTCACTATGGCTCCAAGGAGTGTTTTTGGAGATTGTGTTTTCAGTAGACCCAGTCCCTGGGTTGGATCAGGGGCTGAGTCTGTTAGAATTTCTAAAGAATGAGACTGTGAGACAAGTTGGAAAGTCTCTGATATTCTCTGAGACAACCCAATCTGTTATTGTTCGAGGCCTTTGGCTACTATGCTTCCCACCCACAGGTACAGTGGCATTGGGCATCCTGGTACTAACTTATAGTGACTGAGCTTTCAGGAACCAAATGGCTTAGATATAAGGTCTAGCAGGGCTAAAGGAAGGGTTTTGGGCCAGGGGATACCTAGTTCCTCAGAGGATTTAGCAAGGGAGGTTTTAGGTATTCCTTCAACTCTTTCAACCTTTCCTGATGCCTGGAGGTGATAGGCACAATGGAAGTATGAGTAATTGACCAAGATGAAAGCAGCTTAGGTAATGAAGCCCCTCTATCATTATGTATTTCTTTAGGAACCCCCATGATGGAATGATTTTTTTCTAAGAGGATTTATTACCCCAGAGGTTATGGCACTATGACAGGGAAACACTTCCATCCATTGGGAAAACATGCATAAACAAAGCATATTTATAACCAAGGGACAGTGGTAATTGAATGAAATTGTTCTGCCAGATTTCAAAGGGTGCATCTGGGAGAGGAAACTGCCCAGGGACTGGTTTCAGCATTGTGCTTGGGGCAGGTGGGACACATCTCATAGGTAGTGAGAGCAGGCCTGTAAAACTCCTTCGCCAATATTCTTGTGCCTGTGAAATCCACACTAAGTGAAGGGAATCAAAGAGTATAGAACCTGTTCCCATTACCAAGGCTCTGGTCTTGTGACCTACCAAGTAATGATCCCCGAAGACTCGAGCGTTCTTGCTCCCACATGATTCCAGAACTGTTGTATTGTTTTCCAATTATGGGTTTGTCATGAGAAACTGGCCAAGCCCCGGGAAATGATTGCTTGTAATTCACCTTCCCCCCTCCCTTCCCATTGAGATCTACGTAAATAATTTCTGTCTTCACTTCAGCCAGGTGGAATTCTGATCTGGAGAATTCCTGATTTGCAAATCTGTTCCTCTTAATGAAACTAACTTAAAGGCTCCCTGATTAGTGGCACTTTGTCTCGGGTCTTCGGTTTTGTCGTTCTCAGGTTAGAGACTGGCTTAGTGAAATCCTGTTAACACCTCCATTTGGAGTTTCTTCTGTATTGTGATAAGCATTCTTTTCTGGGCTTTAGCTATTTCTTTTATCGGGCTAAGAGGCTTAGGCAGGCCTTCTGGGTGAGATGAATATGCTAATAAAACCTTATTTATGGAGCAAAGTGAAAGTTTGATACAAACTTGTACCCAGGTAAAGCTTTTATTTTACCGACTTCATCAAGTGAGTCATTTCCACTGACCTGAATGCTATTTTCTTTGCTGTGCCCAGGAATTTTCATTGCTGCTGTGGCCTGAGGAAGCAGTAAACAGTCTAATAGATGGGAAACCTATTTCTGATTTTTAATAGGTTGAGGAGTTGAGAAAGCCCTGATGTTTCCATAGCATCCCAAAGTCATGTGCTACCCCAAATGAGTGTCTACTCTCAGTGTAGATATTAATCCTTTTTATTTTTCCTAATTCACAAGTCATGACTACTGCCTTGAGTTCAGATTGTTGTGCTGAATGGACATCAAGTAATGATGAAGATTCAACAACTCCTGTGACAGTGGTGGTGCCAAAACTGGCAACCGAATCTCCTTCCTCCTTGAGTCAGAATTGATCCGTGTACTAGTCAAAGTCTGATCTTTTAAGTGGGTTTTCTTCAGGTCCTCCCAAGTAGGAAAGCAAGGTATCCAGATAAATTACTGTCATGGTCTTAAAGTTTTATCCTCACTTTCCACCTCAGGTAGATAGGTGGCAGTACTGAGTATGTTTACATGTTTGATGGTCAGATTAGGCTTGGATAACAAAGTCACTACTAGGTTGGCTAGCCTAATAGAGGACAAATTTAGGGTATGATGTGAATTTAGGAGCATGGGGAACATGTTCTATTAAGGGAGAATCCAGAAAAATATCTTCAGTAGCAGAAACAAGGAGAACTGTGGCTACTACTACCTGGAGACAGCCTGGGAGGCTTTTTAGCAACATTGTCCAAAGTTTTACTATAGTATCCTATGGGATTGTGTGGGGTATGGGGACTTCAAAAATCCCCTACCCAAGAAAAATCAAGTCAGAGGTATCTTGAGGAAGGAACAGGAAGTTTTATTCTCTTCCCCCAAAGGAAGAGGGCAGTCCTCTCCATTGCAGAGATCAAGGAGAGGAGGCGTGTTACAAAAGACAGAACAAGAATTTATACCCTAATGCAGTCAAGCCCCCTCCTCCCGGCTGTCCCTTTTCCCATTCATTGGCTGGGTGGTGGGCTCTCAGTCTTGGCTTAAAATCTAACCCAATGGTGGATAACAAAGAAGCCTGCCATTATCTCCTATTGGCAGGGAGGTGGGACAGGGAGCCAAGGTATCATCAATGTCCTTATTTGGTAAACGCCAAGCAAGGGAGGGGAAAAGGTCACGAGCAAGGGAAGAAGTCAAAAACTCCTGAAAGAGGCCTAATGCTTATGACAACAAGGGAAGGTGGGTGTAGGGTCCTGGTTGTGTAAACCCAGGACTCAGGTCTCTCCAGTTTTATAAAAGTTTATCTCTGGTTTCCAGATAGTTTCTCTCCCTTCTCATTCTGAAGAGTCTTCACAGAGGGTTCAGAGAATATACCCCACTCAGGATGAAAGTGTTCACCACATTTTTTATGTCAGTGTACTGTATTAGCAAGCACCCTAGCACACCCAGGATGGACTCCTAGCATAGGTTCTTTGATCTGCTTTTCTAAAGGAAAGACAGCTTCAAAGTAGTTAACAATCTTAACTTTAGTTAAACATGTCATTCACTAGTTCAGGGGAAGGGTCAGCGCCCTGAACATGGAGAAAATACAAGCAAAGAAATAGAGAAATTAGCACAGATATCCAACAGACAGGGATCCTACTGTCTGAACAAAGTAATACAACCACCTACATATACCACCAGACCTGGAGAGCACCAACATTTGAGTAATCAGGGGACTCTTAACAATCAGTTACTCAGAATCCCTCCAGGGAGTCAAATGATCCTTCTCATGAGTGTGCCCTCAAAGTAAAATACCAACCTCCCAGTGTATCTATTTTTCAACTTATAGGCTCAGAGCCAGAAGGCACCACAACCCTTGTGATTCGGTGCCTAATTAATTAGGTTAGTACCAAAAGGTGTGAAAGCCTTTCTACAAGCAAGCCTCCCAGTAAGCAAGCTTTCCCCTAATCAAGCTCCTTGCCCAAGGCAATATAAATCTCTATATGGGCTCTATGTGACTTGGGATGTATCACAGCTGTGAAAACAGCAAGATGTCCGTGATGGAAATACCTGTGTACCTTTAGACCTGGGAACATGGCTTCCGTTCCAAGGGCAAAGGGGACACATGGTCACAGGCCTATTAATGTATGGAGAAGATCTTCTATTTTATTAACATTACATATACCTTTTTCAAAGGTGAGTAAATGAAATGGTAGAGCTAACTGCACAATAATAGATGGGGCATACTAACTGATGCAATATCAGTACCATATGAAGCCCACAAGCTGGAGGGAACTTGGTTAAGAGCCAGATGGTTGGAAAAGGTTAAGGAAAAGAAACAGAAAGGAATGGGGATACTTTCAGATGGAGGGTATCAGGGATTAAAGACGCGAGGAAGTGGTTCCTCCTGGGTCGAATTAAATAGGGGCCAGTAATTTATGGAGCAGATAGAATCCCAGTAAATGGGTAGGTGGTCTCAGGAACCATGTGTCAAAAGGGCAAAAAATTGAAAGATGCTGATTCTCCCCCCACCTCCAATAAAAAGGGAGAGGTTCTGAGATATGGGCTACAGTGGTCTTATTAGCAATCAATCCCCACAACTGAGATACACTCTTGACGCGGAAGGGGGGAGCAGTGGGGAAAAAGGGGTTTAAAATTGAGAACGTGGCACCAAATGCCAACTAGAGCAGACACTTCTTGCCCTTGTATGAGCAAGGAGACAGCTCCAACAGGAGCATGGGAATAACAGGCATGCCTGTATATCCTGCTCCTGCTAGTTCTATCCCAACCCGAGTCATCCTGAGTGGTCTGGATTGCAGGGGGGCGGTCCTCAATTCTTTTTGGGGTGCTTTCTCTTTTTTCTCTTCAGTCTCTACCATAGCCTTCATTTTATATTCTGTCCTCCATTGGCTGGGGTCTTTTTGGTCTTTTGTTTATTTACAAGAAAAACAAACTCCTTGCCTGATTGATTTTGATGAAGGAGGGAAGAATGGCAAGGGATAGGTTGCCATAGCTGCAGAGGACTTGCAAGGAAAAATTTCCTTTTTGCTTCTCTAAGCTTTATTTTTATTTTTTTACTTATTTCATCCTCCTCTGCTAGAGTGACTGCCAGCCACGGTGTATTCTCAAGGAGGAACCCAATGTAAGAATGTTGCCAATGAGAAATAGCTTGATTTGTTTAGAGTTGGGTAGGTAAAGATTATTAAAGTAGGAAAGAAACTGAACTTGCCCCACTACACTTTTATGCCAAGAGACAGGAGTTGGCATTAAAAGTTTGGATGAGTCTGTCATAAAACTGATAGATTCACCAGAGCTCTGTTTATATCTTGGACCTTTATTAAATCAATAGGTCTAGGGAATTTGCAAGGGGGATGGCCTCAAGGAGATTTTTCACCTATAAATTGAGCGGATTGGTGATGCTCTTTACTTTGGCTCTACATGTCCCAATCAGTCTTAAGACTCTTCTGAGTCTTCCCAATGAGTTTTTTGGCACTAATTTTTAGACTGTCCCTTCCTGCCTAGGCAACTTCAAATTGATACAGATCGGATATGGGTCTATATGAATACAGAGTGAGTTGGAACTGTTCATCAAAGCCTAAGGGAACCTCCCTGGGGTTGGGATACTCCTTGGCAATAGCCTTGAGTCCTCCATGCTGCCAGGGTTTGACAGCATAGGTTTTGATTAAGTCATTATTCTCAGGATCTTTTCCTTCAAGAACTTTGGCTTCAACTTTGGAAGGGAACATATAAATAGGAGAGCTGGTGGAGTCTTTTGGTAAAGGTGAGTATGGTTTAGGTAGCTGGATAGTTTAGGGGCTGTTAAGGAGGTTTTCAAATAATTTAATCCTTTCTTTCACTGATTCTGATTCAGACCTATGCTCTCTTTCCCTTGCCTTTGAGTAGCATTTATTATAGCTGTCCCATTCAAGAGGCTGAGTTTCCTTATTCATTTGTTTCTGCCTTAAATACTCTAATCAAGGCTGCTCCAAGGGGGCCAGCAAAGTCTGGGATCATCATTAGTAAAAATCAACCCAATCCTGGCAATATGAGGAACAGTCAGGACCATATTTCTTATACATTTGAAAGGCACATGTTCATTCTGAGAATGTTAACAGGAACTCCCCTTTGCCCTTACTACAGATCTGTCTCATTTTGAAGGTGAATATTCAAAGAGAATAGCACCACTTAACTACACAAGTACACACATACACAAATACAAGTACATTGTAAAGGTTTATGATAATGAAGAGGGTCACCACAAACGATGAGGTTGAGTGTTGGGGTGCAAGACCCCAATATACTAACATGCTGGGTTCTGCTGAATGGAATTCTACTCAAGTCTTCTCTCAGCCAAAGAAAAGCAAAATTTATTAAAGATTTGCCTTAATGGGTAGACCCTTAAGGAGCCTCAGTACCTGTGATACTTGTACTGGACAAGTGGGCCAGAATCATGTGACACAGAGTGAGTCTGTGCTACATCATTCTCCGGTGCTCTCACATCTCATGGAGGCAAGATGGGGTCTTATATATAGAAAGGTTGTGGGAGGAATCTAGGGATGGTCTAGGGGAGGAGTTTGGGGAGGGTCTTCAGGAGGAGTCAAATGAGGTCAGACTTCAGTGATTAAGAGATTAAGGGTGGGAAATAGCTGGACAAAGGAGGCCTAGGCTAGTAACAGAGTTTTGGGCCTAGCTATAATGAAAGGCTCATGGCCTCAGGCAAATGCCTCATCAAATGGGAAGATTCAATCAGAGTTCAAGGGATTTCCCAGAGCCTGTACCTCATCATTCCCTCAAACAAATGGGACCTAAATTCCTTTGGGATAAAGGGCGAAGTTCTCAGCTTCTGAAAGTGCTTCCTGCTGGCAAGGGGTGTAGAGTTGTCCCTAACTCTCTGAGTCCTGTTCAAGGGGGTCAGACTTCACATTCAAGGGGTCAGACTCTGGAATGTGGATGATACCAGGTCCAGTGGGCGGGAGAACTTGGATTCAGTCAGAGATTTCCATAACCTTAGTGGTCATCCAGAGGTTGATGGCTTGAACCCTGAAGGAGACAAACCTGGCAAGGAGGTTAAGCAAAGGAAGACCAAACAGGCACAAAAAAGCATAGAGAAAGGACAATTTCCCTGGTATAAAAGACAATTTTCCTGATTGGAATTAAAGATGACAAGACCAAAACACTGTCAGATATCCCCTTCCTTTCCACATTGCTCCATGGGCATGAAGCACATGGAAAGCAATAGCAGCCACAGAATCTAATAGTTTTCAAAAACAGACAACAACTCCCAAAGCCTCTTCTCTCCTTCTATCATCACAGAGAGTAAAAGATTTTTCTAGACTGGGTAATGCTGGAGTGGTCAATTTAGTTTCCAAAGTCTCAAAAGCTTTCACCAGGTGGTCTGGGCCCCACTCTAGACAAAATGAGTCAGGGCTTTGAGTAGCAACTAATGGTTACAATTCCTCCCAGGCCTTGGGCATAATTGGATATAGACCACAATGGGGGAACACTTTAGGACCTAGGAGTCAAACAAATGCTGGCATGGGAGAATTACTTCACCCAGGAATTTCCTGATCCCAAACAATTGACTCAACTATCTCCCACACTTCTGAGGAAACATGGGAAGATCTGGGAGGCTTAACTAGAGAAAATTGGCTTCCGAATTTCACCATCACGTCCCTTCCCAACAAGGGGACAGGATAAGAGGAGAGCATAAAGGAGTGTTTAAACAACAGATCCTCAAATAGGCAGGGGGTTACGTCTCCAGACATCCCTTAGTTTTCCCTTCAATGCCCATGATCTGAATGGTCAAGGGGAGGGTAGAACCAATTGGTTAGAACAGAGAACTTAGCCATAATAAAGAGGGTAACCTTACCTTCAGCCTCGATGCTTGCCCAGAGTTCAGTGAGAGATGGAGAAAGTGGGAGCATTGCCAAGACCCATCTTTCCCCATCACTCTAAGACTTGAGAAGACTGGAGGGGGAAGTGGCTCTACCACTTTTCCAACCTTGACCCTTCTCCTCGGCCGTCAGCTCAGCAGGTAAGTGCTGGACCAGAAGGGTCCTGTTGGTCCACGGCAGGGGTGGCGTAGAGGAGCCCTGCGACAATGGGACCTGCTCCGGCTACATTTTCCCCCAGATCGCCACCACCTCAGGCTCAGACTTCGGAGATAGAAACCTTTAGGAGAAGCGCAAAGACTTCCCAGACGACCGGAAGGGCAAACTCAGTGAAGACGATCAGAGAACAGGAGCGTCTTCTCTTGAGATCCTGGCCTGTTCGTGCCCACTGAGTATGGTTTGCCCTCCTTCTCAAGGAGGATGATGACAAGACTTGCAATTGAATTGTATTTGAGGGAGGGAGGGCTGTGCAAAGTCACTAGCCTCACTTTGTCCTCCAGAGTCATCTGGGGCCAGTGGTCAGATAATGCTCAGGACGACTGAAGACACCCTGGATGTAGTGGGAGACCTTGGCCTTTTAAAGCTAAGGTCTTTCTGAGTTCTCACTTCGAGGCAATGCCCATTCAGTGATTAGGCCTGTTTAAGAAGTGAGGCAAAGGGTGGGGCAGGGATAGGGAGGGCGGGTAGGTGGCACAGTGAATAGAGTACCAGCCCTGGAGTTACACAGACCTGAGTTCAAATTTGGCTAGCCCTGTGACATTGGGCAAGTCACTTAACCCCAATTGCCCTACTTATCCCCCTCCAAAAAAGCAAAAAAAAAAAAGTGAGTCAAGGAATGGCCCCTATAATTAAAAAAAAAAATCAAACTCAAAGAGGAAGACCCTCAGAGTTGCTCACTGAAAGAGAAACAATTGGTACTTATATTTGCTCTGAATCACCAAGTGCCCCAAAAGTAATCATTAAGTGGTGCTTGGGCAGGGACCTATTGTTGGTCAGTCAATGGCAGTGAGAGATTTGAGTTTAAGGCTTGGTCTTTAAGAAAGAAATCTAGCCAGTAAACCCCAACATAACTAGCGCTCTTACATGGACCCTCAAACTTAGGTAGAATTTCTTTTCTCTTCCTAAAAGGTCTCAGGGGATTTTATTTGTTTTGACAGCACCCAGACTGCTCTGGTTCCAACACAAGTTCCTGGTATGCTGTTTTGCTCCATTATGGGTAGACAATATACTGCATGAGCTATGCTTTCCAGGGGGAATGAATGGATAACTGTGATATGCTTTTTACTTGCTCCAAGACAAGGCACTATTGTCCTATAGGCTATACCTAGGGGACTGAGGGCATCGACCAATATGGTTGATGTGGTGTTTTGGCTGGAGCTCTGTTCAGTGCTGAAGATGACCAAAGTCATCTTCCATGTATAATGTTAATGGAATCTGAAATCTTACATGCACCTTTGTATTGGCAAGCAGACAGGTACTTAGCACCTTGTTTCAAGTTAACACCTTGTTTAAGCTATTTATTTAACACAGAAATAGTTAATACCTTGGGAGAAAGTTGCTGATATAACAGGAAGTGGCAGAATAGGAAAGGAGCTAAGGCATATATAAGGAAAAGCCTCAGCTGGGAATGGCAGAATTTCCTGGGGTTAAGCATCTGAAGGCTGGACCTTCTGCTGAGACCTTTCTTCTGCTGAGACCTTTCCTTTGAGAATTTCTGCTAAGAACTTCCAAGAACCAGGCTGAGGAGCTACCGTGAGTGAAAAAGGAGGATCCCTGCTTGATGAAGCCTGTTCTGTTGTAAAGGCTTGGGAATGTGGGTATTCACTGCATTAATCATGTGTACCAACTTTGTGGCTACTGTAATGACTTTGGCTTTCTGGTTCTGGGACTCAGCTTTCTGATATTTGAATAAAGGTTTTGGTTCTGCCCTCCATGTGGAGAGTCTGCTACATTTTGTGATTCACAACTATACTAGCATATTCATAACCACTGTGGTGTTGTGAGTATTGCATTATTGTTATACCATGCAACCCTTTTCCCAACAATGACTCTTGTAATCTCTTGCCATGTTAGAAGGAATGTCCAATGTATTTACCCATGTTGAATAGGACTACCTTCATTGTAATGATTTTCTGGGAAGAAGCAGTTTGCAATGAAGAGCCATGCTGAGTCTTTTGAAAACAACTCTTAAATTAAACACTGGGCATAATTCCAGACAGTGGGAACTATTTTCTGGGAACCTCTTTACTTCATTTCTTGATATGAAGTTGTCAGGAGGTGGCACAGACTAAGAATTTAATTGATTTGCAATCTTTCCATTTATTTCACCCCCTCTGGGTAATGGCATAGAACACTCAAAGATAGAGGGACTACATAGAGTTTAAGAAATGAAATGTGGACAGGTTTAGGTTTTTTTTTAAGCTTTCATGGATCACTTCCTTATGGGACTATAAGGTTCCCTTTTATATACCAGTGCTGTGGTCATTGATTGGTATAATATATTACTGAGAAAAAAAAAAACCCACAAAATTATCCCAATAGGCATATAATAAATGGGCATAGGCATGACGAAATGATTAATGGTGTCATAAATCTCTCTAATCTGGGTACTATTCTGCCCTGACTAAATAAAGGGCAGTCCTTTATGATGAGATCTGGGGTTGCCAGGAACACCAAAATATCAAGGTACAGGGTGGCATCTGCTTGGAATGAATTCACACACTTAAACCATCTTCCAGTCAAGGAAGACTCCTGCCTGGGCTCTAAATACAGTATGCTTTCAGGGCCTTTACCCCTCCAGCACAGTCCCTAAGGGGCTACTGCACTCTAGCCCTAGTTTGAGCTCTGGTCATCTCCACCCCATACAAGCTTTTTCCTCCCAAGCAGCACAACTGGGAAACTATGGACAATTATCCCAGTCTCCCCCCATACTTTTCTTTTAGGTTATGCAGATCTCATCCCTGTCACCAAATATAACAGCAAGCACCCTGGCACACTCAGGATGGCCTGCTAGCACAGGTTCTTGGATCTGCCTTTCTTAAGGGAAAGCAACTTTTAAGGGGTCAATCTACTTTAATTACTCACTAGTTCAAGGGAAAAGTCAGCATCCTGAACACCAGAAATTATAAGCAGAGAAATTAGCATAAAGACCAACAGACAGGGCTCTGACTGCCTGAATCAAAGCAATATTGCTGTATACTTTACATACACCAACTGGATCAAAAGAACCTTCATATTTGAACAGTCAGGGGCCTGAACATATTCAGAGTTTTGACCAGGGAATCACAGGGTCTTCTCATAAGCAAACCCCCAAAGTAAACTACCAGCCTCCCAGTATATATAGTTTTCAACTAATAGGCTCAGAGCCAGAAGGCATCACAACCCATGTGACTCAGTGATTAATTAGCTTATGCTGCGACCAGCACAGTTTGTGGCTCAGCAACCAGCTGAATGAAAAGAGAGAGAGAGAGAAAAAAAGGAGAGGGATAGACGGGGATGTATTTGATAGTCTGTTTATTACAGAGCCATTTCATACAGGGCCAAGGTACAAGAAAATCACAGGGTTTATATACCTCATAGTAAGAGTTCCTATGTGAAGGCATGCATGGACCCTTCTTAGGTCCTGATCACTCCTTACCCTAGCCCAAGGCTATTATACATTAAGACTTAAATCCTAGGACCATGTCTGGAGGTACAAACAAACAGGGAGTCACAAACAATACTTGCAGATTAACTAACTACCCTGAAATTTTCTTTAGTCTTTCAAAGATCCAGTGAAAGCATCCACCTGACAAGATTATACTCTAATCTGCATATCTGCCTCATAGAAGAGGGGGAGCATGAAAGTCTGGTCTACTTCAAACTTATTATCAAAAGGTGTGAAAGCCTTCCTGCAAGCAAGCCTCCCTTGCTCCTCCTTATGTAAATTCCTTCCCAAATGGGTACTATGTGACTCAGGATGTTTCATAGCTGGGCCAGAGTTCAAAGCAGCAAGACATTTGTGACTGAACACATTTGGTCACACAGGCCTATTAAGGGACAGGGAAGATCTTCCTATTCCATTAACATTACATTAGGCTATATAGGTGGGCTTAAGGATTGGCCAGTATATGTAAGTACTCTAGAAGTACCAAGTGATTTGGGTGGCTGAAATGTATGAGAAAATTCAGGGATTGAGTTGCATCCAGAGATGTGGTCTTTTCCTTTAGAAGCTCAGATCCTGGGCTGGCTAGGTGGTGCCATGGAGAGGAGTGGAGAACTGGCCCTGGAGTTAGGAGGACCTGAGTTCAAATCCAGACTCAGACATTTAACACTTACTAGCCGTGTGACCTTGGGTAAGTCACTTAGCCCCAGTTGCCCTGCCGTC
The DNA here is from genome assembly GCA_028646515.1 of Pseudochirops corinnae. NCBI lineage: Eukaryota > Metazoa > Chordata > Mammalia > Diprotodontia > Pseudocheiridae > Pseudochirops > Pseudochirops corinnae. Next base: position 230,831,137 of record CM053587.1, read on the forward strand.
TAGCACAGACTCACTCCATGTCAGATTATTCTGGCCCAATATAAGCATCACAGATATTTAGGCTCCTTAAGAGTCTACCCCTTATGACGAATCTTTAATAAACTTTGCTTTACTTTGGCTGAGAGAAGACTTGAGTCAAATTCATTTGGCAGGACCCAGCATGTTGGTATTGTGGGGTCGTGAGAACTCCTAAACCCTAAATTTCAATATATGTTTTAGAATTTTAGAGTGAATCTGTGCTAGATTGAATTCTCAACCCCTTTATGGAGTCAAGATGGCTCTTATATACAGAAAGATTGTGGGAGGATTTAGGGGTGGTCTAGAAGAGGGGTTTAGGGAGGGTCTTGAGGAGGAGTCTAAGGAGGGTGTTGAGGGACTAAGGTCAGACTCCAGGAATAGGATTAAGGGGTAGGAAATAGCTGAAAGCTACATGGAGATGACAGACAATGGAGGGCTAGGCTAGTTTAAGGGTAACGGATTTGGGTATAAATATTTTGATAGGACCAAGGTGGGAAGTAGCTGGACAATGGAGGGTAGTCTAGGTTAGGAGTAACAGAGATTTGGGACTAGAATAATGAAAGGCTTATGGCATCAGGCAAATGCCTCATCAAATGGAAACATGCAATCAGAGTTCAAGGGGTTTCCTAGAGTCTGAACCCCATCACAGACCGGGAGATACAGATAATGATGGGGAAAATATCAAAGCTCAGAGAGGCTTGTCAGAAATCCCCTGCACAAATCAGACAATTTTTCTTCTTCTAGAGTCTAGATTATATTGAGAGCAGGCACAAAGTTTTTCTTTTTAAGGTCTTAGAGACCGAGCTTTTTCCAATACTGTGAAAGATAACCTAGGGGCAAATCTTGGGGAAGGGTGGGACTATGGGTTGGAGGCTATTGAGAAGCTGAGTCTGGCTGGAAGACAAGTGAGGAGGAGGATCTAGTAGGTACTGGTGTGGGGCTGGGTGCCGAAAAGGAAAGAAGGAAGGAAAGAGTTGCCCAACTGGCAATTCCAGTTTTATCCCCAGTAGGCCGCTATTTATTGAGGTTGTTTGTCCTTCCTTCTATGCAAAAGAGTGCCCAAAGGCAGAGCTTTGTCCATGTGTTGGGTCTGCTTGGCCATTGACAGTCATTGAGCATTGCAACAGCAGATGTTGTTCAGGGTTGTATTTGGCTTTCTTGGGAGGGGTAATTAGTGGTGAGCTACATAAAGCTCCTAAAATATTAAGGATTTCTCAAACCTAGGCCAAGAACTCGGGTTCTTTAGCATACTGGGAAAGCACTTACGGCTATACAAATCATAAAAAGAAAAAAAAAGGTAGGGGTAGCTTAGAACATGGGGACCAGGGGCTTACTCTTGAGAAATGATCTACAGTCACAAGCAGAGGTAGAAGTGTTCCTTCTGAGGACAAGACGGCAAGAATTAAACTTGTACATCCAAGGAACCCTGGATGAAGGTTTGTGGCATATGGGGACCCCAAAAATCCCCTACCCAGAAAAATTAAGTCAGAGGTATCTTGAGGAAGGAACAGGAAGTTGATTCTCTTCTCCCTTGGGAAGAGGGAAGTCCTCTGCATGGCGGATCAGGGAGAGGAGGCATGTTACAGAAGACAGAACAAGAATTTATACCCTAAGGCAGTCAAGTCCCCTCCCCCCTGCTGTCCCTTCTCCCATTGGCTGGGAGGTGGGCATACAATCTGAGCTTGAAATCTCCTCCAAAAATAAGGAACAAAGAAGCCTGCTACTATGCCCCATTGGCTGGGAGGTGGGCAGGGAACCAGGATACCATTCATGCCCTAATTTGGCAATCGACAAATTGAGGGAGGGGGAAGGGAAAAGCTTGCCAGCGAGATTGGAAGTCGAAAACTCCTATGGGGCCTAATGCTAATAAGGGTGTGGCAAAGGAGGCCTAATGCTGATATGGGGGTAGTAAGGAAGGGGGAAAGAAGGAGAATGGGGGAAGCTGAAACTCCTTCTTGCTCCTACAAAACTTATGGGCTGAGAAGTTTTACCTTTCCCATTCAAAACCTAGAAAGAAATGAATATAAAGAAACTTTTTCGAGTAGAGCAGCTCACACTCTAACAAGAGGCAGAAAGCTTCTGGACATCGGTGGCCAGGAGAACAAATGATCAATCAGTTCACTCACTGTCTCAGAATTTTGAGAGTTAGCAGGAACCTCACCCATCAATTATACTAAATGAGTCCTCATAACTGAGTTATAATAGTATGAGTATCTAACTTCTGAAAACCTCAGGGGAGCACAAGGGGCTTGCTACCTTCTCAGACTGCCTGGCCTTCCTGGATGGCTCTTGTTATCAAGCTAACATCAAACCTAAGTTGGCATTTTTGCAATTTTACCCACCATTCCTGAGCTTGCTTGGCCCCCACCAAGGAGAACAAAGCTCATTTAATATGAGAGCCCTTGATATAATTGAAGGTGCTTATTTTGTCCTACCATTCAACACCTTAATTTTCTCTTTTTCATACTAAAAGAGCTTAGTCCATCAAATGAATCTCATATGACACAAACTGAAAGCCCTTAACCACTTTGGACACTATACCTTGTTAATAAGGCTCTGGGTCACCTAACAAGGTTGTCTGTCTTGGTATCTCCCCCTCCCTCACCTTCATGTCCCCACGTATCAATTAATATTGTTCTAGAAATTAAACAGAGTTAAAAATAAAGATGATATAGCAAATTGAGTCTTTCAAACTAATCTTCCTTGCTCCTGGTTAACCTGCAGGATACTTATTTTGTGACATCTCCACAAATTGAAAAACGTGGCCCTTAGAATGCAAATAGGAGGTACATCGGTACATTACCAAATAGTTGGGCAGCTACTGGGTCAGCTCTCCTGATACCCTGGATTCTTGATGGCTTGCTTGATGGCTCCCTCAACCCTAAAAGATCTGGCTGTTATGTTGAATAATTTGTATATTTGAGTGACGTCTTGTTAGTGGAGAATCTTTGGGTTTGGCTCTTGCAGAATCAAATACTTCTTAAATTTTTTTCAGTTAATATAAATCTGTTTTCTCTTTCATGTCATGAAGATAAAAGCCTTATAACAGATGTGTAGTCAAAATCTCATATTAGTTATGTTTAAAAAGTGCCTCATTCTGTCTTCCAAGTCTATCACCTCTGAGAGGAGCTGGGTAGCATGAAAAATCATTTTTAAAAAATATTCTAGTTAGTAGGATCTGGGGTTCTCCATTCTGTGAGATCTGTGGTATGTTACAATAGCCTAGTTGTGGAATATTGCTCACAAGTTGTCAAAGACCCCTTCCAAAGAAGAATGGATGCACATGGTTTATGTGAAACTGAAGCTGAGATTAAGACAGTGATCATTGGATCTGCTGTTTTGTTATCTCTTCTGCATCTTAGGGTCTCATCTTGTCCTAGTGAACAGCCTTGTCTTCTTACATGCCCTGAGTGCTGGATGTTCCGCATGTGGCATGCTCCTGGCCAGGCCATACCCCTAGTGTCTGCAGACTTGTTTTCCATATACCAGTCTGGATTGGAAGAAAAAAGACTTTCTGTCACTGTGGTTTCTTCTTGGATTTCCTGGTCAGGAGTGTTTGAATTTCTTTGAGGAAACAATGTGTTGCAAGAAATTGGCTCTACTTCTTCTTGCTACTCTACCATCTTGGTTTCACTATACAGGTCTACTGTGAATTGAAATGCTGGGGCAATTGAAGATCTTCCTCTAGAGTCTTATGGTCCTAGGATCAAGAATGAAATGCTGTGATGCTTCAGAAATATGCTGCTATGTCTTCTATGAATCTCTTCCTGCAAGTAGTGCTTTCTTTGTGATGGTCATCCTTGGCAGCTTGGGGAAATTGTGAAAGGAGGATCATTTGGATAAGTTCATAGAAGATGGATGCAACTGGTTGCAAGGCTTATCTCTTCCATCCTCTCCCACTCCCAACCTTGACTGCTGTGACCATGTTGTCTCCACTTGGCAAGCAAGGGAGAATGTTTACTGAAAGAGGCCCTTTCTTGGCTCTTCCTTAGGTCTCTCCACTGATGGTAATCAATTTGTGTCAGTTAAATGGTTGAATCAAATTGTCCATCGGCATCTATCTCTTTTCCTCCACAGATTTTTCTTACTGACCTCCACTGATTACTTAGGTAAGACTGGAGCTGTGTCACTGGCATGCTTTTCTCACATATTCTCCTTGCTTTGCTCTTTATGTCTTCAAACTAACTTTTGAAAACCGACACCAGAGGTAGCTGAGTCAGGAATAACACCCACAGCAAAAAATAAATTTTGATCTAGGTCAGTTAGAAATCATTTTATAGTAATTTATTCATGTTCTAGCATCTAATAATCAGCTCTCAGCAATAATGGTGATGTAACTACAAGGCTTCCTCTAAAAGATTTGTCTTTCATTCTTAATTCTGAGCCATATTTTCCAACACCTATTACCATTCTGCCAAATTAGGCCTGGCAGAAAAACCCATTAGACTTAATGAAGTGTGTGTTTAGCCAGTAGTTCTTCCATGAAACAATTGAAGAGTTTAAATGCCTAATATGTTCAAGGCCAATACTAGGACCTAGGGATCAAAAGAATATAATAGAGATTTTAGCCCCCAGGAATCTTGAGCCCCAGAATTCAGGCTTGGCAAGCTTTACTAACACATTTGGTTTCTATCCTTTATTGTTATTTAATGTCTTCTACTTATAAGTTGGTCTAATTATGGTCATATGTAGGAGGTTGAGTGAAAGACCTTCATCCATTTATTTTTTTTTTAATTTAAAAGATTTTGAGTTACATATTTTCTCCCCATCTTTCCCCTACCCACTGCCCCAAAACAGCCATCCCCGTGTATCCCCCCTACCCCCGTCTATTATCTCCTATGTCTTCCCCCCTCACCCCTCTGACTTTTCGGTAGGGCAGGATGGATCTCCCACAATGCCTGTGTATTTGAAGTTCCAGTTGGATGAAGTTAATAATAATAATAATAATAATAATTACATATATATATAGATATATATTTATAACATTTGATTATAGAACTTTAGATTCTTGATTATTTCTCTTCCTCCCTCATCACCCAACCCCACTGGAAGGACAAGCAATCAAATACAGGCTGAACATGTGAAATTATGCGGAACCTCTCCATAGTGAGCACACTGTGAGAGTCTGATTACATGTCTCTTCTTCCTATCCTGCCCCCCCCAATCACTCTCCACCCTGTCCCTGTCCCTCTACAGAAATGGGAAACTTCATCAGCCCTCCCCCCCACCTTGCCCTCCCCC
>CM053587.1:230836895-230849135 GCA_028646515.1 Pseudochirops corinnae
GCAGGAATTTTTGAAAGTCCTCCACCTCATTGAATGACCATATTTTCCCCTGGAAGACTGTGCTCAATTTTGCTGGGTAGGTGATTCTTGGTTTTAATCCAAGCTCCCTTGATCTCCGGAATATCATATTCCAGGCCCTACGATCCAAGGGTGTACTTTTTGACATTTATCTAGTAGTACTTGGAGGTGAGTACTAACTTGCCTGCTATGGAAAGCTCCCAGGTACCCTGTCTGGAATATTCAAGCTGCTATGTTACTTGGACAGTTATTGGGAAAATCATTGGTAGCTTGTCCTAACTAGAGTGTCTCGTAGACTTGGACAGCTTGACTCATGTTCCCTTGAAAGGAATTTTTCTCCTAAACTTATCAACAACATATATAATTTTCAGGGCTATATGGTTTTGACTTAACTGCTCAAGCAATTCACAGGACGAGATGATCAGACTTTGAAAACAGGACAAGCAGGACAGACAGCAAGATTTAACATATTGTGTTTTCACACCCAACATGTGCCTCTGTTAGACTTTAGGTGACTTACCCCACCAAGCACTCTCCTTCAAAAGTTCTTGGGGAAACATTAAATAGTATTGGGGGAGGGAGGAAAGGTCTTCTGAGGTAATGATATATTTGAACTTGGGACTTGGATTCTCAACCTACTTCTGTGTAGTCTTTGTGCAAGTAATTTTCCCTCTCTAGGTCTGAATTTTCTCAATAGTTGAAAAAGGAGGATCTAGAAAGCCATGAAGGACTCTTAGTAAAACTAGGAGACTTGGCCCATGTAGCACTTCTGGAATTGAGGGCTTTTAAAACTGACCCAAGAGTGAGAAGGCAAAAGTACAGAAATATGTCATGGTGGTGCAAGCCCTAGCCTATTTCAGATAGGCCAGATCAGATGTCTTAGGCTGCCTCTCAAAACAACCAATGGGATGAATTAAGCCTAGCCCCAGCATGCGACTTAGTGGAGAGTAGTAGAGATATAAGACTTTCTTAGTCTTCTTCCTAGGGGCTTGAATCTTGGGGCAGATATGGGTGCATCTCTATATATATCAGGGAAGGTAGATGGAATTCCTGATAAGAATTCTAGGCTTCTTTATTCCTTCTGGGGCTCACCATCTAAAGCAAAGGCCATTCACATTTTTTTTCCTTTTTGAGGAAATTCAGTTTCTATCAGGATAATGGAAATAGTAAGCAATTTGACATTTTCCACTTGGTTCAAATTGCAAGCAGCCTTGCATCCCTTAACATGGCATATATAAAACAAGAAGAAACACATACAACATCATTGGTAGTATGATGAGGTAATTACCAGCACTTAGTACAGTGTCTGACACATAGTGAGCACTTACAAATGTTTATGATTCATTGACAAAAAACTGAACTATGAAATAAAGACTGTCATCATTCATAAGAAGGAACCCCAGCCTCCTTGTTCCAGGGGTCTATCTTGCCATATAGAAAGGGTCCTATTGGGTTCCAATAGTATTCATGGCTAAGGATCAACTTATTCTTTATGTCTTTGTATCATAGTCAAATACTCATAATTTGTCTCACTTAGGACAGACCTCCTAGAAGAGACAGAAGAATGAGTTCCATCTTGATCAGTAGCTTTCTTCACCCTATTAAAATGGCAACTATATGGCACTGATTGCTTATTTCCTAAACAAAACTTTTTGTAGAGGTCTACAATTTTGTTGTGATTGCATCACTTTTGTCTAATGATATTGAATATAATAGCTCACACTTATATGATGTTTTCTAGTCACACTTTAAGGTTTGCAAACCATTCCTTATACATTCTTATTTAATGTCTAGAGGTATGTGCTATTTCCCCCATTTTGCAAATGAAACTCAGTTAAATCTTTATTTTAAAAATCAACTATGTGATAATGAAGACCTGTACAAAACCAAAATTTGAACTGATAGGACATGAAATATCTATTGTAGAAGAAAATTTGTAGGGATCAGTGTGAGTCCAAAAGCACCTGTGGTGCTGAGGGTCACAGCCCAGTTGCTAAGCTCATGGGAAAGTAGTGCAAGACCACTCACCTGATGAGCTGCAGCTGAGATGGCTGTCTCGGCCTGTCCTCCACTGGTCCATTCCTCCAGCGCAAGTGGAGATCATGCTTTAATCATGTTACCTCTAGGGTATATAAGGAGGACGCTACAATACAATAAAGGACAGCTGCTGTACACTTCTCTCTTGCCTCTGGTCTCTTCAGTCCCTCCTGAGAATACAGCCTAAGGCTGGCCCTTAGGCTACAGAGTTAAGAAGCAGCAGCAGCAGCTGGTGCCACAACATCAGACAGGGTGGATAAAAGAACCCCTCAGTGCCGAAAGAAGGACCCCAGAATCACGCCAGTGCACCCCAAAAGAGACGGGGTACAAACACCTCTATTTGCAGAGAGGCTCCAGGAGAGGATACCCGAGTAACTGTGCAATATCCAGGAACTGACAGAGGCTTGGAGAGTGGTGAGTAAAGACGGGACAATATATAGGCAAAATAATACCAGGGGAGAGAGAGGTTTACAGGACCTGTCCCAAGGTTGAGGAAGTCTGAGGCATCGATTTCACAACTTACCACCCAATGAAAGATGCCTTTGAAGGGGAGAGAATGGTCCCTGCCTGTATTCAAATGGGCCCAGCCTTTCCTAGTGAAAGTGGACCAAGCAGGGATTCCTCCCCAGAGACAGAGAGGGAGTGGTTCCACCCCCACCCCCGCCCACTTGCAGAGACCCTGGGATTACAGAGTTGGGCAAAAGTTAGGCAAATCAACAGAAAGGAGGAAGGGATTACCATTGTGAAAGCTTGCTCATGGCAGAAGAGAAAGTAGTGCCAAGCAGGCCTCCTGGGGAGAGCACAGGCTGTCAGCTGAGGGATGTAGAAAAGGGAACTATGGTTCAAAATAAGAAAATCCATACAAGAGTTCCCTCAGGTGTCCCGCACGCAAACTCTGCATTAGAAAAAACACTAGAGAGAGCCCAAGAAAAAGGGGATTTGGTAGGCAGTTGGGAATTCTTCCCAGTCATTGAAGAACAGGTGAGAAGGCCCCATAAACCTCTTTCTTTTAAGGTACTTAAGGGATTAGCCAGAGCAACACTGACCCCAGAGCAGGCTGTTTTTTTGATGGCAGAATAAACTGAGTAATGCTGCCTCCAAGCCGTTGAATTGGCACCTGCTGTGCCTATGCAACTGGTGTTTCAGCAGTTTTTAGGCACTGGTCCTTTTCTAGATATGGCCCAACAATTGGGCTATACAGAGAAGGCCTATTTAAATATTTTTAATTGTGCTCACCATGCCTGGAGCAAGATCCCTGTGGCCAAAGAAGACAGATTAGAGGAGGGCCCGGTAAAGGGAAGAGCTCCAGAAGGTAGTCAAGGGAGACCCACTATGCCATGCCCAAAATGTGGCTGAATGGGACATTGGGGTTCTGAATGTAGACAGAGAAAGAATCAAGGAAATGGGTTTTGGGGCCCCTTGAGGGCTCTGCAACCTCAGGTACTTGTTGCTCAAGAGAAACAGGCACCACAGATACCCGAGGGGAGCAGTTGTTATGCAGCCTTGGCAGCACAGCAACTATCCAGACCTTCCAAATTCGGAGTTTAGGTTACTTTAGTTTTCCCCCACACAGGGCCTGTGAAGTCTCAATTCAACCTCTCTCACAGGTTTTTCCACCTTTTCTCATTATCGCTCCCCTGACACGTATTCTATGGCCACTCTGGTTGTTAGAATATATCATGAGACCCCCAACACCATCCTTCTTTTAAAATTTTTTGTTAGTAGCTTTTGCAAGTGATGATTTGGAAATTAAATTGGTGTCCTTATAGTTGCTGATATAGTTGCCCAATACCTACATCAACAAAGGAGCTCCCATACCTCAAGGCATGCTCCTTAATTGCCCCTTAAAATCTGTGGAGAAAACTTTCTTCACACAACAAATTGAACAAACAAAGCCTATGATGACCCTTAGATTAGGAGGGAGAGTATTTTTTTGGCCTGGTCAACACAGGGGCTGACAGGAAAGTATTCCCCATACAGATGCAGCCTCCTGAATGGGAATCTCTCCCAACTGAGACCCAGGTGGCCGGGGTGGGGGGAGTCACCATGGTATATATTTCAAAATTTCAGTTAAAGTGAGAGAAGGAGGGACTCCAGCATTTCCCAATTTCTGCTGTTTTTCTGTGGAGTACATTAATGATATGTTTAGCGTCAGAACTGAAAGTGCCAGAGGTGGCTTGAACACTTTGGCGTGATACAGCTGTTTCTAAAATTATCAAGTAAGTTTCACCTGGCTTCTGTTACTATCTGGAGAGCTAGCAACTTTTAAAATTTTTTCAGGAAATCTCCTATAAATTCTATGTGAAGCTTTTGGATTCATTCTATTTGTTTGTGTCTCTCTGTTTTGTCTTTACGTCTTTACGTGAGTGAGTGTGTGAGAATCATTTGTCATTCTGTAAGAAAAGTGTGAAATTTTCAAAGATTTAAAAATCTTCCCTTCATTCCACTCTGGCCAAGTGGAGTGAGGAAAAGGTGATAAGAAATAATATGGGAATTTTCCCCTTAGATTGAAAAGGTAAACAAATAAGCAATTAACCATTCCCTGCCTCACCCACTAGAGGAAAAAAAAATCTTGTGTATCAATTTGAATTTATTCTGGTCATTTTAAGGGAAATGTGAAAAAGTGAATTAACACCATTCATAAACTTGTGCTAAGATAAGTAAGAATTTATTATACTAATTGGCATTTAGGCAAATTGGAATTTTGCTAAGATCTGAGAAAGAAACATTTGAAAGGAGAGAGCTTCAGGTTCCCCAATTTTGGGGAAGTGGAACTTGGCACACCTCTGAAAATTTTTTCAGAAGTTCCACTCCCTTTGAGTGTGTGTGTGGGGGGGGCGGGGTGAGAGTGTTTCACTCTAAGAAATTTTTAGGAATAAACATAGCACTGAAGTACAAGGTAAAATTGGCAGATTACGAGAGAGAGACTGCTGCAAAAATAAAGGGAATTTAAGTTTATAATAAATCTAACAAGGATCCCACTAGCAAAAGCTCTGAGGCACCCTGAAGCCCACACCTTGTTTAGATAAACAAATGAACCTCTCCATTCAAACCTCTAAATCCACAATAAGACTCTGCAACTGTGAGGAGAGGAGAAAAACCTAATTTTTTGTTAGTAGCTTTTGCAAGTGATGATTTGGAAATTAAATTGGTGTCCTTATAGTTTTCCTTAACTATAGTAAAATTCAAGTGTAGTGAAGATTGGGGAATCATTAGAAGCCAGAAGTAGTGTTTTATCAGAAAAATTTTAGGTTGAATTTTGTTGGAATCAAAAGATGCAGAATTTGTTTAAAAACATGTCACTTGCATTTTGTAATGTGTGTATGTGCCCCATAGAAAACCGGGTATTTACACCTTTACCTACAGTTAAAAAGGAAGTTATATCTAAAACCATTTGGCTATCACTTATGGAAATTATTATCAATGTTACTTTACTGTTTTGACAATAAAACCTAAAGTTGTTAGTTGATTGCTGTATGTAGACAGGAGGAGATTAAGTGGAAACTTCATTTGGACTAATTCTGTCCATTCAGACCATTTCTCTTGCATGTATGGGATTTTGACAAAGCAAGGGCATCACCATCAGCCCCTCCTTAAAGTCCTCAGTTTTTCCTATGTTGTAAAACTACCAAAAGCCCACGAAAACTATCTTTAGAGGCAAGCTCATTCAGTCTGAGAAGGGAACTTGTTTATTTTGGAACTTGCTAGGAAATTTGCAAAATATTTTAAAAGATCTCTGAGATTTTTAAATTTGACTTTGAAAAAGAAAAATGTTACATAAGAAAAACCTAGTAAATCCTTGTTGTTTATTACAGTATGGACAGGAGAGTTAACAGAGATCCTAAAGAAGGATCCAACTGACATCACAGAGCTTTTCCTCCAAGCCCAACAAACTGCTTGAACTTGTGCACACCCAATTTACATTCTTCATGTGTGATCTCACATTGATGGCCTTGGTCCTATTTTTGATGGCAACAATAGGGCTGATTGTTTATTGACAAACACGGTTGTGGCTGACCCTATTGCCCAAGCAACCTTGGCCCCCAACCTTATGAAGCTATATCTTAAACAAAAAGGGGGAGATGGCCCAGACCCTGTGAGACAGGACCACATAAAGAAGACAGTTTATACACTGCTTAGAATCTCACACTTGCTCTGCACCAGCTCTGTAGAACACGAAGCTAGGGTGCTAGCAAAGAGGTGGCAGTGGTGAAAAAGTAATGTGTAAGACACCCACGGGTACTTGGGAAGGCCCCTATTCCCTCATAATGTGGGGGCCAGGGTATGCTTGTATCTCCACAGATGAAGGTCAACAGTGGGTTCCTGCAAAGAATGTCTGTATTATCTCTAAACCAGCAGCAGAAAAGGAAAAAGAGGAGGAGCCCATCCTGATGATGGCGGAGACCACGCCAAATGAATCAGCAAGGGATATGGCTGCTGGCTGCTGCCTTCACCACGCTTGCCATCTCACCACCTGCTCATGCAGAACAACATAGCCAACCCACCACACCGTTGGCTCCACCAGTCAAGCTACAGTGGATGGCCACTGATGGCACATCATAAACTATATACAATATGTTCTGTCCCCATGCAAATGTGGAGTCCATCAAAAGACAGAACTTGGAAAGGTCTATGGAAAGCCATGGTTTCCATAGGACCAATTGTGATAACAGCTTGGGACAGCATTGAGGAACATGGCAGCATGTGCTCAAGCACAAGAAAATGTTGGATGTAGCTTTTACACTTGAACGTGTTTGGGGAAAAAAGCTCAGGACAGTTACCATTCCTCTTTAAAGAGTCCTATCTTTAAACAGTTGTGTATATTATAGGCTAATTCTGTTGAACAAGGGTATCTTAGGGAAATTTCCAGTGAAGCACTCTTTGTATCTCAGTTATAATGTTCTTTGTATCTCAATTGTAATGTGAAATGCCAAAAATAATTCCTTTGTTAAATTGTTTCGTCAGTGTTTATACAAATGTAATATTTGCCATGGACTGGTAATTTGTATAGCTGCTAATAACCCTCTTTTGTAAATGGTTAATACTACATTTAGTTAAGTCCTTCATATCCTTTTAAAATGATTCAACTTTGTGTTTGGTGTTTTGTTGCATAGTGAAAATGTGGGGACATAATGTAACAGGGGCTCAAGGGGTGTTTAATGTGACTTGTATGAATTGTACAGTTAGTCTCTTGCTATGTCTATATCTACTGTGTAAAACGAAATGGTGCAAGCTCAATGTGTCAAAAGGCTATGAAGAATAAGCCAGAATTGATTTAATATCTGCAGCTAATTCAAACAGCATTGGACTGTGGTTATAAGCATAGGACATTTTGTGTTAATAGCTAAAACCTCATAGTTGAGGCATATTACTGTTTTGTGGTTCTCCTTTGTTTGGTTTAATGTTTTTGTAAGAGCTTAGCCATGATTCAAGCTGATACTCACTTGGCACTTTTTAAAATAAAAAGGGGGAATTGTAGGGATCAGTGTGAGTCTAAAAGCACCTTTGGTGCTGATGGTCACAGTCCAGTTGCTAAAGCTCATAGAGAAGTCTTGTGCAAGACCACTTGCCTGATGAGTGGCAGCTGAGATTGGCTGGCTAGGCCTGTCCTCCCATTGGTCCATCCTGCCAGCACACATAGAGATGATGCTTTAATCATGTTACCTCTAGGGTATATAAGGACAACGCTACAATACAATAAAGGACAGCTGCTGTACACTTCTCTCTTGCCTCTGGTCTCTTCAGTCCCTCCTGAGAATACAGCCTAAGGCTGGCCCTTAGGCTATAGAGTTAAGAAGCTGCCCCATCAAAAATTTTCCTTCTTGCCAAGAAAGGAGCAGTGGGAAAGAAAGTGAGACTAGAGTAATGAGGGAGTAGGACAAAAATGTCCAACATTTAAAATCAGAAATTCCAGAGAGTGGAAAGGGGATTGCCAGCTGATAAGACCATGTAGTTAATATAAAGCATTCCATATGGATTCACTCCCACATCTGACTTGTCATAGTAGAAGTCACTTCCTGCCTGACCTGCAGTTTCTTCATGTCTAGAAGGAAACAAGAGAGAAAGCCCAGAATTCAGGGCACTACTAGGATTCCTGGTGGGAAACTGTGAGCAGAGGCAACCTAATGGCCTACTAATCAATAGAGAAAAGGGTCAACAACTTTCCTTCCATTTTCCAGTTGATTAAAATCAATAAGACTCCCTATACAAGGCAAACAATAAAAGATAGTACAGACTCAAGCCTAGTTTTAGCATGCCAATCAACTCCACATATACACAAGTATGTTCATCATGAAGAGACATCAGAAAAGGAAAAACAAAGGAAAGTTGATGATTCCTGAACAGCACCTGCTTTGAGAGATATGGTTTAGCAGATGGGGATGTAGCAGAAAGATGAATGAAATAAAGATGATAAACAGGACAGGGATCAACAGGCTGACCCTGATCATAACATTTATTCATTCTCATATCCTCTGTGAAGCTACTGGAGTAGTCATAGCCCTGATGCTTCTATTATTAATTGACAGGCTCATGTGAAAGCTTAATAATGGCCCCTAAAATCCATATGCTTTCTCCCTTTTCAGCTTCAAAGAAACTATTTTAGAAGAAAAGTTAGGAGTTCAGTGACAATTACTCTAAATTCCCTAACATTCAGGCAAAGATTGGTTTCTCTGGCTCACTTTACATTTATATCCATTTTCTAGTCAAACATCTGGCCTCTTTATGGTTGAGGGGAAAAAGTCCATTAGCTGGAAACATTTGGGTAACAAAAAAGAAAATTATATTATGGTCTCTGTGGCTGGACAAGCATTGGAAAGGGAAATAGGAGAAAGAGCCAACCTTTTTAGGAGGATTCTCCAGCTTGGGTCTTCTGAGATATCTGTAGAACTGATGACCCCCACCTTATATGTCTTACTCAGATCCCACCCTTGACTTCTCAGAGGTGTGCTACAGTATTATTTTTGTTCCAACCTCTGCTTCCACTCTCAAAATCTCCATGCTCTCCCAATTTGGGCTATCACTGAATAGTAATGGCCACCAGGTCTGGAGTCCTTGTCATAGCTTATTCAGAGGCTCCCATTAAACACTATAGTTTGCAGGCAGAATGAGCTAGGATCTCTTAGACTTGGAACACTCACCTAGTTTTTCACTATCCACACTTTCAGTTGATAAGACCCTTCCACAATACCAGTAACAGCAGCAAGAATCTCCTAGCTCTTCAAATCCGGCCTCAGACACTTAACACAAAAAAACTAGCTGTGTGACCATGGGCAAGTCACTCGACCCCAAACGCCCTACCTTCCCTCCTCCAAAGAGCAATAAATAAAGAAAAGAAAAGAAAAGAAAAGAATCACTTGGCTCCAGTTGTTAGAGATCAATGGTTTTTTAACTTGAATTACTTGTAATCAGGCACATTTGTGCCTTATTGCTAGTTATCAAGTAAGGCCAAGGCTAGCAAGAGAAGCTCAGACTGCCAACCCTAGAGGCTGAGGTAGAAAACTGTCACAAGGGAAAAAACCTCTGTCTAAGGAGGTGTCACAAGGAGTCTCAGAATAGCTCAACATCTCAGTGTTGTATATGACATTGGCATCAGGGAAGTATGAGGTGAAATGTGGCTAGTTTTGGCCTCCTACTAAACTGATCATAAGTTTTAAAGTAAGAGATGCATGGCTAGGACACTGAGTCACCAAAAATTGGATGGCTGAGACATTGGCTAAGTCCTTATTAGACATCATTTGGGCAGGCACTGCTGAGAGTCCATCTGGGCCCAGATTATTGTCTAAAATGAAAACATCAGAATGGATGGTCAACAGTAGATACTTCATTGCATTTTGGAAGATAAGTATTCAACTCAATGTCCTCAAGACATAAACTTGTCTTATAGTATAAGGTGATCTGTTCAGTGGAGGATTACAAACTATCCCTGCCTTCCTCTGTCTTCCCCAACCAAGTAGACAAAAACATCAGAGATGCTGGTCATTGGTGAAGTAGAAAATACAGAAAGTGGCCTGCATAGTTTCCAAACTCTTGTGACTTCAGCAACATGTGCTCATGAAACAAGTTTGACCTCAGAGAAAAGAAAAATGTTCCTTCTTGAAAATCTGGGCCACAGAAAAATGAATAGCAGGTCCTGACATTGTGGGCATTGGAGTACTTGGCTATGCTACTATATCAATAACCTTCCACATGTGGTTAATGAAATGTTAGTAGTTTGATAAATCATGGACAGTTATACAACCTTGTATTATTCTGCTGCAGGCAAAAACACCTACCTCAGGTTTATGAAGTGACTTAGATCATATTGCGAATCTCCAGTGTAAGAAATAACCTATATTAGATTATTGTTAGTACTAAGTAACAATGCTCCACTTGTCAGGGTTAAGAGGCCACCTTGGGGCCATATCAATTCCAATATATCCTTATGCCAGGAGAATATTAGGCTGGGTGTCTTTGGTGGGCAGCAAATACCACTGTTTGTTCTGGGAAGTTGAGGATTTCCAAAAAAGAAGGTAGACAGGTGGAGGCCAAAGCATGTGACAAACAAGGAATTATTTGAATAAATAGTATCAATAATGGGAAGGGATCAGGTGTGACCAGAAACAGAAGATGAACTTATCAGCTCAACTGAGGAAGGACAGATATATTGGACCATGTTATGCAAATTTGCTATAAAATCAAAAAGGAATGGCATGATGATATAATAACATCAAGACTGTTCCTTCAAGGGCACAGACTGACCTGACAAGCATAATGTTTCTTTAGTGTTAGGGGCCTGCTTAATGTCTAGCATTAAGCATGACTGGAGACGTGAAGAAAAGAAGCAGTGACCAGGCCATGTGGGTAGTTCAGGGAAGAACCATGAACTCTGTTTAATGATAATTTGAACAGGTTTTTAAAGATCCAAAGGACAAAGATTCAAGTATTCTCATCAATAGACTTAGTTTATCACATCCTGGGATATTATCATAGTTTTATTGTTACAATAGTCTACTACATCCTGGAAGTAAACTCAGATAGAAACAAAATTTCTGATTTCTAAGATCCAAGAGTCTGGAGAAGTCCATCAGGTCTTTGGGAAGTCAATTAACATTTTTAAAGGTATTAACAAAAAGGATGCAAATCAGAGCAGACCTCCAAACATCTAGGTTTTATAAATCATCTTGAATCTGCTATACCTTGGGACCAAAACAGGAATGGGAAATCTAATAAAAGGCTTGTCTTTTTTAAGTATCTGAAGTTTTGTGAATTCTAGGCATCAAAAGTCTTTGGGAAATCCAACAGGTCTTTGGAAGTCAGTTAACATTTTAAAGGCATAAACAAAGATGATGCAAATGAGAGGAGGTTTCAAAGCGTCTAGGTTTGCACACAAACCTAGACCAAAACTGCTTCTCCAAGACATCTGCATGTGAACTGACCCCCAAGATCAAATGCTTTGGCTTGCTTCACTTTAACTCTGTTTGAGTCTAGGTAAGAGTCAGTGGTGTGTGGCTGGCTGTTCCAAAAGTAAAGTCTAAGTTCTGTAATGTTCACATGATACCACAGTCAGGTTCAGAATTAACTGGGAAGTTTTAGTGATCAGAAGGAAATAGCATAACAGGGAAACTGAGTCAAGAGGATCTTACCTTTGCTTATACAAGGTTATCTTTTAAACCTCCCCAAGCACAGTCATCCACTTCTAGCAGTTCTCAGGCAGCACTCCCTTTGAGCAGCGAGTCCCTACCTTTTCTCTGCCATCTTAGCCCCCTCCCCCCAAATAACAATTTCTAGAAACATTAGTATTTATTAAACATATACAAGATCTTTCCAAAAGTTTTTAGAGTTTTTTCTCTATTTTAGTACATCTTGACACAAAAATCAATCATTAGAAAATTTAAAAATAATCACATTCTGGAATTTTACACATCAAGAGAGGGCATGACAGTGCACAACCCAGAACAACACTGGTTTAGGGTGAATCTAGATATCTTGATGTATTACACATAAACCCCTGGAGCAAAAAAGAAAAATCTTAATTTAAATGTGTTTTATTAATTTTATACCCTTCAGTAGGCTTGCTATTTTGGGGTGGGGGTAGGGGAAAGATGGGGAGAAAAAATTGTAACTCAAAATCGTGTAGAAATGTGCCGTGACCTGCACAGAAATGTGGCCTAGCAACCAGCTGAATAAAAAGAGAGAGAGAGAGAG
>CM053587.1:230849235-230864996 GCA_028646515.1 Pseudochirops corinnae
AGTATATTGAAATGCCAGGACCCTTCTTTAGTCCTGACCACTTCCTACCCCAGCCCAAGGCTAATTATTCAATGAGACTTCTTCCTCAGGACCTTTCCCAGAGATACAAACAAAGCAGGGAATCATTTGCTAATTGGCTGCCGGAAACTACTTTAGATATTCATAGAAGCAATGAAAGCATCCACTCAACAAGATTGTACTCTTTCTGCATATCTGCCTCATAGAAGAGAGGGAGCATGAAAGTCTGGTCTACTACAGAAATGAATGTTGAAAACTAAAAATAAAAATTTAAGAATATAAAAAAATTATAAATAAAATTTCTTTTTTCTATTTTGAGTTCTGAGTTGTCTCTCTCCCTCCCTACCAAACCTGCATTAGAAAAGGTGAACATTTGACATATGTATATTTGTATGTGTGTATTTGTGTCTGTGTGTGTGTGTAACCACACAATACATACTTCCATGTATAAATTATTTCTCTGGAGGTGGATAGCATTTTCAAACTTCGTAAGACCTTGTTAGTTGATTTGAATGTTCATATTATACAAAATAGCTTTGTCATTCACACTCTTCAAACAGTATTTGTTGTTACTGTATATAATGTTCTCTTAGTTCTGCTCATTTCACTCTGCATTATTTCATGCAAGTCTTTCCAAATTTTTCTAAAATCAA
Organism: Pseudochirops corinnae; assembly: GCA_028646515.1. Lineage (NCBI taxonomy): Eukaryota > Metazoa > Chordata > Mammalia > Diprotodontia > Pseudocheiridae > Pseudochirops > Pseudochirops corinnae. Next base: position 230,849,907 of record CM053587.1, read on the forward strand.
CCTGTTCATCATTTGTTACAGTACAGTAGAATTCTATCACAACCATATACTACAACTTATTCAGCCTTTCCCCAATTGATAGGCATCCCCTCAATTTCCAGTGCTTTGCCACCACAAAGAGAGATGCTATAAATTATTTTAGAACATATAGTTTCTTTTCCTTTTTCCCTGATCACCTGAAGAAACAGACCTAACAGTGGTTAGGTATATATGGCTTGAAAGATATCCAATTTTATAGTTCTTTTGGCATAATTCCAAATTGATCTCCAAAACAGATCTGTTCACAATTCCACCAACAGTATATCAGTGTTTTTTTCCCCAATTTTTCCACATCCCCTCCAACATTTATCATTTTCTTCTTTTATCATTTTGCCAATCTAGTAGGGGTGAGATGGTTCTTCAGAATTGTTTTAATTCACATTTCTCAAATAAATAAATGATTTGGAGCATTTTTTCATATGACTATGTATATGGTTTGTTTTTTCTTCCAAATAAACATTATATGACCATTTATTATGGTCATATGACTCATATTCCTATAAATTTGACTTAGTTCTCTCTATATTTGAGACATGATGCCTTTATCTGAAGAACTGTCTATAAATTTCTCTGCCAACCCAGTTTTCTGTTTTCTTTCTAATCTTGACTACATTGGTTTCATTTATACAAAACCCTTTTAAATGAATACATCTTTACATCCCACAATGCTCTTGTTTTTTCATATTTTTTTTGCCTACCCATAAACTTGATAGGTAATATGATCCATGCTCTTCTAATGTACTTAGAATATTTCCCTTTATGTCTAGCTCATGCATCCATTTTGACCTTATCTTGGTAGATGGTTTCAGATATTCTTCTATACCTAGTTTCTGCCGGACTGTTCTCTGTTTTTCCTAGCAATTTTAATCAAATAACATCCCAAAAGTTCAGATCTTTACATTTTATCAAAGATGAGCCTACTGTGCATTGTATCCCCACTCCATTCCAGTGATCCACCATTCTCTTTCTTAGCCCAGTACCATATACTTTTTGTTTATTCTTTTTTTTTTTTTTGCAGGGGGAAAGGTAGGGCAATTGGATTTAAGTGACTTGCCCAAAGTCACATGGCTAGTTTTCTGTGTTAAGTTTCTGAGGCCGGATTTGAACTGAGGTCTTCCAGACTCCAGGGCCAGTGCTCTATTCACTGAGCTACCTACCTGCCCTTCCATATACTTCTGATAGCCATCACCTAATAGTACAGGAAAAATTTGTACACAATCACAGACACATCGTGTTTGTGTGTCGACCAACCTTGATAAACTGGACTCTTCTCAGCAATGCACAGCTATAAGACAACTCTATAAGTCTCAGGATGGAAAGAGATATCTACATTCAGAGAAAGATCTAGAAAGACCAGAGTTTAAATGGAGACTGAAGCAACACATGCTATCGTTCTTTTTCATGTTTGGTTTTGTTTCTTTTTTTCCCATTGTTCACTCCATTGGTTTCAATCCTTATATACAACCAGACTATTGTACAATGTGAAAGTATTTGCAGAGCCTATCCATGACTGCATGCCACCATGGAGGGGAGGGGAGAAAATTTGAAACTCAAGGGATTGTGGAACTGAATCTTGTAAACTAAAAGTAAATAAACAAGTCAGTGGAAAAAAAAAAAGAAAGTTACTTATATATTATTACACCACGTTTTTATCCTAACTGCCCAAAACTGATGGCACCCACTCACGCCTTTGAGGATATAGTATCATCCAGTTACAATGAGGTAGTTTAAGTACCTAATCTTTTACATCAATGACTAATAACTTTATATGAATTAATTAGTTAATTACATTAACTAATAAATTTACATGAATATCTAATTCAGAATAGCAAAATTTAAAACCGTAAGATCTTTCATACTGGTACCCCATGGTAGTTAACTCAGTTGTTAACTATTGCAAAAATGGGAGTCATCATAAACTTTTACAGTTTGCCTGGAAGGCTTGAGTCTGACAGGTGTCTTCCCGGGAAAGTGTTACCTATTAACTCCCAAAGGCAAAATACAATCTTTAAATCTGGGATTTATCAATACTAAATTGGTTCAAAGATGTGTAACTTTAATATACATATCCCAGGAACCCAAACAATCTGTGGAATAAAAATAATTCTTTATAAAATAAACGTGTAAGCCTTTTTACTTCAGCTGTGAGAGAACCTAATTTCTTATTAAATCACCCCATTATTTTAGAATGTCACAACATTTTTTAAGCAACTTCTCTCCCAGAGTTCACAAGATTTGTGACCTTCTCTATGGCTTAAGTAGGGACTGAAAATCTGTCAAGTCCTTAAAGACTTTCTCAGTTATTCACAAGTATGTGATACTTTCCCTAACTCTGAGTCATTCTGTTCTTCAGTTTAAACAATATATACCAAATTGAATTGACATGTCTTTTGCAACCACAATGGCAACAAGTTCTATCCAAAAGGAGTTGGTTTGTGTATGGTGATGATGCAATTGTACCACTGTCTGGGTATCAAGTTTCAATTGAACAGCATTTCTTGTACAAATCATAACACAAGAAGAAATCAGAAACCCAACAATATTCTTGATTTTTAAAACATACCACAGACTTTTTGCCAGTCACATAACAATTTAGTTGAATGCATGTCTTAATCTCTTTACATGGTAAATCACTCCATCAGTTTAACATTCTATGCTAATTGCATTCAAAAGACTCATATCGAAGATCTACACTTTTGATTCTCATTCATGCAGTTTCTAAAATACATATCACCTTAATGCCACATATCAAATGTATTTTCCAGTAAGTCAGATCTACCTATAGAAAGAGCCAAATATCACAATTATCATAATAGGAGAACATGTCTCACTTTAATTGGGGCCACATTATTATTAGTTTTAGGACAAACTTAATAAAATCAGAATTTACAAGAAAAAAATGGTATCATGCAAGACCTCAATTTTGGCTTCCAGCAGCTCAAATTATAGAGGCCACTACTTTTGTTTGGGATGAAAAAACCTCATCCCTAATTTAATAAAAAACAAACAAACACAGAGATCTCTTAGGATAAGAACAGGAGTTTATTCTCTTCCCTGGGAGAAGAGGGCAGTCTTCCCCATGACTCATCATGGAGGAGAGTTGTGTTACAAAAGACAGTACAAGAATTTATACCCTAATGCAGTTCAAGACCTCCTCCCCACTGTCTCCTCTCTCATTGGTTGAGAGGCAGACTTAAGTCTCTGCACCAAAATTTTCTCCAAATGGGAAGTCACAGGGAAGTTCGTCACTCTCTCTCAGTGGCTGAGAAATAGGTTTACAAAGAGCAAGGATGCTGATTGACAGCAAGGGAAAGGTAGGGAAGGGTCCCAAAGCAAAGGAGGAGGAGTGAGCCTGGGGTGTCCCTGACTCCCACTGGCCAGGAGGAGGGGCCCACAGAGGCTGGAAAAACAGACAAAGGACTGAAAGTAGGGGTTGAAAGATTCCTGAAGAGGCTTGGTGCTGATTGACAGCAGCAATGGAGGAGGGGAAGAGGGAAGTTAACAATTGCCTGAGAAGTTTTCGCTCTCCCCATACACTTTCAATTAGCTCTGTTGCAAAGATTTACAGTGGCATTCTCACATTTTCCTTCTTCAAATATTTCAGAATTTCTAAAAATCTTCCAACCATAAATTGGAAATTTACAGCAGATATTGCGTTTTAGTTACAGATTTCATCTCCAATTGGTTCATAATACCACAAATTTCTATGAACCAGGAAAAAGTTTTTGGGGTTTATTTTTTGCTTGTCTGTATATCTGTAACCCCAACTTGGTCAGGGCTAAAATGACAGAGATAAAGTATCTTACAGGCTTTAAAAACCTTATCTTCCTCTAAAAGTCTGAGGTGAGATAAGTCTCCAAGTCCTGGGACAAACAGTTTAGCATCTGATTACAAAAATCTGGGAGAACCATTTCAGATATGAAACTTCATTAATTTTTCTCAGCATTTTAAACTCTCTAGCTGTAGTTTTTTATGGCGGTCTTTGTGTGGCTACCATTTTCTCTTAGTAATCTTCCAAGGAGCCAAATCTACAAACATCACTTGATAAGGCATAAGACAAAGTTGTGGTTTTTAAAAAATTAATTATTTTTACTTTACCACATTCACTTCCACAAGATTTTGAGTTCCAGAGACCAGGGGGCAGAGTCAAGATAGTGGCAAAGATTTTGAGTTCCAAATTTTCTCCTTATCTCTCCACTCCCCCACCCTAAGGTGTGCCTTCTGATTACCCCTTCCCCCAATCTGCCCTCACTTCCATAATGCCCTCCCCCCTTCTCTTATCCCCTTCCCTTCTATTTTCCTGTAGGGCAAGATAGATTTCAATATCCCATTGCCTGTATATCTTATTTCCCCAGTTGCACATAAAACAATTTTTAACATTCATTTTTTAAAACTTTGAGATCCATATTCTTTTCCTTCCTCACTCCCCACCCACCCTCAATGAGAAGGCAAACAATTTGATTTAGGTTATACATGTGTAGTCATACAAAACACTTCCATAATGGTCATGTGGTGAAAGACTACATCTTCTTCCATCCTATCTTCTAATTTCTCCTTTGACCCTGTCCCTCCTCAAAAGTGTTTGCTTCTGGTTACCTCTTCCCCCAATCTGTCTTCCCTTATATCATCCCCCCTCTCTTATTGCTTTTCCGCCTACTTTCCTATAGGATAAAATTGTTTTAAAGTATTCATTTTTTTCAGTATTTTTTTTGTGGGGGGTGGGGAAGTCTCCTTTAGCAAGCTGTTTTCATGATTTTCTGGCATCACTCTCATTTCTCTTCCCAATTTTTCCTCTACTTCTCTTACTTGATTTTCAAAATCCTTTTTGAGCTCTTCCATGGCCTGCAACCAATTCATATTTTTCTTAGAGGCTTTTGATGTGGGAACTTTGACTTTGTTGTCCTCGTCTGGTTGTATGTTTTTGTTGCGGGATAGATTTTAGGGGGATTTCTAATGAGAAATCTTTCCTAGGTTCGCATCTGAAAAGAATTACAGGCTCAGCTGTCTTTTAGTAGATTTACAAAAGTTTATTGATTCACAGGACAAAAAGGGGTAGGGTGAGGAAACCTGGCTAGGAAAAGCTCGCAAGGGGCAAGGAGGGGGCAGGTTCAGAGAAAGTTTGGAAGTGTGATGCTCTGCAGCGGGCAGATGGCCTACTAGAATGCCTACTTGACTTGCCAGAAAAGGCAAGAGCTACCAAGGGCCGTCTGTGGAAGTTCTAAGGGGCAGAGAGGCATTTTTAAAGATACAAAGCTGTCAATCATAAGTTCATTAAGCTAATGAGGTGTACAAAGTGGAGTTAGGGAGGAGCCTGGGAGGGGCCAGGGAGTGGCCAATGCTCAAAGGGACATGCACCCTTGACATCAACTGTGCATGTGTTTTACCCATAATACACTGGAACAAACAGCAGGAGGGAAGGGGCAGGGGGTGTGGTTTGAGCCCTGAAACGTCATAAGGTCGCCAGCAGTCAGATTTGAGGTCTATGTTCCCATCCTGATTTGCAAGTGGATGGGTTTGGTTTGCTAGGACAAAAGGAGGTAGTACCTTGAATGACGAGTTAATGGTTTGAGAGGAAATACCTCTAGGCTGGGGCTGGGAAAGACAAGTATAGCTGAGGGAAGGGGAGAAAGAGTTAAGAAATGTGGCTTTTACAACTTAACACAAAACTGAATTAAAGTTACCCCAAAATATATTGCATAGGCCATTCAGTACCTCTTCATTTTGATCTTCTTTGTCATGAAAGTAAGATTCTGTGGTCTGATGCACTCCCAGCCCCCTCCCTGTGCTTACTTCCCCAGTCAATTACTTGACTTTTTAAATTCTTTGTTAAAGTAGTAATCTGCTTCCAATGTGGAGGTTGTACTTCCCCAAGATTCGGGGGTTTCATGCAGCTATTTTCAGAGATATTTCTAGAGACCTGTAAATTTTCAGTTCTTCCAAGGTTGTATAATCAAAGGAGAGGTGTTTGCTCCTGTCCTGGCCTGTGCTCTGGTCTGTGAGAGTCCACAATTACTCTTTTCTGCCTTGGAAATGTGAGGAGGATTTCCTCTCCATGGCTGCCAAAACCTCCACCATTCCAGCACTCCTTGCCGTAGGACCCCCACCCAGGACTGTGACTCAGATCCAAGCATAGGCAAAGCAAGAGAAGCCTGCCTCAGCACCAGCAAAGAGATCCCTGCAATCCTCCTCTGATCAGCCACTAGATTGCCCCCACTGTTTGTTGGCCAAGAACTCTAGAAGCAGCAGCTGCTGCTGTTGCCACCACTGCCACCCCAGGGCTGGGTTCCTCTCTTACTCATGTCTGACAGACCTTTAAAGTTGTTTTTGGCATTTATGGGTTGAGAAGAGTGGAAACCACCACAGCTGCCAGTGATTCAGTGCCCTGAGGATTGCTCTGGGTTTGCTGGGAGACCCCATTTGTGCTGGCATGGCCACACTGGACTGTGGTCTTCTCTCAACCTGGTACAACAGACCTTTCATGTTGATATTCCAGATTGTCTTGGTTTGGAAATTTGTTTCACTTTGTCATTTTCTGGGTTCTGCTGCTCTAAGATTTAAGAGTCATTTTTTCCAGTTATTTGGAGGGGTTTGGGGGAGAGCTTAAGCAAATCCCTGCTTTTACTCTGCCATCTTAGCTCTGCCCCCAAGACAAAGATTTTCATGAGAAGCTTGTAGGAGAAATATATAGAGGAAGAAAAAGAAGGGTTCCCTACAATTGGTGCATGAGCTTTCAGCTGGGGAATGTCTCAACCCTGGACAACAGTTTATTTTGGCTATTACATGTATGGCACCTTCCTTCATTAATCTTGCATTGTCCTGAGTGAGTGATGTCAGGCAATCAGTCTCTTGGTCACTCAATCAACTCTGATAGAATCTTCCCACTCAATGAGGCATCTGCCTGAGGACATAAGCCTTTCATTATTGTTAGGCCCAAATCTATTACTCTTAACTTAGCCTAGCCCTCTATTGTCCAGCTACTTCCCACCCTTGATCTTATCAAAATATCTATACCCAAATCTGTTACCCTTAAACTAGCCTAGCCCTCCATTGTCTGTTATATCCAGGTAGCCTTCAGCTGTTTTCACTTAATCCCATTCCTAAATCTGACCTCAGTCTTGTCAAGAACCTCCTTAGACTCCTTCTCAAGACCCTCTCCATACCCCTCCTCTATACCACCCGTAGATCCCTCCCACCCTCTTTCTATATATAAGATCGGCTTGCCTCCAGAAAAGTGCTGGAATTAATCTAGCTCAAACTCACTCTGTGTGAGATTACTCTGACCAGTTTGTCCAATACAAGTGTCACAAATACTTAGCCTCCTTAAGAATCTACCCATTATGGTGAATCTTTAATAAACTTTGCTTTTCTTTGACTGAGAGAAGGCTTTAGTCAAATTCATTTGGTAGGACTTGGCGTGTTGGTATTTTGGGGTCTCAAGCACCCCTAAAGCCCCAAACTTCAACATTTATGGTTCCCTGACCAGGAAACATTGCTAATCTCAAATTCTTCTCCAGTCAGGACCGGAAGGTACAAAAGCCTCCCCCTCTCCCTATCCTCTTCTCACTCTCCAAGTACTTTGGACGTGCTTTTCCGATCTGACTTCTCAGGTCCCATTAGGTCAAACAGCTAGAAGGCTGTCTCATATTCATCCTGATGCTCTCAGGTTCTCAGTCCAGTGGTTGTATTAGAAACCATGGACCTGGGCACAGCTTCTGAAGCATGGAGGACAAGGACAGATGCCCCATCTGGAAGTGTAAATCCGATTCTTTCAATTCTCTCAGCACTAGGGAACTGGGAAAACTTCAGGTACTTTTTTGTGGATTTTTTTTTTGGTCTTGTTTTTTTTTTTTGTTTGTTTCTTCTTTTTTTATAAATTTTTATTGCTTTTGGGAGGGGGGAAGGCAGGGCAGTTGGGGTTAAGTGACTTGCCCAAGGTCACACGGGCTAATAAGTGTTAAGTGTCTGAGGCTGGATTTGAACTTAGGTCCTCATGACTCCAGGGCCCATGCTCTATTCACTGCACCATCTAGCCCTCCCATTTTGTTTGTTTTTTGAGATTTACACCCAAATCTTCCTTTATGGAGGAAGGGACTTCCAGCCCCTATGCATGTAATGGGTCAATACTTTTTAATTCTCAAAAGTTTGCCTTTGGGTTGTCTTTTACCAAACTGGGAAAAATTTATCTTCTCTAAAGAACTTAAAAAGAAAAGGCTGGTCTTCTTTTGCAACACTGTTTGGCCTCATCAAGTAGGAAGATTCAATCAGAGTTCAAGGGGTTTCCCAGAGCCTGTACTCTATCAGTTTCTTTCCATCTTTTGTTTGTGAATTTATAGTTTTGGAGATGGAATCAGAAAAAGGGGTTTCTTTCTCAGTAAAAGTGACAAGGTTTTTTTTTTTTCCCCTTTGGGTGGAAGTTTAGTAACTGCTTTAAGTAAGGCTAATTAAGTTAAGTACTCACTTGGTAAAAGGAATTTTTTTGGTCATTCCAAAATTATATGAATTCAAGTATAGCTGAACCTCAAAGCTAAAGTTTGTAGATTATGTTTGGTTTGGCTCTAGAGGACTTTCTTTCCTTTCCCTCTTCCCCCAATATATCTGACATCGGAGAAATGAGTTTAAAACTGCAAACAAAATGTTCTTTTTTTTTTTTTTTTTTTTATCTTTTAGGACACTTTGATCAGGGCTTTTCTATCATAGCCTCAAATGAAATCACTTTAGGATTTAGGTAATTTATGTGTAAAATGTACGTTACCATTTGTAAAAGCAATTTTTATAAGTAATATTGGTGAAAGGTGTGAGAGAAATATAGCTCTCTTGGTCTGTAAATTATTAAGTGTTAACCATCTCCAGATTCTAAAAGGTAAAAAGTAGCAGGAAAGAAAGGAGAATGAGTATGACTTTTAATTTGGAAAACTGTTTCTGTTGTTAAGTAGGAAGCAATATTGACTTATTTATTCTAAGCAATTTAATGATCCAAGATAATTCTGAGTGACTTATGGAAGAAAAATGATCTCTCTCTCCAAAGAAAGAATTTATGGAGCCTGAATGCAGATCAAAGCATACCCTTTTTTAACTTAATTTTTCTTGGCTTTTGGGGCACTTTGTTTTCTTTCATAACATCACTAACATGGAAATATGTTTTGCATGACTGCAAACATATAACCTATACCAAATTGTCTGCCTTCTTAAGGAGGGTTGGGGAGAGAGGAAAGGAAGTGTATTTGGAACTCAAAATTTTAAAAATGAATGTCAGAAATTCTTTCTACTTATAGTTGGGAAAAAACAAAATATTAAATATTTAAAAAGATATTTTTATATATGGAGAGGATTCAAGAAAGATGGCAGAATAAGGCAGGAAATTGCCTAGCTCTTCTACATTTACCCACAAATAATTTAAAATAATGCTTCAAAGTGTACTTTAGAGTGACAGAAGTAATTAAAAGTTGAGATAAAGCTGCTCTCCAGTCTAAAACAATGTAAGAGGATGTTAGGAATGACCTGGTGGTGGTCTGGCCTGACTAAAGTGCAGATACCTTTGGGCAGATATCACCAAATCAACAAAGGACAAGCCTTGGGGGCAACTGCCTAAGGCAGTCTCAGTTTCAGAAACTTTTGCCCCACAGCCACTGTAGGGGTCAAAGAGCTGATCAGAGGAAGATTACAGAGCTCTCCAATGGTATTGGATGAGGGATCTAGGTTCACTGACCAGATGCAGTCTTACCTATGGCTATGGGTTAGGAAGAGCAAGCAAATGCTGGTAAGTGTGGTCACAGAGGGACCCACTGGCTATCGTCACTCAAAGAAAAGTGGAAAACCTGGTTTGGGTTCCAGGGAAGAGGGATGAATTGAAATTTGCAGCCAAGTGAAGGATCACAAGAAGTAAGAGCATTTCCAGTGACAGCATTGCTGGGGGTCCTGGTCATGGATCAGTGTTAGAGAGGAGTACCTTAGGTCAGGTCCCCAGATAGAGCTTAGAATATAACAGCATGAAGAGCTTGAAACTTGAGACATTATTGGGCTTAGAGCCTGTCACATAAAAGTTAACAGTCAAAAAATAAGCTGATAAATGATTAAATAAAAGAGAAAGGTCGGACCATAGATAACTGCTATCCTGATAGAGAAGATGTGGGCTCAAATTCAGAAGAAGACAGTGAAGTCAAAACAGCTACTTCAAAGAAAAAATTCAAATGGTCACAAACCCAGAAAGAGTTCTTGGAAGAACTTTAAAAGGACTTTAAAAATCAAGTAAGAGGGGCAGCTAGGCAACACTATGGATAGAGCACTAGCCCTGGAGTCAAGAGGACCTGAGTTCAAATCCAGCCTCAGAATATAACTAGCTGTGTGACCTAGGCCAAGTCACTTAACCCTGATTGTCTCCAAAATCATTCAAATAAGAGAAGTTGAGGAAAAAAATCAGGGAAAAAGTAAGAGTAATTAAAGAAGATGAAGATAATTATGAAAGGAAAGTGAACCCATTGGAAAAAGAGATCCAAAACTGTATTGAAGAAAATAACTCCTTAAAAAAATTAGATTTGGGCAAAGGGAAGCTAATGACTTCCTAAGACACTAAGAAATAATAAAACAAAATCAAAAGGATAAAAAAATGGAGAACCTGAAATATCTCATTAGAAAAACAACTTCCTTGGAGAACAGATCAAGGAGAGGCAATGTAAGAATCACTAGACTAACTGAAAGTTATGATTTTTAAAAAAAAAGTCTAGATACCATACTTAAAGAAATTATTAAGGACAATTGCCCTGATGTTTTAGACTTGGAGGGTAAAATAGAAATTGAAAAAAATTCACCAATCACCACCTGAAAGAGATCCCAAGACAATAATTTACAAGAACAGTATAGCTAAAGTTTCAAAGCTCCTAGGTCAAGAAGAAAATAGTACAAGTCAACAAGAAAGATACAATTTAAATATTGTGGAGCTATGGTCACAACACAAGATTTCACAGCTGTACATTAGCAACCCAAAGGGCATGGAACATGATACCCTGAATAGGAAAGGAACTCTTTTTGCAACCAAGAATAAATTCCCCAACAAAGCTAAGTGTAATCTTGCATGGGAAAAAATATTTAATAAATTAAAGGACTTCCAGGTATTCTTGAATAGAAAATTTGACTTATAAGATTCAAGAGAAACAAAAGAAAGACTAATTACAAGGGATTTAATAAGCTCAAACTATTTACTTCTTGTATGGGAAAATGTTATCTGTAACTCTCAAGAATTTTATCATTGCTAAGGTAGTTTGAAAGAACATACATAGAAAGAAGTCTTGGGGTTGAGTTGAGTGTGATAGGATGATCCTAAAAATAAAACTAGATCAGGAGAGGTAAAATGGAGCAATTATTTCATACAAATGAGGAGCAAATGAAAGAACTTTACCTTGACATTTTGGGGAACCCCAAACCATGTCATTTGGTGGCCCCATGTGAGACACTGCTGGACCTCCTGAAGTCCTACAGTCAAAACCATGTGTGTAAGCCTCCTCTTTCTCTATTCCTTTTTTGCTCTGCAGTTAGGGACACTCTCTAAGCACCTGAGAAGGGTTGGAGGTGCTTTTGAGCCTGTCTCAAAAGTTGGGTCAGAAGGTTCAGTTAGATGTGGTTGGGATTCATGTACACCTTCTGCTACATAGGGGACGCCTTATCTGCAAGCTTGTGCCAAATCCTCTCATTTCTCTAGGATTTGATTTTGATTTCCTTTTGATTTCCCAAGATTTACAGGCAAAATCTTCTCTTCAGGTAGTGCAGGACCTTCCTTCTTTTAAGGTTTCATGGTGGGACTCCCAGTCCCCTTGCCTGTGCCTGCCAGTTCCTCCTTCTCTACTGACCTCATGACCATTGGATCCTCCTTCTCACCCCTGATCCCCTAGTCCCTCCCTCCAGAGAACTGGAACTTCCCCAGGATTTCCCCCTGCTTTAAAAAAAGAAAGCCTTGTGCCTGGCCTCAATACTGTCTAGAGGACCAAGAAAAAAATGATTTGTGCAGGGGATTTCTGACAAGTCTCTCTGAGCTTTTGGATTTTCCCCATCATTGCATCACCCTGTCTTTTTGTCTCTGTGTGGTGTGAGTGAGTGCCTGTGTGTAATCTGACACCTTGTAAGGTTTAAAATGTAGCCAGCAAGGAAGAGAAGCCTCTAAGAGCTGTAGCTGGACATTATTGGAATGCCTCTTTTTCTTTCTCTCCTCTTCTCTCTCCCTCCTTGATTGTAGCAGCCTCAGAAGAGTGGGGGGGATGAGAAAGAGAATAAAAATGCTATACCTAGGGATTGATAAAGGCAAATAGAGGAGGGTAAGAGAAGTACCAGATCAGAATTGGAAAGAAATAAAGTATGTGCCATTGTAAAGGGGCTTTAATTAAAGTCCCACCAGAAGAATAAATAGATAGAAGATAATGCAAAAAGGTTTAAGCATATAGGAATGAGAAAAGCATGGGTAGAAAGGAAGACATCTATTTGCATGAACAGTGTGAGCAGTGGGTTTAGAACATTTTGGAAACTTTTGGAAAGAAAAAAGTTGATTAAAAACTCTCTTTCTCTGTCTCTGTGTCTCTCTCTCTTTCTCTTTGTCCATGTGTGGGGTGAAAAACCCCATTCAAAATTTAATCAAGAGCACGAAGGTTTCTCAGGATAGAAACAGGAAATTTTTATTCTCTTTTCCCTTGGGAAGAGGGTGGTCCTCTCCATGGCAGATCAGGGAGAGGAGGCATGTTATAAAAGATGGAACAAGAATTTATACCCTAATGCAGTCAAGCCCCCTCCCCGCTGCTGTCCCTTCTCCCTTTGGCTGGGAGGCAGTTTACAATCTGAGCTCAAAATCTTCCCCAGTGGCAAATAAGAAGCCTGCCACTATCCACTATTGGCTGGGAGGTGGACAGGGAATCGGGGCGTTGTTCATGTCCTTATTTGGACAACACTAAAGTGACGGAGGGGAAAAGGTTGCCAGCAAGGATGGAGGTCGAAAACCCCTAAAGGGCCTAATGCTGATAAGGGTGTGGCAAACAAGGGTGGAGGTTGAAAGATTCCTGAAGAGGCCTAATGCTGTTGTGGCAGTAGTAAAGAAGAGGGAAAGAAGGGGAAAGGGGGAAGCTAAAACTCCAGCTTGCTCCCACAAGAAAACTTATGGGCTGAGAAGTTTTAACCTTTTCCATTCATCCATTAGAACTCTGGCCAAGTTCTGAATATGGAGAGACATTCAAGGAAAAAAGAAAGGGGGAAGATTTTCCCCTTAGATTAAAAAAAAAAAGCATTCTCACATAAAGAGAAATTTTTTGTGTAATGTGACTCCCACTAGGCAGTCTTCTGCAAAATTCGGCTTATAATATCTTAAAAAGAGACACCTTAACATGAAACCCTAAGCTCTCCAGTACTAGGGAGAAGGGACTAGGCATCAACTGGATCTTTTCCCAGAGGTCCGGACTCACTTGTCCAGCAGGTTCCAAAGTTCAAAAAAATTTCTTAAGACCCTTCTCCCTGTAGGCCCCAGCTCTAACCATGCTGAAGCTACAGCAAAAAGTTAGAACAGCTAAAAACATCTTAGCAGATTCTGGAGGTTGTTAGATTGATCATTAAGGAGTTTTGAATCACCTCCTTACAATCCCAGTTACCACATTCCCTTGAGTCAAGAAGGAATTGCAAACAGCCCTGGGAAGGGGGGAGAGTCGAGAGGCAGCAGGGCAGCAGCTACAGTGGGGTCACCACTGGCAACGGCCCTGGCACGCACCTGGTAGCCCACCCAGAAACCCTGGAAGTATCACGCAAGTTCATTACATCATGCTCACCACCACCCCTCCCCAGTAACTGCAAGCAGCATCTGCAGCTGTGAGGAGAAAGGAAAGTGTGATGGGTCAAGGCAGTATGAGGTAAGAAGCCAGCCAGTCTTTGCACTTGGTAAGCCCACTCCTAAAGTTGTAGTTTCAACATGTTAATGATGAGATGTCTATTTTCTCTGTAAAGTAATTTGGAAATGCATTCAATAAGACTGAAGTCATCTGATTGGTAATGAGTTTGCTTCAAGTTTCAAAGTTGTAAACTATTATATCAGTTATATTAAGCAACTTTTCATAATTTGGACATTATTAGAGCATGAAATGAGAGAAACTAAAGAGTGGAAAAATTGTTTCCCTCCTAACCCTCTCTTAGAATGTTTTGTAACTGACTTCCTGTCCCTTAATGCACCTATGTGCTTTGAGCTCTGATCCAGTTCACATGGAGCTTGAGTCACGTGGAGTTCGATGTGTGGGAGGAGCTTCCAAAGGAGGAGAGAAAGGGAGAACAGAGAGCTGAGAGCCAGGCAGAGCTGAGAGAGAGAAGCAAGATGTGAGTGGGAAGAGTTGGCCCAAGGAGCAGAGAGAGAAGCTGCTTGAGTGGGTGGAGGGAAGACTTTGCCTAGGGCAACCTTTTTGTGGCAAGGGGTAACAGAAAAACGGTTTAAGATGTCCTGTGTTCCCTGGATTAGTGATAGTATCCTATTAAATCTTACCTTCTGGTATCCTAATGATATTCCAAATAACTATTTTGGCTTTGCCTTTGAGGAAGAGTTAATTTTATCTTGTGAATCTACCCTGGAAATACGCATGCATATTCATAACAGTTGCTATGGATATTCCATCAGCATTACACTGACCTCTAGAAACTGGGTGTTTTCACCTTAGCCTATAGTTAGGAAGTTGCAGCTAAAACAATTTGGCTTTCATCTGTGAAAATGGCAAGATTGTTAACTATCTGGATTATTTTTAATGCTGAAATGTAAAACTAGTAATTGATTACTGTGTGTGTGGAAAGGAAGGAATGAGGTGAAAGCCTTATTGGGATTGGTTCTGCCCATTCAGAGCAGTCCTCAGGGCTAATCAAAAGGTGCAACTCACAGCAGCTCTAAGGATAGATGGGGTGCATAGGCATGTAACGATACTAGGATTTGAAGATCTTCCACGCCCCTTGAGCTTGCTGACATAGCAGGAAGGGGTGGAGCAAGAGAACGCCGGAACCAAGCTAGTCTCCGTGCGGTGCGGACTGGAAGCGGTGTCAGAGGCAGTGGCTGCG
>CM053587.1:230865496-230930867 GCA_028646515.1 Pseudochirops corinnae
TATGTAAATCAAAATCTTGTGGAAATGAATAATGCAAACTATAATAAAATTTAATTTAAATTAAAAAAATTAACTTTTGTTTATTTTTAGTTTACATCATTCATTTCCACAAGATTTTGAGTTACAAATTTTCTCCCCATCTTTCCCCCACCCACCACCCCAAAACAGCAATCCCACTGTGTAACCCCTCCCCCAATCTGCTTTCTCCTATGTCCTGCCCCTCACCCCTCTGACTTTCCAGTAGGGCAAGATGGATCTCCCTACCCCAGTGACTGTATATCTTAATTCCCTGTTGCATGTAATTAATAATAATAATATATATGTATTTTTAACATTGATTATAGAACTTTAAATTCTAGAGTCTTTCCCTTCCTCCCTCATCACCCACCCCCATTGGAAAGACAAGCAATTCAATACAGGCCGTACATGTATAGTTACCCAGAACATCTCCACAACGGACATATTGTAAAAGACTGATTATATTTCCCTCCTTCCTATCCCACTCCCCCCCTTGTTCTATTATGTAAAAGTTACTATTACTAATATATATTGTATTCCTCCTTAAATTACAAATACAAACTGAAATTAAAATATGAAAGCTGTAGTCACATAGTAATCTATCCCTCAAACACACACAGACACCTAAAATAACCACAAATTCATAGCTGTAAAATAGCCACATTGTCCCCTAAAATGCTAAGAAGGCAAATACATAAGTGAGTAGTAGTTTTGACGTGGTTTGGAAATGGAGAAATCATACTTGATCGAATTGGACTGCTGATAAAAACATATTTCTTTATTGAAAAGTTGAAATATATTTTTCATAAACTAATTTGTAAAGGAGCAAAAATCAAGACTGTGGTTTAAACCTTGTTTGCTAATTTTGAATGTGCCTACATTATAACTGTGTTTAGAGGACCAAGTTAAGCAGATCAAATCTTCATTTACATAGTCTCATAAAATCTCAAAATTTTCTTAAAGCTCATTTACTCTTGTCAGGAGAGCCAACTGTCATCAGGAAGTCTACTGCCAATAGGGCAGCCTTTTGTTGTAAACTCTTCTAAAACATAGAAATTTCAAACATAATTTCTATTACACTGTATTAGGTGTTATGAAGGTAGAGAATTTACCCTTCTCTTGGTTCTTCAAGGGCAAAATTTCTCCTCAAATAATTCTATGCTACAAATTTATTTCTACATTCTTCATTCAGTACCTGCCTTGACTAAATGGGATATTGCATCATGTGAAATTTGAGTCATAGGTAGATAGGATTTTTTTTAAAAATTCTGGTGATGGAAGAAAATTGTTTCTATGTGACTAACAAGTATTCAGGGCATGCAAATCACAACTTTTATCAATTAACTATGTTAAGATGAGCCTAAAGTTAGGGCTTTCAAAGGTATGAAAGAATAAAATGACTTTGAGCTTTTATATATGTAATTACAGATTAGTATTAGTTACTAGAACATTTATTTCATTGTGCTGCTTCAAAGATAACAGATGAGAATGAATTGCCTCACTATAGATAACTCATCTGGGCTGTGCACCAACAGGAAGCTGTTTTACATTTCTGTAGCAATTTATGACTTCTCTACAGAACTAGGCAAGGTTAGATGTTAGTGGAAATATGATTTCAGGATACGGCTAAAGACACAGTAGGTAGTGGACTAACTAATTTTTTTTTTAAACTGCAAAATTAAATCTCATTAATTTTTTTCTTTAAAAGGAATGAATTGTATATAGGTTATATTAATTGCTTTGTAGACAAAAATCTATAAACTACTTTTTTGTCATCACCTTTAATCTTCCAGTTTGTTTATTTTCGTTCTTCTCAGCCTTGAAAGCTGTTTTTCCTTAAACCAGGTTTTCCATCAGCCCAATGTGTCACAGTAACCTTTAAGTATTTTTCCTTTAGCTAGCTGCCTTCCTTTCATAAAGTTGCTTGTCACTGCAGAAATGTTATCCCATATTTCTCCTACTTATTTTGCTCTATCTCGATCAAAAGACCAGAATGCTTTGCTTAGAAATTTGGGGGATGGTCATAACAGAATGAGGACAAAGCCAAAGAAGACCTTGGAGACACTTTGAGATTCTTACAGTTACTTTGTTTCCCTGATGGGTGGAATCTAGTGGTTTGGTATCTGTGGAAGGACATTTCACACTATGCTTGATTATAAGAGACCCTCATTTATCAGTACAGTATTTCTGGACTAAACTCTTCAGGAGGCTATGAATGAGTCTGCAACATGGCAATGTCATGAGGAGCAGATTCTGATGAGGTAAGAATCCCAAAGAGAAAATAAAGCATGCTGGGGGACAGAAATCACGGGTGGCAAAGAAGTCGAGTGACCAGAGAACAGGAGTATCATCAGTATGTATGTGTCCACTTTATTTCTCTCCACATGGTCGCTGAGTCCTCTGGCCATGGAGCCACAGCCACCTTCAGAATCTGAAGAGGATGTGGGAGTTCAGCACCACCATACCCAATTCATTCATCATTCTTGCCACATAGCCACTAGCCCTCACTCCCATTTATGTTATTGCTCCTGTTATCTATTCACCCTGATTCTTTACCATTCATTCTGTCACTACAATAAGAAGACTCCTTTATCATTTCTTATATTTTCTCTGTTAGGAGACTCTTCATCCAACCAAAATATACCCTGGGTGATGTCACCATACTGCATCCCATGCTTGGCCTCCTGGAAAATATAGATCAGAGAATTTTCACAAATGGGCAAGTGTTTCTAGGCTTAAAGAATTGTGGGAAATGAAGTTCATCCATTGACATGCCCTCTACATGGTTTTCATTTCCCGTCATAACAAACATTGTCAACATCTCATATGCTTTCAAATTTTCCTTTCTATTTAGCAGATGGAAGTTCACTGAGGTGTTTAGGGAACTTCTTGTGCTCCTCTTGGTATTTTTGCATGCAAAAAAGACAGGAAAATATTGCATCCCCTGTTCATTCTCCCAACTAGTGCTGGATTAGCAGGTTATGTTGCCATAGGACAACGGCTGACTACTCCTTCCCTCAAGGTTCTAGAGTTCCTAGTATTATCATTCATGAGCCCCTATCTGGTATGTGCTCAGTATTGATTAACCGGTTGACACTGATAGCTTTTACAGAAGGGTATTTCCTGAGAAGGCATAACTTTAAGGACAGAAGTTATAAGACAATATCCCAAAGTGAGGGTGCACTCTCACTATGTGCACACACATACACACACAAGATCTTTGGGAATAATGAGTTCAAACTTAAAAGTTCTAAAGTAGTCAGAGAATACAAGGAACTGAGACTTCTCCCTTTCAGACTGTTGTGTCAGAAATGGTTAATTCATTCCCTTTCTCAGTTAGTTGGGCTTTTTGCTGTGCATGGTAGATCAGCTGATGGCCCAGAAAAAGCAATTTGTTCAGTTCCTGTACTGGCTGCCGCTGTTATTGGCTCTGGCTGCTGGGGGGACCCTTTTGGTAGATTTCCCAGTCTCAGAAGTTGCCTGTGTCCTCCCCTCTCAGAATGCACATTCACCTAAGAATGGGAGAAATAAACACCAGAAGAATGGAGGTACTGTGCATTAATGGACACATGGTGGGAGAGTGAGAGATAGGACAGCCAATGCCCTTCCCCTTCTCAGCAGTTAATAGCAGTTCTTGTCTCACTTGGTACCAAGAAGGGAAAACACAAAAAGGGCCAAGAGAAGTGTATTGATCTTTTTTGTATGTGAACTCAAGGACTAGCTCTGAATCTCCCAATTCAATCTCAGGCACTTACAAATGTCTCCTAATGCTTCAAGGACTGGGTCTTCAGTGACCCGTAGTTCCTCTACAAAGATGTTTTAATTTGTACCTGTGTACAAATTATACCCACCTTAGGCAATTCATTGAATCTCTTTGGGTTTCAGGTTCTCCATATGTAATGGCTACTAAGGTGCTTTCCAAATCTAAATCTATGGTCCTAGGGCCACTTTAATTCATTTTATAATTATTTTATTCTCAGAGCTTTACTGGGTTAACTAATATGCATCTGGTTCTTACTTGCCTTGGCACTGTTTCTATGAAACTGTCTCTGTAAAATAAAGACTATGGGAGTGGGAGACAGACACAGCATCCTCATCCTGTTAACTCTGTAATTTTATACTCTTGGTATTTTATTTTTAAATGAATATCTTTTCACCTTATCTGGGAATCTCACTCTAAGGACAGCTCCCATAATGGTCTTCCTTTATGTTTTTTCTTCATTTCCTTCACCATGAACCCATAGAATCTCTAAATGCTCCTTCTTTTTCAATGGCTCTGAAATCCAACGTTCTTTAGTACAGGGCTGATGACCTGAGAAATGGACAAGGCTCAGTTATTTGTAAGTTAGGGACTTGTGACTTGCTAGTTTCTTGGATCTTCATTCCAATAACGCACATAAGTAATGTCATCAACATAGATGCTTCCCTCCCCCCACAAGCATGTGGCTCTTCCAGATTACAACTCATTCATGTCTTTTCATTCTACACAATTTTTGTCCACCTCCTCTCATAAACTTTGAACAGAGGAGTTAACTCAATGCACTGGTGACTTTCCTCTATGAATTTTCAACATTTCATATTAACCCATGTAGAAGTCAAGCTAAGTAGCTGTTATCTCTTTCTCCTTCTACAGAACTGATCCATATCTTTCCTGATAACACACTTCTTCAATGATCTCTTTTATGATTCTTCTCATTCAAAAGTCATCATATGTTGGCATTAAAGATGGTTTTTGTGTCAGAGAGAGACCCTTGAGATAACTGAAACACTATCCAATTTCCCAAAGTTCAGGTCACCCTTCCTCCTCTTCAATTCTGGACCCAGCTCATTGTCCATTCATGGCACCTGTTTAAGACATAGGTGCTGCCGTCTTAACCCAATAGTATTCCTATCTGACTGTAGATCATAATCTGTCATTTTTCATCTAATTTGTTTTTCCTGTGAGGCTTTTTAAATGAATCTCTCCTGAATGGTAAGAGATTTCATTGAGGAAACTTCCTATATACTATATAGCTATAGTATTTCAGGGTTTGATGAAATAAACACAATGTCATCTGTAGAAATGACTATCTGGACAACTTCACCACCTACCTTGAAAAATGTTTTTATTTGGATTCTATACAGGATATCTTCTCTGATCCTGGAAAATGAACATACCTTTCCCCTTTTCTATTCCTAGATTGATATTGTCAATCTGTGGTTGCATCTATGAACGAATGTTTTGATCTCAACAAATCCTATTGCCCCTCTTGGGGCAAGAAGTTTTCAGGGTACATTTTGTTCTATCAAGTCAAATCCCCAAACAAAGTGGGACTTCTTATTCTTTCTGTCATTTGAGTGACTGTGAAGATGGGGTCTGCTTTATGGGAAATTACATGTAAAAGTTTTTCTTTTCGCTTCATATTGTGTGTATGCATATTCTTTTGTTAATATTTTAATTGATAGCCTTTGTTTTTAAAGAACTTATCCCTTCACATATTTTCATGAAGAATGCCCATGATGTATGCATAGACCACTTCATTAAAGTCTTATATTGATGAGAAAATAGTCACAGGAAATGGTAGGTTTTTTTTGTTTTTTGTCAATAACATCATCTGTGAGCATTTCTTTCCTTTAGAATCTTCCACTCTTTGATATGTTTTGAAAATCAGTCCCCAAGTACCTTTTAAATTATTGTTACCACCAGCACACATTTTTTCCATGTGCATGTGGTCAGGTACAGCAACTCTTTCTGATCTGCATTTATCATCTTCCTCATACACACCAGTATCTCTTTATCATTGAAATGAAATGCCAAAAGAGTGGTTATTATCATCATGCCCATCTTTCTTCTAAGGAACAAAACTGCTACTAAGGCCAGTCAAAATTTTATAGACATCTCTGTTTTTTGTAAAGAAATAGTTTGAGCAGATGTTGAGGTGGTTGAAATTCCCCGTTCTAACAACAGCATGCCTCTATTTCTGCTCATGGGATCTACTGCCACACAGATCTTGTGTGATCTGCTTCCAGAATGAATCAACCATTGTCTCCTCCCAGCTGGGCAGTCTAGTATACTCCCACCACAATATTGCTTCTGTTTCTCCTTCCATTAATCTTCAACCAAATGCTTTCCATTATGCTTTCTCCATCTGGTTCACAGATTTCCCTATAGTAATATGCTCCACTGATATGTACTTCTTTTTTGAATCAAGCTTACCCTTTGAACCAAACACCAAATAATTGCAATGGCCAATCTTGGTCTCAGGGAAAAAATTCTGAAATATGCCTTCCTCCTCTTTGCAGAGAGGTGGGGAGACTATAGGAGCAGAATGGGGCATACATTGTCAAACACGGTCAGTGTTCTGGTTGTTTTTGCATAACCTGTTTTTCTTTGTGACAAGGTAACAAAGAACTCTTCTCAAGCTTCAATTCCTAGGAAAGTAGAACAACAGAAAGAAATGACAGTGATATAAAAATCAAAGTCTTCAATGAGATTTTTTTTTAAGGGGAAAAAAAGTAATGATTAACCTTTCATTGCTACAATTTCAATCAGTATTATCCTTCCTTCTGTTAAGTTTTCTAGTTTGGTTTGCTTCTCAGTCACACTGTCTGTATGGTATAAACATCTGAGGTTATAACTATATTACTTCCTCTTTTCCAAGATATGCACAAATTACTGAGCCTATTAACTGATACTATTCTTCCTTTGTCATACCTACTACTATTTGTGATATGTTAACTAACAAATATAGATGCGCAATTTTCTCCCTCCCTCTCCATTTAATTAAACCCCTCTTGGTCAGATTCACAGATTCACACAAAACCACAGGTGAATATCTTCTTCCTAGTCTTATTAAGTATACTCATTCCATGCCTGGCAAAGAGAACATCATTTTTTAAAATAGTAAGCCTATGCCCAAAATGCAAATCTCATCTTCTTAATCTGCTGTTCACTTCCTAGTAAGGCCTTTGGGGGGTGAAGGGAGGCAATTGGGGTTAAGTGACTTGCCCAGAGTAACCGCATGAGGTTAAATTTGAATTCAGGTCTTCTCGACTCCAGGGCTGGTGCCACCTAGCTGCCTCCTATTAACACTTTTCTTATATGAAGTTCCTATCTTAAGTTAGCAACACTGATTAAAATCACTCTTTTGCCTTACTTTCTTTCCCAGGGTATCATAATTTCTAGAGATGATATCTAGGTTTCTTTTGGAAATATCACTTCTTTCTGCATTTATCACCAGAAAGTTATTGTTACTATGATTACATAGACTCGTGTTCCAAATACCTGTCCCATGAAAACAATATGGGACAGAAATGAGGATTCTAGCTATTTATCCATTTTCATTCCAAATTTGGAAAATATTTTTTGCTCTTTTCTATCCCTCTCCACTGCAACTCCTCTCATGTCTAGCCATTCCCCCAATTTTGCAACAGGACATTATAGACTGGGACCTGTTCTCTATACTTTATCCTCTTATCATTCCAATGATACTGCCATTGGCTTTTTTCCTGATCATACAGTACTGGACATATTAGGTTTGTTTCACCCCATAGATTCACAGAGAATAGTAATATGTCACAATGAGGATAGGACTTAAAGAACATTTAGTCACTTTTTAAAAAGAAATATCTGTTTTTTTCATTCCTTTCCCTCGATCAACAATTTTTCTCAAATTATCAGTGTAAATAACCTCTCATGAATAATCCTTAAGCTCATTCTCTGCAGGTAAGTTGAAATCCAAACTCTTTGTATATAATTAAAATTATGCAATAATTTAATGTAATCTCTTTACAAACAGCATAACTACCGCCACACAATTTGTCATGGATCAAAGATGACACTCACACTATCTCCGCTGACTCCTTCTGGTTGCTCTTGTTGTCCAGTAGTTTTCAATGGTATCTGACTTCTCACGATCCCACTTGGATCGTGACCGGTTGCCATTTCCTTCTCCAGCTCATTTTACAGGTGAGGAAATTGAGGCAAACAGCTAGTAAGTGTCTGAGGCCAAATTTGAATTCAGGAAGATGAGTCTTCCTGACTCCAGATCTGGCCCTCTGTCCACTGTGTCATCTAACTGCCCACACTGACTCCTTAGGGAATGGCAATTAAATTATTACTGTACAATAGTCCAAAAACACATAAAGAAATAGTTAACAGCTCTGTACAGGATAAACAGGAAATACTCAATAGCAGGAAGGCACTGGAATTAAGAGGGGTTGGTAAAGGCTTCCTGTAGAAGGTGGGATTTTGGCTGAGACTTGAAGGAAGCCAGGGAAGCCAGGAGGTAGAGATAAGAAAGGAGAACATTCCAGGCATAGTGAACAGCCAGAGAAAATGCTCAGAGCAGAGAGATGGGTGTCTTGTTCACGTAACCTCAAGGAAGCAAGTGTTACTGGATCAAAAAGTACATAGGGAATACTACATTCCATTGCCTCCTCTCTTGTTTGTTATTCCCATCACCACAGTATTCTAGTTAACCAATCCAGTTCATGATGTGGGTTCTTCATCTGAATACAGTTTCTGCTTATTTGAGTGAATTTTTGAGTTCGTTATTTAATCTAATATTTTTATAAGGTAAGTCTTTTGCAGCAATAACTTTTGTAAAATATTTATTTTTCAGATATGAAAGAAATCAGATCCAAGAAAGGTGAAAGCAAAACTTACCTAATAATCAACTTAATTATCTCCATTCTATAAGAGCAGATCACATTAAATAGTCATTTTGTTAGGGTACCTTCGTGTGTGTGTGTGTGTGTATGTGTGTAATCTATGCATGTATCTATCTACCTAGATCTATATATGTTTTCCCTCATAGTGAATGCTATTAAGACATATATATATTATATGTATACATAAACACACATATATACTATGTATACATTCACACATACTTATAAATCTTTTCATATCATTTACTATGAGGAAAAGACTAGGTAGAAGGGGAGTAAGTAAAAAGTTTAATGAGTGATTAACAGTCTGTTTCTTTTTAAGCATGTTTTATTGATGCCTTTAATGACATCAGTCACTTCAGCTCTTCCTCCCAGCTGCTGACTGATCTAGTCCTAGTCATTTCCCATTGCTCTACTATAAGGAAGAAAGCCTAATAAGTCATATTTATACTAAGCACATGTAATGGCTACTCATTATAAAACTCCAAATAAGCCCCAAGTCTATTTGACTAAAATTGTGAAGTAATACATGAGAAGATATCTCCAGCAGAGGTTCTTATTCATCCAAGGGAACCAGTCTTACTCTTTCCCCAAGTGTGTTTTGATCCATTAGAATGACAAGACTCAGAGGCCCATGCTGATCTGGAACACTGAGAACGGGGTGATGTCCTGAGCATCAAGTTCCAGGAGATGGATCTTTGAAGATTCTTCATGGGAGATGTTATGGCCATAGTCATTACCCAAGGGTGATTCAGAGCCTGCCCAGCTGACATGCGATGATTGGAATCCAATGTCAATAGTCTATCTATAAAGTCCTTTGCCAAGTTGGAAACATTTGGCCAAGGCTGAAATGGAAAAAGAAAAATAGAATTGGAATTGGGATATTGGGAACATTCAGAATGCTGGACTTGAAGTCAGGAAGGCCTGGTTTTAAAAACCACTTCATATACTTTATAGCTATTTGACTGTAGGCAGGTCACTTATGATTTACAAAATTGGATAGTGATATATGGAGCACCTCTTCTTCACAGAGTTACTTTGAGTCTCAGAAGAGATTATGTATGTTTAAGAAGTGCTATGCAATCATTCTTATATAAAAGTCAGACATCATTACTGTTAAGATCAAGTACATCCAGTTCAAAAGTTTTTACCATAAGAATACATGGCTATTAACATAGAATGAACCCAAAGCTTCCCTCCACTTTAAAGAGAGCCAAGCAGTACATCCTATTTAACATCTCTATTTAACAAGCGTTCATAGGTTTATAGATCTAAAGCTGGAAAGAATTTTAAAGGTTATCTAGTCTGACCTTCTCATTTTACAGGTGAGGAAACTGAGGCCCAAAGAGGCTAAGTGTTCAGGTGGTGTGACTCCAAGGTCAGTGTTGTTTCAACAATACTACACTGTCTCTTTATGGGGAATTCTTTCCTAGAAGCTAGCAGATTTAAAAGTTACTATATTAAAGGCAAAAACAACATTAATTACACAGAACCCAGGTTTCTAGTAAACCCTGGGACATCTGTTGCATATACATCTTAATTGATGGAGAGAATGCTGGTGTGATGTTTTATGCCCGTGTAGGAAACTGAAGGTAGTGTAAGAGATTTGGAGGAAAAAAAAATTCATTGAAAGAATATTTCTTCATCACACATAGAACCAGACTCTTTGGGACTAACTTTAGACATGTAAAGAAAGAGGAAGAAAGACTTGAGAAGCTGTAGACATGTAAAGGAAGCCAGCTTTCCAATATGTCCCTGGTTTCAAGCTTTCTTCCCTAGGAACCCTTGGATTGGGGTCTCCCTCTTGGTTTAAGGTAGGAGATCATCTCACTTCCAGAAAATAAATAATTTATTCTTATATATTTTCTATTATATTCTAATTTGTATAAAGTCTTCCATTTTTGTTCACCATTCGCTTAGGTTAATGGGTTTACTTGCTATTCACTATTTGTGAAGATCTTTTGTGTAACCAGTGTTTGGCGGGAAAGCTTCAAATAATGTGCTGAGGAGGTATAAGCCTACCCACCCCTATCCCCCGGGCAGGAAAGAACCTTTTTCCTTTAAAGCAAAATTATGCCCTTAAACCAGCAATATTTAGGGGAGCAAGTAGATATAATTCTACTGCACACTTCTCAGAGACTAGAGGAAAGAGCACCTAGCCTTGTGGCCTTTCTCCTACTCCTCTCAAGAGAGGAATGACAGTGTCCCTTAGACCGGATAGGCAAGATCCCAGAGATACTTATTGATGCGTTTCACGAGCTACATTTAGCTAACCCATATGGATACATATACTCACCTAGGAATACAAGGGCACATCTTGGGTTGTTGTGAAGATCAAATGAGATAATATTTGTAAAATATCTATTGCAGCGGTTGGCACATAGGAGGTGCTTAATTAATTAATACTTGTTCCCCTTTTCCTTATATACACAATTGGGAAAATTGCTAATTCTGTGATTACTATGCCCAATTACTTTTGGGTCCACTGAGTTCCGTAATCCCGGACGTATAATCAGAGGACATTGCTCCATGGGTTTATTACAGTTCCACAACTATGCAGGGGGAAAGGGAGGGAGAGGGGAATAATTGTTGCATTTCAATGAAGGGATTCTCCTGAATACAGAGTTCTCATTGTCTTCAATCAGCAGACCGGCACAGGAATTCAGTGTGCAGAGGAGATAGGACATGGCTCAGTAACAGCTACTAGCTCTATCTGACATTTGAATAGTTTAATCTGGCTATGTTTACAGTGTTTAAAATACATTATAAATACAACAGTACCAATTCACATGGGAGATGGAAGGAAGCTGTGTTCCCTATAGTCAAACAGTCTATATTATCTAATGACCCAAAGCACCATAAGAAAAATGGATAATCTGCCTCCTCCTCCCTCTACACATGAGAAATCCTATAGACTCAATGATTTCTTTGGTTTGTCTCGGACACTGTTTTTGTTTTTTGAAATTTTATTCAATTCTAAACATAAGGTCAGAATGCCCTGGAGGAAACAATGAAGGGCCTCTCTCTGAAGTTAATCACTAATGTTTCATCAGGGTGAGGGAAGTGGGAATGGGCTCTCACTCCATACATAGACATTCTACAACGTTTAAAAATGTAACTCTTTCCAATAATACTGTATTCAGAATGTGAATTGAGAAAAAAACAATGTCACTGTTGGGCACAAAAACAGGACCCTTCTTTTGGTTTTTTTTTTTTTACCTCCGTGTCTTATAACAAAAGAGTAATACCAGTTCTTTCTCTGGTGGCCAAAATAACTCACTAAATAAATAACTCCCAACCTTACCCCAACCCCCCAAAAAACCCAGAATCCAAGTAGATACTTGTCCATTGATTAGTGAATAACTGAACAAATTGAGGACTAGTTACATATTATTGCCACATAAGAAACAATCCATATGAGAAATTCAGAGAAACACTTGAATACTTGAAGTGTGAAGTGAGGCTGAGGGAAGTAAAAAGAACCAGGAAAGCAAGCTATGCAATGATCTATGATCATATAAATGAAAAGAACACTAAAATGAAACCAAACACTGTGTACAGAACTATAATGCCCAATTTTGGCCCCAGAGAAGAGGTGAGGAAAGGCATCTCTCTTCTTTGGAAAGGTAAAGGGCTACACAGAATGCTACAATAAGCCATCCTATATAGAAGCTGTGTCTGTTGATTTTAACTTTTTTTTTTTTGTTACCAGGGAAAGTTCAACATGTGTACAGGCAGAATAATGTTAGGGATGCCTGGAAATGACCACAATGTAAAAAACAAGTTATCAAAAATTCATTTAAAAAAAGACATTAAAACCCTATGTTTTTTTTAAAAGAGAATATTAACAAATCGGAAGCCACTCCTCTATTTCTTTAGCGCTAAGAGAATTAGCAATATCTATCTTAAAGCAATACACAGAAGGTTCCAAGTACTGTCCATTATGAAATAACTACCCTGAAGTCTAGACAAAGCATTTCAATGGTCATCAAATACAGTAGCATGCACTTTAATTTTGCCCAGACTTGGCTCTGAATTCATATAGCTTTATCTGGACTTCGTTCTATTTAAATGAAGGTTAAATTGTATATATCCTAAGCTTGAGAGGCAGTGGGAGGTAGCTGATGATAAAAGGAGAAACTTGGAATAGCAGACAGGGATTCAAAGTGCCTCTAACATATACTGTAAGGGGGGGTGGGGGTGGCAAGTCATTTAACCATTTGATGCCCAGACGACTCTCTAAGATTATAAATTGTAGAACAGTTTTGAATCTGCACTGATGTAAGGAATTTCCCAGGCATTCCTCATATATGAAATCATAGATCTGAACCAAAATAGCAACAACAACAACAAAAATGCTGAGATTGGTTATGAGATAATAAGTTAAACCTTTCTCTAAAGAGCATAAAGTATGTGCAATGCAGCTTCTAAGAGGCTCATTAAGTTCCAATAGAACATAAACTTCTTAAAGGCAGAAACTATTTCTTTTTTTTTTTCTGTCTTTGCATCCCTAGTGCTAAGCATACTATCTGGCATTTAACTGGTATTTAATCAATGTTGAATTGATCTGAATTAAGCTTATACCAAATGTAAATATATTTAACATTCAACAAAAGAAAATGAGAAGTTCTATCCTGAAAAAAAAATTTATATATGTATGTATATATGTATGTATGTATGTATGTATGTATGTATGTATGTATGTATGTATATGCGTGTATTTTTTTCCTTTAAAGTTTGTTTTGGTGGGGAGGAGGATACTGAGCATGGTGACATCCAGGTCATATACCCAACAAGATGGAGAAGTAGACATTTTCTCCAGTCCCCATGAATCCTCAAAAACAAAACAAAACACCTCCAAAAGAGGGAGTCATTGAAGTATTGAGACTCAAAGAGGTTCAATATCTTGCCCATGGTCACATAGCTAATTAAGTGTGAGAGCCTGATCATGCTGCCTTTCCTGTTATTTATTTAATGCTTATTGTTTGTAGTTTATTTGGTACTTTTGTTTTTCTTTCTATTTTTTTTCCTTCAGTTCTCTGTCCAGTTTTCTCTTTCTCTTAGCATCATTAGCAGAATTTCTAGAATTTAATTTTTTTAATGGAAGCCAAACCTCAAGCCAATCAGTTCTATTACTCTTAAGTACCTCTGCAAAAAAAAAACAACAAAAAACATTTGGTTCTATCATAAAGGTAGTCCTTTATAAGATTAAAGACCATTCCAAAGCACACTGATTTTTAAATCTGACTTAACAGAAAACAGGACTAAATGTAAGAGATACCCAAAAAGAGAATCCCCTCATCATTGTTATTTTTCTTTTCAGAAGCTCAAAAAATTGGTTCCATTGAAAATGTTGTGTAATC
This sequence comes from Pseudochirops corinnae, assembly GCA_028646515.1. NCBI lineage: Eukaryota > Metazoa > Chordata > Mammalia > Diprotodontia > Pseudocheiridae > Pseudochirops > Pseudochirops corinnae. Next base: position 230,879,530 of record CM053587.1, read on the forward strand.
TATGGATATCTCAACTTATTCTTGTCCAGACTATTTCCACTCCATTTCCTTAGATAATTCAGAGTGTTGTGCCTCCTAATTTCATGGCTGCCTGTTAGTAGTTGTATCATTTTTCATTTTCTAAGTCACCTAAATGCACTGATTTCATTGGTTTGGTTATAAGGTTTTCTATAACTATACTTTTCTTTCTGGATATTTGTAGGTAGATATATCTTTGTTTTAACATTGGTAGAGTTAAGTGAACTCTTAGAAATAATTCTTGATTTTTAAGTTATTCAAAATTTAACTTCCAAGTTCATTCTATACCTTAAAAATAAATGGATTGAATCTGTCATATGCTCATCCCTTTCAGATTTCTAAGTACCAAGGCTAATCATGATCAAAAGGCACTTCTTACAAAGTGGTTGGTATAGTTGTTATATAATCTACTAAACAATCAGCCTGGAGACTATGTGTTCTTTCAGCTTGATCTTAAATTTTTTCAACTGTGATCAACTTGCTGAATATGCTACTTGCTGAAGTCTAAGTAATTAATGGTAGATTTAATTACAGAGTTTTCAGAGTGTTGGAAAAACTAAGAACATTCTCAAAATTTAAGTAGATGGCTACGCTGTAATTCAACACATTAGGCTTAGAGCCAAATGAAAAATTAACATTTTCTTTGAAAAATAGTGGCAACTTTAAACAAAACTGCTACTGGTGATCACCCTCTTAAATTAGCACCATCTTAATGCATCTCACAATGCCTGCTTACTGCTGAATTTAGCTTCAGGTTGTGCAACTAAATTATACCTCTGCATATCACAACTCTGGGACACATTTTCTCTGGTTTTATTGGAAGTAAATTAATAGCACACTTGAGCACATAAAGAGTATGTTATCTCTGGTCCTTTAAAAGTAGACTGGGTAAAACCCACTCACCTTTGTTGGGTGATAAGTAACTCTGGAAACAAGGTTTATGTAGCAAATTTGTAGTCAAAGATATTCCCCCCATTTTACTATAAGCTCCTCGCTTTGGTTGACTTTAAATTAAAAACTTTAACAAGGAATAGCTACAAACTTTATTGTGATATTTCACCCAGTTGGGCTTATGGCAAATTTTCTGAAGGTATTATTGTAAAGATAATGGGTGATATCTATTGTCTGAATGACCACTGAAGTAACCAAAATTCATAGGTGTAATATATATATATATATATATATATATATGCATATAAACATACACAATATATGTAGGTATAATACATACATATGTATCATTATAGAGAAGTCCTAGTGAAGAAACTCCCTTGGTAATGCACATCAAGAACTGTTTTTCAATTCATGATCTTAAAAAACATTCTGAAGCACTGAGAAGTGAAGTGATTTGTCCATGGCCGCAAAGTCAGTATATATCAAGAGTTGAGTCCATTTTGCCTTGAATCTATAAATATATAAGAAATACAGAGGGAACCAATAAACAGGTATGATGAGAACTAGGAGAAAGCAGTGTTACAGAAGTCAGAGAAGAAAATGTACAGGAGGAGATGTGTGTGTGTGTGTCTGTGTGTCTGTGTGTGTGTGTGTGTGTAATAAGAATGAGGAATCAAGAATGACACTGAGATTGTAAATCAGGGTGGCTATAAATGATGATGGTACCCTTGATAATAATAAGGGCATGTGGAAGAGGGAAAGAAAGATAATAAGTTTTGTTGTACAAATGTTGAATTTGAGATGCCTCCAGGATATTTAGTTAGAGATGTTCATAAAGTAATGTGAGACTAGAGCTCTGGAAAGAAACTAAGACTGCTTATAGAGAGCACAGAGATGAAAATTGAGGGAATTTCACCAAAAGAGAGGTTAAATGACTTGTCCAAAGTCACATAGGGAGCAAGCAAATAGCCAATTAACATTTAATAGGTGCCTACCATGTGCCAGGCACTGTGTTAAGTGCTGGGGATAAAAAGAAAGATCAAAAAAAAAACAAACCACACACTGTTCTCAAGGAGCTCATAGTCAAATAGAAGAGACAAGATGCAAATGCCTATAAAACAAGCTATAAGGATATACATATATATATATATATGTATATATCCAAGGATATCTCCAAGGATAAATTGGAGATGATGAACAGAGGAAAGAAACTAAGAAACTATCATTAAGGAAGGTTGAAAAAGGTCTCTTGCAGTAAGTGAGACTTTAAATGAGGAAACTTGAAAAAGGTAGAATATTTATTATGAAGAGATATTTACTTCAATGGTAGACTAAGATAATAAACTGTTATATCCTTTGACCCAGTGATAACAATACTAGATTTATACTCCAAAGAGATCAAAGAGGAAAAGGAGTGACTTATGCAGAAATATTTATAACAACTATTTCTGTAGTGCAGGAAAAAAAATGGAAACTGAGGGGGTACCTATCATTAAGAGACTGGCTATCTAGGATATGGTATATGGATGTGATGGAATACTATTGTCCTATATAAGAAACGATGGAGATGATTTCCCAAAAACTCGGGAAGATTTGTATGAACAAATGCAAAGTAAAGTGAGCAGAAGGGTAGCTAGGTGGCAGAGTGGATAGAGCACCTGGCCTGGAATCAGGACAATTTGAGTTCAAATCTAGCCCCAGACACATACTAGTTGTGTGACCCTGGGCAAGTCACTTAACTTTGCTTCAGTTTCCTCATCTGTAAAACGAAAAGGGAAATGCAAACCACTCCAATATCTTTAACAAGAAAATCCCAAATGGAGTCACAAAGATTCAGACCCAACTGAAACAACGGAACAATAACAAAGGGAGCAGAACCAGGAGAACAATTTATATGACAACAATATTATAAAAAAACAAACAATTTTGAAAGATTTAAGAACTCTGATCAACACAATAACTAACCACAATTCCAGAGAAGTCACAATGAAATGTGTTATCCTTTTCCAAATAGAGAGGTGATAGAATCAGAATGTAGCTTGAGACTCTTTTTTTTTTAATGACTAATGTGGAAATTTGTTTCGGTTGAGTATACATGTTTATAACAGATTTTTCTTTCCTTCTCAATGGAGGTGGAAGATTGGGAGGTATAGAATACAGACCTGGAAGTAAGAATACTTACTGGAAGTAAGATAAAACTGAATTTTTTTTAAAGAGGTTTTTGCAATCTTGTATATAAGAGACAATGGTTTGAGCTAAAGTGGTAGCCATGTGAATGGAGAAAGCATTTGATGTGAGAGATTTGAAGACACAATCAATAAGACTTGACAACCCATTGGACTGAGGGGATGGAGGTAAAAGGATTTGAAGATGAGACAAAGACAAGAATCATGTAGTGACAAGGGAAGTGGATTTAGAATCAGAGACCCTCGATTCAAATTCTGACTCAGATACTTCTTGTACAAACCACATTATCTTGTGCCTCAGTTTCTTCCCATGTAAGATGAGTGGAAGAACTATGCCATTTTGAAGTTTAAAAAAATTGAGCCCCCTTAATATATGTATATTTCTATGTTTATAAAGCATATAAATATATTTCTTAATATATTATGTACACTTTAAAACAAACACAAAAAAGAAATGAAAGAGGATGAGACAAATATGAAATAAACATTATCTTGAAAAAAAATTTTAAGTGAAAGGCAAAGCAAGAACATACATCCAAACATCCTCCACCCCAACACCTTGAGGGCACATTCTTCTCTACCTTACCCCAGTTTCTGATAGAACAGGCTCAAAACTTAGCTCATTTCCTACATACTATAGTACTTTAATCCTTCAGTCATGTCTGCTTTTTTGCGAGTCCACATGGGGTTTTTGTGGCAAGGATACTTAAGTGGTTTGTCATTTCCTTCTCGTGTAGAGAGGCAAACAAAGGTTTAGTGACTTGCTCAAGGTCACACAACTAGTAAATGTCTGAAGCCATGTTTAAACTGGGGTCTTCCTTATTCCAGGGCCAGTGCTCTATGCCCTGGGCCATCTAGCTGCCTCTAGCTCCCTCAGGAATGTGGGTCTCACCAAATTCATGTCTAGATGCAGGGTAACAACCAGATGAACTTTTATCTCTGCTACCACTGTGTTGGGGTCTCAAAGGTTACTCTTAAAGATCAATCCGTAATACTCAGTTCATTGATGTTGCACTGCCATGAAACCATGGCTCTGGAATGCCAGGATACCAAGGGAGGCTTTTACTCTCTTCATAGGAAGCCATGAGTGAAGAAATCATTAAGATCTCTAAGAAGCAAATGAAGCAAAGTGAGAAATTGTAAATGAAAGTGATAGGACTTTTCAAATGCTTACTCAGCCAATCAAAAAGCTTCCTCTTCAGCACTTGGTTAACTGATCAGAAGTAGTTACAGAATATCTACCCATGGGGGCAAAGAGGTGGCCCAGTGAATAGAGCGCTGGCCCTGGAGTCAGGAGGACCTGAGTTCAAATCCGACCTCAGACACTTAACACTTACTAGCTGTGTGACCTTGGGCAAGTCATTTGATCCCAACTGCCTTGCTTCCCCCCTAGGAAAAATAAAATGAAATAAAAATTAAGAATATCTACCCATGTGCCCCAGTCTGTCTCTCCAAAGCATTTATCTCCCTTACAAGTCATCACTACTCTCGAAGAAGCTTTATCCCATTATTTGCCATATAGAGGTACCCCATTAGCAAACTGATGGGCTCTGCACATGCACTGGACCCCATTATGTGAGATTTCTTTAAAATAATTAAGCAGATTCAATCACATTGTTCTCACTAAAATTTGTATTAATAATGTTTTAGTAAGAGCAAAATTATTTTTGTACTATTAACAAAATAGTATTTTATCTTTCTCTTATTTTATGAATTTTTCAGCGTATATAATTATGAATATAGCGGTATATATAAAATTTGTAAATAAGTAAATATGCACATCTATGCTCAATATTTTTTTCTTAAGGGGTATGTGAACAAAAAAGTTTGGAGGCCATGGTCAATGATGTTTTAAAACTTTTCCTTAGGCCCCTAATAATGTTTCCCTTATCCTCTCAGAGAAGATATCCTTGCCTCCTTTTTTTACTGAGAAAATGGGGGCCATCTGTCTCAAGCTCCCTGTTTTCCCTGACTCCCTACCTAAAAATCCCTCCACAACTCTATCGATCCTGAGGAGGCCTTTCTTCTTACCAAAGCCAACCCCACTACCCCCTTTACTATGTTCTTGATCCTTTTCTTTCTTATCTCCCCCAAGAGCTAGCTCTTTGTCCCTCTGTCCCCTGTGTCTCTCTCTGTCTCTCTGTCCCCTTTCACTTCAGCTTTCATACCATGGTCCTCTCCTAGTTCTCCTCCTATCTGTTTCTTCTTTGTCTTCTTCACTAGGGATCATAACCAGTGACGATCATCACTTCCTGCTCCTACTATCCCTGAGTATTTTCCAAGGCTCTGTCTTAGACTGGTTTTTCTTCCCTCCTTATACACACACTTAAAATTATCAGTTCCCACAGGTTCAAGTATGATCTTTATGCTAAAGACTTTCAAATATCAAGCTAATTAACAGCAAACATCATTGGAGGAATTTAGGTTTCTGTGAGCAATGAACACCTTAGAGTAACTTGGCGGGTGGGAAAGTATACAAGCACTTTGCCTTCAGCCTTAGTCTCGTCTCTCCCCTCTTGGGCCAGAAGGGAGGGCATTTTGAGCGTTAAAGGATCTGGAGGAATCTTGATTTCTTTTGTTATTGTTGTTCAATTTTATTTTATTTTCATTTCCAAATTCTCTCCCTCCCCCACCCATTGAGAAGGCAAGAAGTATAAATATGAAGTCATGCAAACAGATTTCTGAATTAGCCTTGCCTCCCCTCCCTGCCACATATACAAAAGAAAAACAAGAACAAGAAAGAGAAAAAATGCTTCAATTGGCACTCAGAGTCCATCAGTTCTCCCTCTGGAAGTAGATAGCATTTTTCATCATGGTTACTTCACAGTTGTGGTGGGTCAATGAGTTGATAAGTTACTAAATCTTTACAACATTGCTGTTACTCTGAAAACTGTTCTCCTGGTTTTGCTTGTATTAGTTTATACACATCTTCCCAGGTTTTTTTCTGAAATCATCCACTTCATCATTTCAAAAAGCACAACAGTATTCTATCACAATCTCACAAACCTCAGCTTGTTCAGCTATTCCCCGATTGATTGGCATCCCCTCAGTTTTAAATTCTTTGTCACCACAAAAAAGCTGCTGTAAATATTTTCTGTACATATGAGTCCTTTTTCTTTTTTTCTTTTATCTCTTTGGAGTATAGACCTAGTGGCAGTATTGCTAGGCCAAAGGGTATGCACAGTTTAATAGCTTTTTTTTTTTTTTAACACATTTTCAAATTAACTTTCAGAATGAACTCATTCACAGTGCCACCAATAGTGCATTAATATGCCTATTTTCCCACGTCCCCTCCAGATTTATCATTTTCCTTTTCCTTTATCTTAACCAATCTTATGGACATGAGGTACTTCAGAGATATTTTAATTTGCATTTTTCTAATTATTAACAATTTAAAGTATTTTTTCATATGACTATTGGTAACTTTGGTTTCTTCTTCTAAAAACTGCCTGTTCACATCCCTTGATCATTTATCATTTGGGGACTTGCTCTTATGATTTTGAATTTCTCCTCTTCCCATTGGTGAACTGAAATCATCATTCAAGACAGTAACATCTGGTGGTAGGATCTGCACTGGGAGCCAAAAACAGAATGGATGCATAGTCAAAGCTCTACTAAGAATAGCAAACAGGGGCAGCTAGGTGGCACAGTGAATAGAGCACCAGCCCTGGAATCAGGAGGACCTGAATTCAAATGTGGTCTCAGACTCTTAACACTTACTAGCTGTGTGACCTTGGGCAAGTCACTTAACCCCAATTGCCCTGCCTTCCCCCTTCCAAAAAGCAAAAAAAAAAAAAAAAAAAGAATAGCAAAGCACCTATACCATGCCTAAGGGGACCTTCTTGAGCATCCCATCAAGGGGAGAAAAGGAAACCAGGATCTGTGAGTCACCTCTATGCCACATTTGATCTTTAAACCTGAGCCCACTCTCCCCTGGTGGAAAGTGTGTCACAGACTTTTTGATGATATGTTTTGTACCACCTATTCATATTGCACCACCATAGTAAATATCCCTTTCTAAAAGCTACTTAAGTCTGGCTGACTGAATAGGGAAGAATAGAAGAATAGGGAAGCATACTGGCAGAGACCCTCTCTAAACACTCTGGGGCACTCCTAGAGCCCTAAAGGAACAGAGTATACATGTTCTAGGGATCCAACTCATGAGTGTGAGTAGGAATTGGGAGAGTACCCCCAAAGCAGCTGTTACACTTGAAATATTCTTGTTTGTGTCAATGTTCTCTCTCCTCTCCCCTTTTCAGCCTAGTTGAATGTGAACTCCTTGAGGACAAGATCTGTTTTGCTTGTGTCTTTGTATTGCCAGTACCTGTTATAATTCCCTGAACCCAGTAGGTGATTAATAAATTTTGAATTTAATTGAGTCAGTGCAATCAGTACAATGTCATCTGGGAACAGAAAAAAACTTTACCATCAGTAAAATGCATAATTCATAGGGAGAACAAAGCAAGTATGACTCTTATTTTCCAGCTTCCAAGAATTTCCAGTTTCTTTCAGTGTTCTTCCAATTCCATTTAAGCCCACCCCCTGCCTGTAATAAAAATAATCTACCTGCCGCCTTTTGTCATTCTTGCCTCTTTCGTCCTCAGTTCTAACAGGGTGAGGTCTATATAGCCAAAGTAAAATGCATTTTTGCTATTTTGATCATTGGAAAATTGATCATTGTTAATGACTCCTGTGAGAGATAGGGAACACAGCCTCTCAAAATAAGTGAAGCAAGGCAAAGAATGAGGGAAGAAAGAAGTTAATATCAGAAAATGGAATTAAGTCCATCTTGCCAAATGACAACAACAAAAGACTCTCTAAATAGCTTCCATCAAAGCAATATGTTTTCACTAATTATAAATTCTTGAGCATCACAATTTTAATGAACATAATTACATAGAAAATAAGCCATAGGAACTGAAAACTGAAGCAAATTATAAAAATTATGACTTGGCAGGCAACCTGAAATACGTAACAATTATTACTGGAATTCCAGCCCTGAGAGAAAGAGAATGGGAGGATATTGAAGTGTATAATTAATCTTTCTCTAGTCTAGCTTCTACTCTTGTACCTATTTGATAATCTGAAAGTGGAAAGATGCAAGAAAGAAGTGTGATACCAATTATGGGAGATCGGAGAAGATGGAAAGACCCTGGAGTTGTGTAAGGAGAAAATGAGTTTCAGCAATCAGACCTTTCATTACAGGTCTGTATTCCAACGTGTAAATGCAACACTGTGAGCAGCTTTTTCTTTAGTGAGAGAATCATTGGCAAATAAGCATTTCTTTCATTGGTCCTTGCTAGTTCCTAAGATTATAAGAGTTTCTACTTACCAAATACTGTTTGACCAGTTAGCTTGGTGGTCATGTTCGTTCCATCAGCAACTTCTGCATTCATGTAACTTATGGAGGTGCCATGAAGTATAATAAGAAAAGAATGCAAGAGGGCCCTTCTTCCCTTTGTTAGCAACAATAGTGACAATTCATCGTCCAGGTCCCCTGGGCTAATACTAAACTAGACTTCTTAGACAACTCCTTTTTGAAGATGAAAAATGTGACACTATTCGTTGATTAAGACTGTGAACTATTAAAATATTTGTACTGTAAAATACCATATAGAAATCTAGCAATAGAACAGATATTTAAACTGATAGTCTTGGAGGTTTTCATGAATTTTAGTTAACATCAGACTTAACAAACATTTATTAAGTGGTTACCATATGTCAGGCACTATACTAGGCATTAGAAATACTAAACCAAGGGAAGGGGGCAGGGAAGCCCCTGCTTTAAGGTGCTCCCATCTCCTCCTAGAATAAATAAACTTCAAACTAAATTTTTTTTCATATTCCTTAACCATGAAGTCTTGATAAAGACATTAGCAAGACTTAAAGGAAGAGCCTTCACTAGACAGCATTACAATATTCTGTTTTATATTTATGCTTCATTCACAAGGCAGATATGACAACCAGAGACATGACTAATAGCTTTTATGCTTTGGAACAAAATGCAACTCCCATTTTTCTCTTCCAAGTGATTGAGAAGCAATAGAGCCTTGGGGGTTTCAAAGATAGTCAAAACTTGTTGGAAGTGTTCAAGAGAACGTTTCTCTGACCCTGACATGGTAAACAGAAGCCATAATGTGGAAAATAGAAGTCATTACAATGGCCATTGAATGTGACCAAAGAGAATTCATCATTTGGCTTGATCCACTATCCTTTCCTCTAAAAGTATTTTTTCTTTCCCTAGGTCAACTCTTACTGTGCCTGTCTGACCTCTTTGCCTCTACTGGGCAAGTTCCCCATTTCAGTGAGTAGATATGACTTTTCCCACCTTTCTTAATTTTATAGAGATAATAAGGTTAGTCTCAGCAAGTAGAAGTGTTAGCATGCAGAAGTGTGTAGGGGAGGTGGGAGTTTGGGGGTATGGAATGGGTAAAGTATTTTAAATGACCTTCATCTGACTTTGAGTTCAACTTGCTCGAGGTAACGCAGGTGTAAAGTAAGCTTTACTTAATTTCTTCATCTGTAAAAGAGGGAGATTGGATTAAATTTTCTATAAGATCTCTTTCAGCTTTGAGATTTTATTTTCTGTGAAACTGATTGAATTCAGGTTAGTGGTCACAAATCAAAAGCTTGTACTTTACTGAAACTACTGAAAGCAAATGCTCAGACCAGTGGAATACGTGAGATGCAAAGATAAGTTTTTGTCATGTATTTTAACTGAGGATTCCTGACAACTTCATAAGTATTTGTTAAATACCTTCTATGTGAATTAGCACTGAGGCACATCATATTGATACACAGGAGAGATTATAAAGTACAATTCCTGCTCTCAGGAAGTTTACAGTCTCATTGGGAAAATAAAGTGTAATCCTAATTCTACCCAAACTTGGGTCATTTTTGTGGCAAAATTGGCCTATGTTGTATAAACATGAGAGACAATATCTAATTGGCTGAGAGATTTTGGAGTATGATGCTATTAAAGTGATTTTATTTCAAGTAAAGTTTGTTGCAGGGACTTCAGAAAGACATTTTGGGGAACACACATGGAAAGGGGAACTTCTAGGGAGGTTGTTGAGAGAGAGAGAGAGAGAGACTTTTGAATAGTGAACTAGACTAGATGGGCACCATCATGTTCCTCAATCTCCAGGATCTGCAGTTCTAGAAAATGCTAAGGGTGGACTGTGTAAGATTGTTCTTTCTCCTGGTTTGAGCTCAGATCTGATCTCATTCTCAGTTGATGAACTCATTTACTGTTATGTATTTGTTAGTATATTTGATTCTGTAGAACACCAATGTCTATTTGCTGCTGTTTTGTTTGGGAAAATGGATTTACTTAATTCATGACTTACGGTTTTCATTCATGTAACAGGCATTTGCTAGGAAAGGCTTAAACTGGCAAATGAAGATAAGGACTATCCTTTGATCAAGGGAGCATTTTTCCTCGCGAAGTCCTAACACTGTACCTCTAGACCAGAGGTTCCTAAAGTTATTTGGCCTTCTGATCAAAAAATAAATACTTTAAAAAAATACTCATCACTTTTCTGAAAATCTACTTTCTTTAACCCTTTGATGGATTTTTAAAAATTTGTGTCATTTCAAAAAAATATAAAACTTTTTCTTTTAAATGATGCCTCTTAAATTTTATAATTTATTGTAAATTTGTGGGTTTTTTCCTGCATTGAAATTTTGATGACATAATATTGCATCATGTAATCATATAGTATCATATTGTAAACAAGTCATTATATGTACATATTCCTGCAAACGCACGCTGGACTTCCTGACAGCACCTGACAGGCTTTCCTGCCAATACTTGCTTGTTAAGACCTGTTGATGAACTTGACCACTGATTCATTATAACTTGTATTTTGTATGTTTATTTGGAAAATAATGTAATCACTATGACTTTAACTCTGTTACACAACAGATGAAGCCTGTATGAACGATTTTCAAAATTTTCTTCTTTTCTTTCCTTATGCTTCTACCATTCCTTTATTTTTATTCAACACCTCTCAACTGCACATGAGGCTATTACCGCCCCTACTGGATCATTCCAGTGCTGGGGCAGGGGTAGGGGGAGGAGGAGGCGGTATTGCCCACTTTGCAAACCTATGTAGTCTGAAGATACTCGAGAAGTGACAGAAGGATATAAATCTAATTTATAACCATCCTTGGAAGCTGTAGTGTGTGTGTGCACTGTATGCTGATGGCATTAACATAGCTTTTCTCCTACTTTATAAAAAGGTAGCCCAGACCTCATCCATACCACCAGAAGACTATGTCTAAATATTTAGACAGGGGTGGCTAGGTGGTGCAGTGAATAGAGCACCAGCCCTGGAGTCAGGAGGACCTGAGTTCAAATACGACCACAGACACTTCACACACACACACACACACACACACACACGCACTCCTTGCAGAGACATACAGACATGAAGCAATTAGACAATTCTACATTATCTTTTTTATTATAATGTTAAATGATAAAATAAGCAATGCAAATACTAAGTGCCATAGGACTTCAAAGGCCGGCAAGAATGAACCTGAACTTGTAGGAATTGGGGAAGGAGGGAAAAAGAAGACATTTTAGACAACAGAGTGATAGGTGAGTGACTCATACAGGTCATCAACATCCCAAAATGAAGTAGTTAATCTTATAGTTAATCTTCAACTCATAAGTGATTTAGGATTGGTGAGAAATGAGGAAATGGAATCCTATCACACACAAAAGGAACTTACCAAAATATTGATATTCATAACAAATATTTCTCCTCACTTTGTTATAGGAAACAGTGCACATGTTATATTCATTCCTTTTCCTGTTTAATAATTGCAGTCTCAACTAACAAGAGGAAATTAAAATATTTTTTCCATATATGGTGGATTCTATAGAAAAGGACAAACAAAAACATGCACCCAACAATGTCCTTGAGCTAGGGATTCATGTATGGTCAAAAGGACATTTTGATCTCATACTCTTACACTATGGGTCTGTGTCTACCCTCTATTTTTTCTTGTTATTAACATAACAGAAATTTCATGGGTTTAAAAATGAAAGATTATGGAATTATCAAATCCAACCTTCTCATTTTTAATAAGAATAGGTACCATTTACATAGTACTTTAAGATTTACAAAGCACTTTATAAATATTTCATGTTATCTTCCTAACAACCCTGAGAGGTGAGTACTATTATTGTCTCCATTTTACAGATGAGGAAACTGAGGGCAAACAGGTTAAATGACTTGCCTAGGGTCATAAAGCTAGCAAGTATTCTGAAGCTGCTTTTGAACTCAGGTCATCTAACTCCAAGAGTTCAATTCTCTATCCACTTTACCATCTAGCTGTCTCCTTCCCTTTTACATGAGGAAGAGACCCAAGTAGTTTAAGAGATTTGTCCAATATCAGACAGGTAGTAAGTTGTTATTGTTGTTTTTATTGTTCATCCTTCTTTCTCAAAGAGGGTGATGAAGACATCATAAGGGTGATGACTTGAGCATTAATTGAATTGAAGTGAGGCAGAGCTGCAAAAGGTCAACAACCTCACTCTTTCCTACAAAGTCATCAAAGTCCAGTAGGAAGACAAAAGTCAAGATGACCAGCAATGGCCCAGGATACAGTGGGTAACCTTGACCTTTCTAAATTAAGGTCTTTCCCAGGACTCAGTTTATCTAAGGCCATGACCATTCAATGACTAAGGGCTAGGTAAGAGTAGAGACAAAAAAATGACCCAATTTACCATCACAAAACTATCAGTCTGGGAGGGGACAACCCTTAGAGTTTCTGGCAAAAACAGAAAAAAAATGCCCTCATTCTAAGCCATTAAAACCTAAATAAGGAGCCACAAAGATGGGTTGGGGGCTATTACTGATTTGGGTTTAAAGATTAATCAAGCAGCTCCATTTGAAACACAATGGGCTTTTTTAAAGCCCATTCTTTCAGAGCCATATTTCAAGAATTCATAAAGAAAAACTGCACAGGACAAAAAAGTAAATTGTCCTAGCTTTTTTGAAAAAGAAAATAATAATAACTAGAATTAAAAAAAAAAAATCTAAGCTCTAAATTCCAAAATATAAGCAAACAAAATTTATATTCCTATGGACAGAGCACTCACACGTAAGGAAGGGGACCACATTTGGTGAGGAGAAGGAAGAGGAAGAAGAGAAGCAAAAATAGCAGCATTCCCATAGTTCCACTTAAATTGTCAGGTGAGGTCCCCTGAGGACAGCTATTACTATACTCAGATAACATGGTTAAGACAGTGAATACAAAACATTCTCCTAAAACCTGGTTTACTCCTTCTCACAAATACACACAGCATCCATGGGAGGCGGAAGCTTAAACTTAGACCATAATGTGTAAGAAATAGTGTGTCATAAATAACAGAGTCAAATCCTCGGATTCTAAATCCAATGTTCTTTCTTTTATACTACAATGACTGCATTAGTTACACATCCATTAAAACTAAAAGTCCCCATAAAAGATTAAAAGTCTCACACAAATTGAGAGACTGGAGCACTGAAGCTGCTCTGTGTAACCAGTTGAGGGCCTTCCAGAATACATAGACATTCTCAGTAAACACTTAGAAGATCACGCTGAGAGTACCAAGCCATCAGCACACATAAGCACACATTCAGGGCTATGACTCTAGGTACCAACAAGGGAAAAAGAGTTAAGGTGTTAAACAATGCAACAATAACTCAGGATTCCAATCAAATACTAACCAATTGACTAAGTGAACCCATATAGAACATTTTACTCACTTCTGCCTTGTAGCTGTACTTGCCCTTTAGGATCTTCCTATAAAGTCTCATGTGGTTTTCATCCTCGAATGGCAGAGCGCCGCTCAGTAAAATGTATGTTATTACACCAAGGGCCCACATATCCACTGCGTTTGTGTATGGTTTTCTGGACAGAATCTCTGGTGCTATGTACTCTGGTGTCCCACAGATGGTATTCATGGACCAGTTGCCATTTTTGTTACCGGAGCATGCCAGCCCAAAATCTGTGATTAAGATCTTTGATTCTGCCCCTGGGTGATAGTATAAGAGATTTTCAGGCTTCAGGTCCCTGTGAGTTATTTGCAAACTGTGCAGATACCTTACTCCATCAACAACCATCTTGAGGATTACAATGGCATCCCTCTCTGTGAATGTTCCCTGGGAAATAATTCGATCAAAGAGTTCTCCTCCTGTAGCCAGTTCCATCACTATGTAAACTCGATCCTGGGCTTCAAAGATCTCTATGAGCTGGACAATATTGCAGTGACTGACTCGCCGGAGGACACTCAGTTCAGATTCACAGGCTTCTCTGCCTTCCTTTACTCCAGTTTCCACCATTTTTATTGCAAAGGGCTTCTTTGTGACTCTCTGCTCCACTCTCACAACTTTGCTGAAACTTCCTCTTCCAATAAGAGCCTGGATATCATATCTAATGAAAAACAAATAGACCTGTCATCCATTTAAAATTACTGTTCTCAAATATATCCATGATCCCTGGAAGGACTTTCTGCCCAACCCTCATCCTGTAATATAAGGGAAATTAAAAATTTTAAGTTAGTTCGTTTCCTAGAGCAGTTTGAGATTGATCAAATATTTTCCACTCAACCCTGTGAAGTAGGTATTATTGTCGTTGTTACTGTACTCATTTTACAGATGAGGAAATTGAAACACAGAGAAGTAAACTGACTTGTACAGGTCATATAACAAGTATGTGACAACCAGAACTTTAACCCAAGGTTTCAAGACCATTGCTAAAACCCAAACCTGATATTGACCATAGTGTCTCAGTAGGTATGCTGGTTGGCTTTGCTGAACTGCTTTTCCCCCCTCTTTTTTGATTGTGCTTTTATCTTTTAATTTTTAAAATGCACAGAAAAGAACACAAGGTAAGATAGAAACACAATCAGAACAGCTTTGAAAATTACATCTTGAATTTATCAGTCAGTTAGATTTATTAGACCTGGCACCAGGTGCCAGGCATTGTGCTAAATGCTGAGACACAAATTAAGGCAAAAACACAGTTCCTATCCTTAAGGAGGTCACATTGTACTAGAGGGGTAGAGGGAGATAGGGCAACATGCAAACAACTACATATTGATAAGATACATACAGTATAAATGGAAGGTTATTTCAGAGGGAAGGCACTAGCAATAGGAGGGGGAGAGAGGGAACCAGGAAAGGTATCCTGCAAAAGGTGGGATTTGGTCTGAACTTGAAAGTAAGTCAAAGAAGCCAGGAATCAGAACTGAGGAGGGAAAGATTCTAAGAATGGGGATGGCAGTAACAAAGGCATGGAGTGGGGAGATGGAGGGTTTTGTACCAGGAAAAGCAAGAAACCAGTACTACTGGATCATAGAGTACATGAAGGAAAGGAAAGCATATAAAGACTGGAAAAATAGGAAAGGGACAAGTGATAAACGGTTTCAAAAGCCAAAAAGAGGATTTTATATTTGCTCCTAGAAGTAATAAGGAGCCACTGGAATTTATAAAGTAGAAGAGTGCCATGTTCAGTTCTGTGCTTCAGGAAGATCATTTTGGCAGCTGTCTGGAGGATGGACTGGAGTAGGGAGAAACTTGGAGCAGGGAGATCACCCTGCAGGCTATTATAAGAGCCTAAAACAGAGCTGAGGGCTTGCACCAGGGTGGATAGAGTTTCAGAGAAGAGAAGAAAGCATATAAAAGACGTTGCAAAGGACACCATATTGAACATGGGGAGATTAGTGCAACTGAGGAGTCAAGGATAATATTGAGGTTATGAACTGGGCAACTGAGAGGAACGGTAGTGCCCTTGGCAGTAATATGGAAGTTGGGATTAAGGGAGGATTGTTTGGAACATGTTAAGTCTGAGATACCCAAATAGGCAATTGGAGGTTCAAGACTGGAGAGCAAGAAAAAGGTTTGGGCTGAAAAAATAAAATAAAAAATTACCTATATAGAGATAATTGAATCCATGAAAATCACAACTGAACCTATTTTGTTGTACACATAAGATCTTTTTCCGTTCTACTTTGTATAATGAAATTCTCATTTTTATTTTGTTTTAAGTTCAAAACAAAAATAAATGAAAAAATGTGCCCAGAAGTATGATTATTTACTTTTGGTGGAAAGGAAGGAGGGTTATCAGGCCAGAGGGCTGGCTGTAAACAACTTCTTGTTATTAATAATTAACTTTGCTTTCAAAATAAGTTCCATGAGGGCTGGGACTACCTCACTTTTGTCTTTATAGCCCCACCAATCAGCATAGTGCCAGACACATAGTAGGCACTTAATAAAAGTTTGTTGCTTAATTGATTGTAAGTCTCTTGAGAGCAAGAATTACAAATAATTCATCTTTGTTTCTCTCCTATAGTTCCCAGCATGTAGCAGTTACTCAGTAAATGTTTGTTGAATGACTCAAGGAAGGAAGCAAATTGAGCTGTGGCTACAAGCCTCAGGTACATTCTTCAGGACTCAGAAGCTGCCTGGATCAAACAGTAAAGATTGAAAGGAGTAGCTTTTCACAAGCCACTGACAACTCCCCAGGTGAAGAAAAGGGAGTCATGACCCCCCACTTGAGAAAATTCTCTGAAGATTTGCTTTTTCTGAACAGTAAACACAAGTTTTAGGAGAATGTAAAACCATTATCAATAATACATGGGCTACTCTCTCACAGAGAAAGCAACCCAGTCAGGTAGGACAACATCAACTGAAAATAGCTCAAGAGCTCCTCGCCTGACCTGGATTTACTGTGCGACCTGGAGAAATTAAACATTTAGAACATGGAGATAGACATTGCTAGGCTCGGAATCTTAAAACCTGCTTCGCTGCTCTTTTTTTTTTTTAACCACAGTAAATTGTCTTCCGTTTAAAGTGTGTGTGTGTGTGTGTGTGTGTGTGTGTGTGTGTGTGTGTGTGTGTTTGGGAGACAGAGACAGAGAGAGAAACAGAGAGAGACACTGAGAGACAGAGACAGAGAGAGACACTGAGAGACAGAGAGAGACAGAGGGACAGAGACAGAGAGAGACAGAGAGAGACATTAAGAGACAGAGAGAAATAGAGAGAGAGAGAGGGAGGGAGAAAGAGAGAGAAATAGAAACATGCAAACCAATAAATAACAAAAACATGGAATATTTTAAATCATACAGAAGATCCCTATTTTAATCTCAACAGGGTGCTTTAAAATGGGGGGAAGATTCCCTCAACTTTTTTGCATTTTTATTATCTCTCTTCCTCTTGATTTATTTGTTCCATATTTTGTACTGCTTACTAAGTAAAAAAAAAGTAATAGTGACATTTCTACTGACTTACTGAAAACATCTTTGTTCTAGGAAATGCTTTTTAATTTTCTGGCCAATTAGTTTATCAAAATAGGTAGCAATTTAACCATCTTCAAAAGATTCTTTCTCTTCTTCCCTTTCTTCTGGTTATTTATTCACACAAATATTCATTGTGTTCTCTGAACACAATCACAGGCGTTTTCATTTCTAACACTTTGTGGACTAAGAAGACATCTCAAATGCATGTTTTACCTTCACTCTAAAGGAGATGAAAGCATTTTGCAAACACTAATTTATTGCTTTTCCCCTTGAACTGAAAGACAGATCCATTTGCTCACTAAATTAATCATCAGTTATCAGACAATACCATTTCTGAGGGTCCAACCTCGTTTGCTAAAATAAAGAATGCTTTAGTCAATAAAGATAAACTGCATTTATTCAGTAAGTATTTTAGAAAAGGCTATGTCATTGGCATCCAAGGAAAGGGCAAGGTTTTAAGTCTAGCTTTAAAGTGGTTAAAATGAAATTGGTTCAAGGGGAATGACAAATGGTCACTAGCAATATGCCAGGTCTTACTACATTATAAAATTTGACTTCACTATTTCTTTGGATTCTGATTCATGCCTTAATAGATGATAGAGTCATAGATTTAGGGCTGGAACTTCAGAGGCCAGCTAATAATAATAATAACTAGCTTTTATCTAGAGCTTTAAATTTTGCAAAGTACGTGGGTTATCTCATTTGATCCTCAAAACAACTGTCAGATAGGTATGATTATTATCCAACCTTCCTTCTTTTTTCTTTTAATAGATGAGGAAACTGAGGCTTAAGGAGCTGAAGAGATAGGATTTGAATCAGGGTCCTCTGACTCCAGATGTAACACACACAAGAAAAAAATTCACTGTCCTAGTTTCTGGGGATGAGCTCTCCTAACTGAACTGTTCTGCTCCTTGGATGACAGTTTGTCACATGACTCTAAGTTCTAAATCTGGTTGAATCTGCCGGAATTCATACTTGGCTGCCATGACTTTAGAGAGCCTAGGGTTATTTCCACAAAATGAGGTGTATGTTTTCACATAGTATGTATGACAACCAACTTTGAAAAACTGGACTCTTCAAAGCAATGCACAGTTATAAGACAACTCTACAAGTCTCAGGATGGAAGGAGAGGTCTACATTCAGAGAAAGATCTAGAAAGAACAGAGTTTAAATGGAGACTGAAGCAGTCTACATTCTATCGTTCTTTTCCATGTTTGGTTTTGTTTCTTCTTTCCCATTGTTCACTGCATTGGTTAAAACCCTTCCATACAACCAGACTGATGTCCAATGGGAAAGTATTCACAGATCCTATACTTGATCCCGCCACCATGGTGGGGGGAGGGGAGGATGGGGAGAAAATTTGAAACTCAAGGGATTGTGGAACTGAATCTTGTAAACTAGAAGTAAATAAACAAATCAATTTTTAAAAAAAGAAAGAAAATGTCCTTTTTACAACCTTTGATCATTTCTTCCCTGTGGACTGTGAGTTATCTTCGTGTATTTTTAACAGTTTTTTAAAATATATTTTAGGTGTCAAGGTTTCATTTGTTGTATTTGCCATTAGTATTTTTCCAAACTGTTCTATTTCATTTACTATATTATTTGTGCTATACATCTTTTCAATTTTGATGTAGTCAAGTACAAAAATTTTGTCTGTAGTAATTCCTTCCATTGTTTGAATAAAAAATTCTCTCCTTCAAAAAAAATGAGGTGTATGTTTGGGGGGGAAGGGATATGGGAGAGGGATGCACTTTATTAGAAATACAAAGCCCAAATAGTTTTTTTTTTTTAATTTAAATTGGATTGACTGGGTGAGACACACTTCTCAGTGGTCTCTACTCTTTTCCCACCTCTAGCCAGAACAAAAAAAAAGGTTATGGCTCCTCTACAGCAACAATGCAATTCTCCAATTTCAATATGTAAAAATTTTAGACCCAGTTCAAGTTAAACTCATGCTACAAATTTGGATTTTCTGAACCTAAAGTCAAAGATGAGACAAGAGAAGAAATATTAATACAATCTGTATAATAAGTAATTTTATAATAGAAACACCATAAGGAAATGAATATAGCCAGTTAGGACTTTAGAACATAGCAAAAGTATAAGAACCCAAAAGAGACTCAAATGAGGTAATATGGGTAAAGTACTTGGGGGAAAGGGAAGAAAAGAAGCATTTCTATAGCATTGCCGATGTACCAGACGCTGGGCTAAACCCTCTTTACAAATCTCATTTGATCCTCACAATAACTCAGCAAGATAGGTGCTATTATTATCTATATTTTACAGTTGAGGAAACTGAGACAGAGGTTAAGTCAAGTTACTTGCCCAGGTCCCACCACTAGTATCTGAGGCAGGATTTGAACTCAGGTCTGTCTGTCTGTCTGTCTGACTCCAAGTCCAGCACTTTATCCATGCCACCAGCTGCCCCTAAACTTTAAAATGATATTTAAATGCTCATTAATGATGATGGTGGTGGTGGTGGTGGTGGTGTGGGGTTCATATTGTCTGACAGAATGGAAAGATGTCTGCACTAAAAATCTGAATTTCTCCCTTAATCCAGGTTCTGCCACCCAACAACTGTATGACTTTAGGCAAATCACTGTCTGTTTCTTCACCTGTGAAAAGAAGAGGTTGGATTAGATGTGGGGCTGGGATTTCCTTGCCTTCCAATTCTAAACTCCTCTTGCCCTATATTCCCTGTACAATCTGATATACTCCAGGTAGAAAGGGACGGCTTGAGTTAGCTTAAATGCAGGGAGCTGGTGATAAGTGGAGAGATGCAGATTGCATTGTACCTAATCTCCCAGTCTTTTTAGGACTTGACATACATGATTTGCAGCCAATCAAAACCCCAAGAGAGCTCAGGTCCTGTCTGATCGCGACCTTTGTTACTCCATTAGTAAAATGAAAGGATTGTGGAGCCGATCTCAAAGAGCGTAGTCTGGCTCTACATTCTCTATTTTACATTTCTGAAGTCCTGTGATGTTCCAAACCTTTCCTCCCCCCGCCCCCCCAACACCACCCCCCTCCCCAGAAGAGTCTTTAACATCTGCCGGCCAAACTCATCATCCCTGAAGAGAAAAGAGTCGACCTTCTGCCCACCCCAGCGTGCCCCTCAGTGCTCAGGGGATCTCTAGGGCGCTTTACCTGGCTGTGACCCGAGGGTCGAATTTGGCCCGGTATCTGGCCACCTGCATTTTCTGAGCCGCCTCTGCTGCAGCTTCGTGGGTTCCCCGATGCCCCTTGAGCCCAGCCTCCCCCTGCCCCGTATGCAGTGGACCACAGCTTCCTCTCCCCACTCCTTTTCCCCAGCTCGGATGACAAGAAGACCCCGACAGCTCCGGGACCACTTTGCTACTGGTCCCACAGCCCATAGTCCGTCTGCAGGAGCAGAGCCCCTCCAGGAGAAGCAAATGAGTACAGGACAGAAAGGACTGACACTTAGGAGACACTTCTGAGGGTTCCCAGGGAAACCGCCCACTTATCCATTCAGGGGGACCACATCCCTTTCTCTCCCCTTAAACAGTTGGGGGTGGGGCACAGGAGGAATATCTCTATCACTGCCCCAGGTCCTAGAACTGGTGGTTAGCTGCTAACCCTGCCCCCCTGCCCCCACTCCCACCCCCTGAGTTAGGCCCAGAGCTGGGGCTGAGGCATTGTCTCCTCTAGTCACACACACGCATCAGCCTCAACAACTTCTCTTCCCGGATAAGCGCAAGGACAGGGACAACTTTAGCACCTGCCAGTTCAAGATTTTGTTTCGAAAAGACATTTAGCCCCCAATATTTCTCATTTGTAAATGCTTACAGAAACATTACCCTTGTTATTGGGAGTTGCCAGCACGATTGGATTGACTAGGAATCAGGACACCTCAATTGGAATCTGTTATTAGAACTAGCTATTAACTAGTTCTTCATCAGTCTTCATCAGAAAAAAAAGGAGGGGGCTACCCTAAGGTCTCTTCCAATTCTAGTATTTTATGATCTCAAAGACCGCAGGGTAAGAGTATCACACTTCTGATAAGGAACTAAGTCATTATGAGTTCTGTATGGCTCTCAGTCTGAGTATAATAAAAACGATAGCACCCATAAGGTTTACAAAGAGTTTTCCTCACAGTCTAAGGCAGGTAATAAAAATGGTAGAGCCATAAGGTTTGCAAAGTGTTTTCATCACAACACTGAGGCAAGTAGGAAAATAAAATTATCATGTAATGTTTTTACAGATTAAGAAATTGAGGTTGCAGAGAAGTCAAATTCCCATAGGTACACAGCTAATAAAGAGTGAAATTGGGATTTGGATCTAGGTAAAATCAGGAAAAGTAGTCAGGAGGCAATCATGTCCGACTTTGGTCATTTTTTTCATCTGTGTTTGTTGCATTTGTAGTATACTGGATAGAGCTTTTTTTTTTTTTTTTGCAGTGGGGAAGGCAGGGCAATTGGGGTTAAGTGACTTGCCCAAGGTCACACAGCTAGTAAGTGTTAAGTGTCTGAGGTCGAATTTGAACTCAGGTCCTCCTGACTCCAGGGCCAGTGTGCTCTATTCACTAGGCCAGCTAGCTGCCCCAGGTTAGAGCATTTTACTTTGAGTCAGGGAGGCCTGGGTTTGAATCCTGCTTCACACACTTGACAGGTTTGTGATCTATAACCTTAGGGAAGTCATTTAATATCTCCCGGGGTGGGGAACCTTCAGCTTTGTTTTCTTCATCTGTGAAATGGGGATAGTATTAGGACCTACATGTCTCAAATGAGATGCTGTATATAAAAAAGACTTTGTAAAACTAAGGTGCTTGTCATTAGTTAATGACTATTGCATTTGGTTTGAAAAGATAGCATTGTGACTAATTATCATGACAATACTTTGTAAAAAGATGAGAAAATCCACTTGTTCCCCTTCATTAGATAAGTGAGGGACTCTGGCTGTGGAATATCAAATATACCGTCAGACTCAGTATGTCCCAATTGGTTTTGCAGAACAGACTTTCCTCATTTTTCCTTCTTCTCTTTTTTTATTCTTTGTTAGAAGAAATGACTCCCAGGGTAGGGGAAGAGGAAGGAATATGTTTGGAAATGAAGATAATTTGAAAATAAAAGATACCAATGAAAAAGAAATGATAGCATAAAAAACCGATAAGTAACTGAGACACTAAAACTAAGGCTAAGGGAATCCTTAGGTAAGGTCTACCCATTTCTCAATTCTTATGAGACTTTGCAGACGAAGTCTCAAAAATCAAGAAACCTCAGAACATGTTTTAGAAGAAATATTGGTTTGACCTGGGGCTGAAAGCTATTTTTTCTCGTAAGGTTTCTTTTGAATTACAGAGGCAGCCATTTAAGTAACTTAAGTTACATTTAAACTTAAGAAACCATTTGAGAGACATTTATGCTATTAGTAAAATGCATTACTTTCATTCATTGTAATAATAGTTCACATTTATGCAGCTCTTTAAGGTTTTGTAAAGTGCTTTTCTCACAATAGTCCTGTACCCTGAGAGGGTAATTATTCTCATTTTATATATAAGGAAACAGCTAGTAAGTGTCAGGGTCAAGATTCGAATGCATGTCTCCTACCTCCAAGTCAAGGGTTCTTAATGACATAGTCTTCATCAAGAGGAGGCTAGATGACACAGAGGATAGAGCATTGGAGCATTGGACCTGAAGTCAGGATAGACCAGAGATAAAATATTTACCCTGGGAAAGCCATTTAATATCTCTACCTCAGCTTCCTCATCAGCAAAATGGGGATTATAATAATATCTACCTCTGTGTTGTGAAGTTCAAATGAGATAGTATTTGTAAAGCACTATAGAAATGTTAGCTCTTATTACGAAAAGTATTTATTAGCAATAGGCACTTCTGTGTGCGTAAAAAACACCACGCAAATCAAAAAGAAGTAACTTCTAAGTTACTGGCATAAGAGAAAAAGTTAGATGGCAGAACCAGATAGCATCTATGCAACAGAGTAACTACTGAGCAATCAAGTTAATGCAATATTCAAGCAGAGAAAGTATTAATTTCCAGCATAAACAAAGGGTAGGTGGGGTGTGAAAATTCACCAGGAGAGCGAATGTTCATCATGGAGTAATCAGCAAGACTCTTCAGACAGAAAAAATTAAATCAGATATTGGTATCTTTTTAAAAGATTAACGTCGGAAAGAAAATTAAGGATACATCCCAGAATCACTGAAGTGGCCTACTGATTCGTCTTCCTAGGAGTCTGGGTACAAACGTCAGCACAGAGGATTCAGTGCTTGCTCTCCCTCAGACTAGTTTACCACCATGACCAACAAAGAGGCAAGGAAGCTGCATTCAGCTGAGTTGGTTTGCTCGGTATCTTTCCATGCTGTGGCTACATAGACCTCTGGGGAGGAGGGGCAGGAAGAGGGAAAAGGGGAAGGAGAAGGTGGAAGGAAATACTTTGCTTGCAGAATTCCCTGTCTTTTCTCTTTCTAGCTGTCTTGGCAGGATTGAAATATCCACGTAGCTTCCATCTTGTGGTGAGAAGCACTCTTAGACTTGCCAAGTATTAAAGGTACAGATCTGCAATTAAATGCGCTCAACTGATAGCCAGTCAGGAGAAAGAGCTGATGAGAGGGGATAAATTGGTGGGGTTGAGATTGCAAGTGAAAAATAATGGGTGAGGGTCCTTGGCTTCTCCTAGATGGAAATTACAGGGTCTGAACTTCCAGAATTTTGACCTGTCTGAGGGAGTGGTGAAGTGAAAGGGAAGGAAAGTTGATATAAGAACTGAATGGTTTACAGACTGGAAAGGTGCATGTTATGAGTGTTGATAATAAACTACTTTGATTTGTTGGTACTCTAGACCCATATTGCACTTGACAACTATACTTCCCAGTAATCCATGAAGGTGAGATGAGTCTACACTATCATTTTGAATTATGTTTACACTGTTATGTCTTTTAAGTAGCCTTTAATGAAGCAATGGTTAAAGAATGAGTGGAGAGTTTCTTCTTTTTCTTTTTTCTTTTTGACATTTAATTTTTTTTCTCAATTACACGTAAAGAAAATTTTTAACATTCATTTTAAAAAATTTTGAGTTTCAAATTCTTCCCCTCCCTAAAAATGGATGTTTTTTTCTAAGCAGAATAATGGGAGTCAAGTTTAGTAAGTTTCTATCAGACAGTAGGCACTTAATAAATGTTTGTTGATTGATTGAAAATCCAAATATCATCCCTAGAGTGAACACATGCACAACACCCACAAAGAGGTGAAACTGAGGGGCTGAATTGCTGCCAGCTATTCTGAGAGCCTGAGAGAGGCAAGGAAATCAGCAGATATGCCAGACATTTTCAGTACCAGTAACAAGTCCAAGGACCTAACAGCTAAATGTAACCAAGAATTGGTCCCAGTATCCACTCCCTGTTATCTGTTTTATACATTTGCATCCCAGTACCTAAGGAAATATACAATAAATATTCATGAAATGGAATTGAACTGTTAACAAACCATTCCACTTCCTTTTTTCTCCAAAGGAAATTATACAGGACCATCTATCTCAATTCCATTTTTTTTTTTAAAACTAAGAATGGAATTCATCTGCCCTTCTAATGAATAATACTATAACAACCTCGAAAGTAGTATTCCAATTTTCAAATCTTGCTGAAAACACTAAAGAAATATACTTTCTAAAAGTCCTTCCTATGTCCTGAGATAGTGAAGCTCTCATATGCATAAACATTATGATACAGTTTCTAGGATTTAGAATTAAAAATAAAGATAATAAATAATTTGATATCATTCACGTACTTCTCTAATTACGCATGTGTATCCAGGCATCATTCACACACATTCTATTGGTAAAGAGATTTGTCAGATTTACTTATGTGTGCAATATGTTGTATCCCAAATGGTAAATTAACTATAGAATTAAAACCAATTTTTTTTTTACTTATCTTGTCACCTTGAATCAATGGATTTTTATCACATATGCTATAAGTAGATAGCTGTAATGGAAATATTTGAGCCCGCTGAATAAATGAAAGCTGTGCCCAACACCTTGTATAGTGTCATAACCCCCGGGGGTCTCAGTAAATATTAATTGAATAAATTGAAGTCAACTTGCCACCCCTAAACAGAAAAATCTCCCCCATGCTCAATGCCTACTCATTTCTCAAATTCATCAAAGGCTTTGCTTAGAGTTACTTGCTATTAGCATGTTACCATTTATAACAACATGCAATTTAGCTTTCTATTGAATTATTCAATGCAGATGCTGTGCTTCTCTCTACACAACCTCCTAAATCCACTCTGGCACCAGAGCTGGAATCAACACAGCTGAGCAAATCCTAGAATAAATGTTCTGGAAACACAGAGACTGAGTTCAGAGCTTCTCTAGGCCAAGTCTCTGAATTTCTTTTAAGTAAAAGGCTTCCTTCTTAAAAGGTGTCCTGACTGTTTCCTTCTCCAGCTCCTAAGGAGAATCCTTATATAGTTTTTTTAAAAAAACAGTCATCTTGGGGACAGTTAGTTGGCACAGAGGATAGAGCACTGGCCCTGCCTCAGAGCAGACACTTACTAGCTGTGTAACCCTGGGCAAGTCACTCAACCCCAATTGCCTCCTGCCCCCCCCCCAAAAAAAAGCTGATCTTGTCATTCACCCAAGCCACTCTATCTCCTATCATTCTAGGTTCCCATAGCTGTAATACTAACCCTCTTTATTTCCACTTCTTGGAATCCCTAGTTTCTTTCAAAGCTCAGTTCCAGGACCACCTTCTACATGAAGTCTTTCATGACTCCTCCAGCTGACATCACCCGCCCCTCCCCCCTCCCCCCTCCCCTCCCATCACTGAGCCTTTTCTTTGTTTCTTTTTTCCCTTTTTAAAGTTTTTAAAATTTATTTTAAATTTAAATATAAAATAAGAAAAAAAACAATGCTACATGCACAGCAGAACATAAGAGAGGATTCAATATAAAGCAATAAATTTTCATTTCAAGAAAACCTATATAATAAATACGACACATTATTTTCAAAGCTGCCAATCTTTTCTTTGCTTCCTTGTTGGTTTTCTTTTGTTCTCTGCTGTGCATTTTTTACTTTATTTTTTTCCCCTTCTTCACCCCCCCCCCCCAAAGAAGGCTACAATTAAGCATGGATAAATACACACACACACACACATACATACATAAAAATATCTGTAAACATACACATATACATTCAAATACATGTATGTAAAACCATACTATGCTTATTTCTACTTATCATCTGTTTCTCTGTAGGTGGAAAGCATCTTCCTTCATAAGTCCAAGTCCTTCTAAATTTTTCTAAATCCACCAGTTCATCATTTCCTATACCATAGCAATATTACGACTCAATCACATGCTATCTGAGAGATTATCTACGAAAGTGTTTTCTCCATTTTCTACATTCCCTTCTGTGAGAGATAATTTATAGTGAAGTTTCCCCATTCTGAAAAATCAAATCTAGAATGGCTTGAGTATTCACTAGGCCTAGGATTAGGTCACCTGACCTTCAAGCAATCTGGGGCTTAGAGCAATGGAGACCCTACCCCAGAGCCAACTCAGCAGAAGATAAACCAAATAAGATTAAGACTGCTTTCATTGGACACCCACATGTTTCCTTCCGGGTCCTTTGTCTCAGAGAGATTCCCAAGCTTAGGTTGTGGGACAGCCCCTACCAATAAGAGTGAAGGCCAGTTGGGGGGGTTGGGTTTCTGCCTTAGAAGATTATATAACCATGGACTGGCTTCTTCCTGTTGCTTTCTCCCTGCAGCCATGTGGGTGACAGGGCATAGAGTCCTTTCTCATGAGAAAGAATAAAGACCTTTTCTGACCTTAGATTCAGACTCTGAACTCTTTCATCTCACACAGTTCTATTCTTGACTACATAGGTTTTATTTATACAAGAAAATTTTACTTTAAAATAATCAAAATGATTCATTTTACACTTCAATATCGCTTTCACCTTATAATATGGTTTAAGGTCTGATAACTATGGAATCTAGCTCCTTCACATCTTTTTTCCCCTTGTTTTCTTGAAGTTTCTGACTCTCTGCTCTTCCAAATGAACTCTGTTATTATTTTTTCTGACTCAGTAAGATAATTTTTAATAACTTAATTGAGATGACATTACACAAATAGATTAATTAGGTAAAATTGTCATTTTTTTATATTGGCTTTGCCTATCATGTACAATAAATATTATTTCAATTATGTGGATTCAACTTTATATAAAAGGTGGTTTCTATTTATATTCGTATAGTTCCTTTGTTTTGCAGATATGCTCTCAGATTTTTTTTTTTCTTTTTGGAAGGGGAAGGGCAGGGCAATTGGGGTTAAGTGACTTGCCCAAGGTCACATAGCTAGTAAGTTTTAAGTGTCTGAGGATGGATTTGAACTCAGGTCCTCCTGACTCCAGGGCCAGTGCTCTATTCACTGTGCCACCTAGCCTCCCCATCTCAAATTTTTTTATGCTGTCTAGTTATTTTATATGGTCTAAAACAATATTGATTAGTATGGCTGACACATAGTGTAGTTTTCCTATTTTTCCCTTTTGATTAAATCTATTTTAGCTTTAACTTTGTCTGAAATGATGATTGCTACCGCTGCTTTTTTACATAATAAATTCTACTCCTGACCTTTATTTTATGTTTATGCATATCTCTCATTTTCATAGCATTTCCTGAAAGCAACATATTGTTGAATTCAAATTTTTAATCTGCTGACAGTTTTCATTTTAAGCGGAAAAGTAATCCTATCCACCTTCTAAATTATAATTACTTGTATATTTTCCTCCTTCCTGTTTTCCTCGCTATGCTTTTCACTCTGTTCCTATCCCTCCTCACTCCTCTGCTTTATTACTACCCACTACCTTGCCCTCCTATTCCTTAGTCTACCCCCTCCAAGAATCCCTTCCATATCTTCTCCTTCCACCCTACCCCTTTGCTTTGTTTCTTTCCAAATGTAGATTTTTATACATTCTAAATATATATGTTGTTGATATATCTTTATCCCATTCTCATTAATCTACACACCCTTTATACCTCCCCCTTATCCTATTCTCTCACTCTCTTTTTTTTTATAAATTTAGAATATTTCTATGCCCTTCTAAATGTATATATTGCTCTCTCTTTAACCCAGGTCTGATGTGAGTTCCAGAACTACCAGCCCTCCTCCCCCATCTAATTCCTCTCGGTTCCTCTCACACCTCATTTGCATAAGATAATTACTCTTTTTACCTTTTCCTATACCATTTTGCTTTTTAGAATCACATCATACTCAGCTCTACCTCAATCTTTCTTTCAAACTACCCAATTACTAATAACACTCTTAGATATGTTTTACATTTCAACATATAAAAAGCAAACAATTTGTCCTTATTGAGTACCAATTACAATTTGGTCTTTGATGTTTACCTTATATTTACCATGAATCTTGTATGTCAAGTTTTCTAATAAGTTCTGGTCTTTTAACAACAAAATCCCAAAAGTCTCTCAATTCACTGAATATCCTTTTTTTTTTTTTTGCAGGGCATTTAGGGTTAAGTGACTTGTCCAAGGTCACACGGCTAGGTTTGTGTGTGTGTGTGTGTGTGTGTGTGTGTGTGTATGTGTGTGTGTGTGTGTGTGTTAAGTGTCTGAGGCTGGATTTGAACTCAGGTCCTCCTGACTCCAGGACCAGCGCTCTATTCGCTGCGCCACCTAGCCACCCCTGAATATCCTTTTTTTAAAAAAAATTCAGTATTAACTTTGCTGGGTATGATATTTTTGGTCATAATCCTAGTACTTTCACTCTTTAATATATAGTGTTCCAAGACCTATGGTCTTTTAGTGTAGCCACTGCTAGATCTTGTGTAATTTTAATTGTGGCTTCAACATATTCAATATTTTTTTTGTTGTTGCTTATAATATTTTCTCCTTTACTTGTGGGTTTCAGAATTTGACTATGATATTCCTATAGGTTTATGTTCTAGGTACCCTCTCAGGTAGTGAGTGGTGCTTGTTTGGGGATTTTTTTTTTCTATTTTTACTTTCCTTTCTTGTTCTAAAACTTCAAGATAATTTTTTAAAATTAGCTCTTTTATTGTTATATCAAGATTCTTTTTTTTTTTTAATCATAGCTTTCAGGTAGTCTGCTTATTCTTATGCTTTCTCTTCTTGATCTGTTCTCCAGATCAGTTGTTTTTCTAATGAAATGTTTCATATTTTTTTCTACTTTTTTTTCATTCTTTTTATTTTGTTTTATTATCTTTTGGTCTCTTAAAATGTTGGAGGCTTTCCCTTGCCAAATTCTAACCTTCAAAGAGTTGTTTTCTTCTTTAAGATTCTGGATCTCCTTTTCCAGTTGGTTGACTTTCTTTGCTTGGATTGTTCTTTTCTTTTTTTAAAAAGTTTTTTTTTTTTAATCAATTTCTCTTATTTTAGAATCTTTTTTTTAGTGCTTCTAAGAATTCTTCTGAGACAGATGACCATTTGATGTTACTTTTTGGGGCAGGAGAGGCTTTTTTTTCTCTCAATATCCTCCTCTGAAAATGAGTCTCAGGCTTCTCTATCCCCATAGTAACTGTTAATGGTTGGGTTTTTTCTTCTTTGTTGGCTTATTTTTGTTTTGTGTCGTTTTAGCAGCTTGTTATTATAATTCACCTCTGGTCCTCTGGATGGTACCTCTGACCTCATGTCCTTCTTAATGTTATTTTTTAGCTTTGTCTTGGGTCCAGTCTCTGCACTCTACACTCCTTTCCCCTTCCAAGCCACAGCTAGGGTCCTCCAGCACACTATGCTGGAAAAGCTCTTGCTCCCAAAAGACCCTACAGTGGCTATAACCTTCGGTTCTCTCCTGGAACAGGAACCAGAGCTCAGCTATCCTGTAAGTGCCCACAGCCAGCAGCATCCCCACCTCACTACTTCTGCACTCACCAGATATGTGCTGGTTCCTTCTCTTTTAGGACTGAGTCTCAGCAGCACAGCTGGGCCTGGCATCCTTCATAGTCAGAGGTTCCCTCAATCTTCCCTGCTCAGACTCCAGACCCCCCACACTGTCCATGAGGTGAAAATTCCTGTGGCTAAGACTGAGGTTGTCTCCCAACCCAGCTGCCCCAGGGCTCACTGCTTGCTGTTTCAGTAGAGATAGCCTGGAAGTGTTTACACTTCATTGACAGAACCTGGTAGCTTTCTTCAGATCTTCCCTAGTTGTCCCAGGACGGTCACTGTTCTGCCCCAACTCTTGTTTATTTTTGCCACTCTGTATTCACCCTGAGACACTATTTTGTCTTGTTTTGGAGGAAATCCAGAGAGCTTGGAATTTTCTGACCTATCTTCCCAGAATCCTTTCCCCCATTACCTTGTATATACCCATATATACTCTCCACATATATATATAATATATATGTATATATACACATACATACATATATACATATATATATGTAATCAGCTCCTGTTTCATTTTGCACTGTTCTGCACATTTTTTTTCTAACCAGATTTGAAATTTCACTGACATTGAGAATGCCTGAGGAGGAACTTCCTCCTACCTTTCTAGTCTCCTAGACGAAAATTATTTTATTATTTGTGGCTCCTTACTCTCTTTCACCCCTACATATTAAGTCAGTTGCCAAATCATACCATCCCTACCTCCACATCCCTGGCCTCCAACCCCTTCTCTCCAAGCACATATCCACCACCTTAGTTCAAGTCAGACCCTCATCACCTTGCCTAGATTAACACAGTAGCCTCCTAACTGGTCTTCTTGACTCAAGACTCTCCTCACTCCAGAACATTCTACACACAGCAGTGTACTTAGGCAAAAGCCAAAATAATTTTCCTTAAGCACAGATCTGACAATGTGACTCAACTCCTGGAAACTGAAAAGGGAGGAGGTAGAGTCAAGGGGTACCCAGCACAGGGACATGAAGTTCCCTGGCTTGAAAACCAAACTCCAGGTCCTAGGGGTGACAGTGAAATATAAACCTTTGTTTGGATTTTAACGTCCTTTATTATCTGGCCCCAAGCAATCTTTTCAGTCTTGTTGGACAATACTCTCCCTCTCAACTCAGAAATCCAGTCAAATGGATTTCTCACACATGACATTCTACTTCCTATCTCAATACCTTTGGACTAACCATTCCACAAGCAGAGAAGGCACATTCTTCTTACTTCTGCCCATAGAGTCCCTCTCTTTCTACATCTACTCATGTATCATCTTCTTGTAACTACTTAAAGAGGCCTATTCACTGAATGAGTGTTAACTTAATCAAAGTCAGAACCTGAAAAGAGCCCAGAGGTTCTCAACCTGTGGATTATGTTCAATTTAAATACATCCTGCATATCAGATATTTACATTACGATTCATAACAGTAGCAAAATTACAGTTATGAAATAGTAACGAAAATAATTTTATGGTTGGGGGTCACCACAACATGAGGAACTGTATTAAAGGGTCACAGCATTAGGAAGGTTGAGAACCACTGCTTTAGCCTAAAAAGGTCAGGGTCTCCCATTTCATACGGGGCCATCCCCAGTGGTCCTGATAGATATCTAACCACTGGACCCAGATGGCTCTGGAGATGAAAGTGAAGCTTGTAACTTTGCACAGCCCTCCCTCACTCAAATCAAAGTCAACTGCAAGTCATGTCATCATCTCCCTGATGTCATCATCCTCTTCGAGAAGGACAAACACAACATCTTCTGTATAGGGCCTTTTCTGATCCTCCAACATTCTTCCTTCTAAACATTTAACTTCCTTGTATTTATTTTTTAAAATTTCAATAAATATCTATTAAGTTCCTGCTATGTGCCAGACATTCAGCTAAGAGCCAGGGATACAAATAATACAAAGAAAGATAGTCCCTACCCTAAAGGAGCTTACAATCTAATAGGGGAATACAACACACAAAAGGAAGCTGGAAAGGGGAGGATACTGGAGGGACACCCAAGCACAGCTGCTGATGGAAAATGGAGAGTTACCTGGAGAGTTCTGATGTGAACCCTCAGTAAAGAAAAGTTTGGGGAGGAGTTCAAGTGATCAACTTATCTTGGATGAGGCATGATGTTCCTTGGAGTCTAAATCCAACAGAGCTATTGGAGAGTTGCCATGTGTATTTATTCACTTTATTTTTCATGCTGTACATACTCATTTATGGACTTGTGTCCCTAGCTGACTAGCACAGAACCTAACACATAGTGTTATACCAAAAATGACAGTGAGTGAGACCATTAATCATTTTTAGTGGAGTTTAATAGCCGGCAACTGCCAGGGGTAAGCACAACCCAAATCAGGCAGCCCCTAGATGCATATGCTTGGGGCTTATATAAACAAAAACCACAACATAACTATTACCAAGGGGAAACCACAATTTGACAGTTATTATGAGCAAGCAGGAAAATACAGAAGCCAAAAGGTAGCAATCAGTTCATTGCCTAACAATTGTTGCCCAGCAATCAGTTTGTCACCCAACTGGAAAGTTCACAAGTCTCTTCTGAGAGCTAACCAAAAAGGGGGTCTATGGGTTCCAGGTTTGGGCAGGTTTACTTGGCAGGTTTGTTGCCTATGTGGGCTTTGCTGGGTTTGGGCAGATCTCCTAGGCAAACTTACCCAAGACAGGAGGGATGGAGGGATGCTCCCAAAATGGAGGTTATAACAATAGTCAGCACTTAAATAATGCTTGTAGACTGGTTGGTCACTTTTTCTGCAATTTATCCTTTTAATGAGTTGCCTGGGGCTTTGAGAAATTAATTAATTTGCCTAGATGGCAGTATGGAGGAAGAAATTGGACCCTTCTTCTTAACCCTAAGGCCGCCTGAATATCCCCTTTTTACCTTGAGTCTAGCATAGTAGATACTTAATGAGCACTTGTTATTTGATTGGTTCATTGAAATCAGCCCGAATGAACACTGCCTAAAGACTCAAAGGGCGGGGAGAGGAAGGTTGCTCTTGATATAAACAATTAGTGTAAAGGATGATAAGGAGTGAGAAGCAACATGACCTAATGACTGGAGTACTGGATGTGGAACAAAGAAAACAAATCACTCTGCCTTTTTGATCATCAGTTTTCCCATCTGTAAAATGGAATAATAGTCCAGGAAGGCCTCCCACACAGGATTGTTACAAGGATCAAAAGTGATAATGTGTGTAAAGGAATTTGCAGACTTTCATAGAGTAACATACAGAATGATAATATAGATGAAAGGAATATATGTTTTAAAAGTACTTGGTCTTGCTTTCCTTCAGTCTGTTATAGGGTTTAGTCATATCTGCTAGTAGGAGTGAAGAAAAAGACCTGTGGTAATTGTAGAATCTGTGGGGAACTCCATTTCTGACACCCCTCTGATTCTGAATTATGTCTACATTTTCAAAATAAACAAAGAAAGAAGACCAAAACAGAGGGTTTGTTGTAGATAAAATGAGGTATTAGCTCCATTTAGGATGATTTCCCCTTGGAGCAGCTGGGAATTTGCTTTTTCTGTCACATCTTCTTTGGTCTGAAAGGCCTCCTGCTGAGATTAATTTTCTTTAAAGCAATCCTACCACTGAAACATCAGTTTGAAGGTGTTCATTTTATCAGCTTCCCTCTCCCCAAGGTGCAGACTGAGGGTTTGCAATGAAAAGTGGCATGGGGCTTCTTCCTTTAAACTCATCTCACAAGCCATAGGACATGTTGAGAAAGCATCCGGAGAGTTTTTCTGTGCTTTCTCCCTGTAAACAAATAATAATGAACCTTGAAGTAGGACATCCATGTGAAATGAAAATGCTGAATACTTTGTCACTTTCATTAGTACCCCATGGCAAGGACTATTTCAATCCAGATTGCAGTCTCTGATTGAGGCCAAGCAGTTGCATTGGCTCAGAAAAAAAATCTTGAATGGTTTTGCAGAGATAATGGCAAATTGTTTTGTTTTGTTTGGGTCTAACATATTTATGAAATAGCTATGCTTACTAGCTGTGTGACCCTGGGCAAGTGCTTAACCCTGATTGCCTAAAAAACATAATGGGGCAGCTAAGTGGTGCAGTGAATAGAGTTCTTGCCCTGGAGTCAAGAGGACCTGAGTTCAAATTTGTCCCCCCACACTTACCAGGTGAGTGACCCTGGGCAAGTCAGTTAACAAAAGAAGAAATAGCTGTACTTACCTTCTATCAGGAAAATTAAAGAGCCTCACTGTACCTTTTAAAGGTTTTCTTTGTTATACATTCCAAAAAGGGAAATATTTGTAATTAACCATCACAAAAAGTTATGGTAGGGCACATCATAGGATCACAGATTTAGAGCTGGAAGGTATCTTAGAGACCATTGAGGCCAAACTCTTTATTTTAAAGATGAATAAACTGAGGCTCAGAATGTTTAAGTGAGTTGCCTAGTGTCACATAATTAATAAATGTCTAAGGTAGAATTCAAACTCAGGTCTTCCCTACTCAAGGTTCCGTGCCCTGTCCACAGCAAGTTCTGATTCAGATCTTTGATGTCATCAGGTAAAACGGTAAAATTAGCACTTCTAATGTCCTTGTATTCTAACGTTTCAAAAATAGCCCTAGACTCAAAGTCAGATCACCTGGTTCTAGTGCAGTTTCTGTCACTTAAAAACTGTGTAATTTTAGACAAGCTACTTTATTTTTCTCTGCTTTGTTTCCTTCTCTGCAAAATAAGGAGAATATTATTATTATTATTATTATTATTATTATTATTATTATTATTATTATGCCATCAGAGATTAATTTGAAGAGCTGATGTAAACTAGAAGAATCAGAAAAACAGTCTGCAGAATGAAAACAAAGACTGGGCAACTTTGATCAATGAGATGATCATTTGTAACTTCAGAGGACCTCATGGTAGATCCTACCCCCATCAGCAAAGAGATGGCTAAGGGGGAGAGCTCCTTTTTCTAATTGAAATAACCATCCCAATCACTTTACTTCCTCTTTAAATTGAAATGAGAGGGTTGAACTTGGCTGCCCCCTTAGAGGACAAACTATAATTAGTTTAAACCTTATATTGCCATTGTTAAAAATCTACCTGAAACACCAAGAGTTGAAATATACTGCTAAGTATATATAAGATTCCTTTTTTAATATAATGCACTTTAAGGCATCCATTTCTGGTCATGATTGATGTGTTAATTTGTTTTGCTTAATTGTGCTTATTACTAGAGAGAGTACCATGGGGAATGGAGAGTCTTTGGGAAACAACCTTGAGAGTGGTATTAAAATCAAGGAAAGAGTACTATAAAACGTTTATAAAGAGTTGTAAGTTTTGGACTAAATAATCTCTAATATCCCTTCCAGCTCTAATATGCCATGATTCTATAAGAGTAAAGAAAATTTCCATTATTTATAAATAAATAAAAATTACCTCATCCTCTCAGTACATGAATTTAGGAGCACAGGGCAGAAAAAATCTCACTCTATTTTTACAGATTTATCCAAAGAATTTTAGTGGTTTACCATTTTCTAACAAATAAATACAAACATCAAAGGCCTCCACAATCTGGCTGCAATCTGCCTTTTCAGCCTCATTCCATGATACTTTCCTTCCTTTTGTACTCTAGTCAAACTAGACTACTCAGCTTGTCTCCATGTATTTTTGTACATATCTTTCCCCAGATCAGAAACAGACCCAATATTTCTAGCCATTGAAATCCTTCACTTCCCAAAATGTCCAGGTCAGAGACCATTTCCTCCCCCTTTCCCTGATTACCCAACTAGAAGTGATAGCTTCCTTCTTGAATAGTTCATAACCTTTTTTGATGCCTGGACCCTTTTGGCTGTCTGGTGAGGGCGGATGGCAGGGGAAAGGCAACAAGAATTTATTAAGCGGCTATAGACTAAGTACTGTGCTAAGCACATTACAAATATGATCTCATTTTGACCTTCACAACAATCCTTAGGAAGTAGGCACTATCATTATTCCCATTTTATTGCTGAGGAAACTGAGGCAGAGGTTAAATAACTTGTCCAGTATCACCCTGCTAGTAAGTATCTGAGGCTGGATTTAAACTCAGGTCTCTCTGACTCCAGTTTCAGCTTTCTGTCTTCAGATTCACCTAGGCAGGTAGGTGGTACAATTGGTTTCTTCTCAGAATAATGTTTTTAAATATATAAAACCAAATACATAAGATTACAAAGGAAAACAAAGGACAGAGAAGAGTAAAATGTAATTTTTTCCCCATCCAAATTCATGTACTCCTTGAAATATCTATGCACCTCAGCTTAAGAATCCCTGTTCTAAAAGTTCTATTTCTTTGTTAGTCTCTCCTACATACTTTATCTCATTCTATTTTGGGTTACACATATTTGTGTACATGTCTTTACCCTCCTAGGCAGCTAGGTGGCACTATAGTGGATAGTGGGCTGGGCCTGGAGTCAGGAAGACTCATCTTCCTGAACTCAAACCTGGCTTCAGACACTTACTAGCTGTGTGACTCTAGGCAATTCATTGAACCCTGGTGGCCTCAGTTTCCTCATTTGTGAAATGGAGAAGGAAATAGCAAACTACTCCAGTATTTTTGCCAAGAAAACCCCAAATGAAGTCACAGACAGAAATAACTGAACCCCACCCCTCTCCTATTAGACTTGTAAACTCCTTGAAGAGAGGGGAGGTATTATTTTTCATCTTTGTACCTCCAATTCCCAATACCAAGCCTTGAAACAGGTACTTGAAAAATGTTGACAGATTGAACTGAACTATTAGTGAACCTCACATCCTCCTTTCTCTGTTTGAAATAGCACCATAACCACCTCACTTCCTTTCTCTTTAAATTGAAATGGTGGAGTTGAACTCATCTGCCCAATCACAGTGAAGAGGTATAGGCTATGGGAACCCCCTTGAACTCTGATTGAATCTTCCCATTTGCTGAGGCATTTGCCTGAGGCCATAAGCCTTTCATTGTTTTGGCCCAAACCTCAGTTACAGCCTAGCCCTCCTTTGTCCAGCTAGCTCCCACCCTTGATCTTCCCAAACCCTCTGTTGTCTGTCATCTCCTAGTAGCCTCCAGCCACTTCCCACCCTAAATCTCTCTTCACTGGAGTCTGACCTCATTTGACTCCTACTGAAGACCCTCCCCAAACTCCTCTCCTAGATCATGCCTAGATTCTTTCCACAATCTTTCTGTAAGACCCCATCTTTCCTCCATGAGCTATGAGAGCACCTGAGAATGATCTAGCACAGACTCACTGTGTTAGATTATTCTGGCCCCTCTTGTCCAGTACAAGCGTCACAGACACCAAGGCTCCTTGAGAGGCTATCCATTAAGGCAAATCTTTAATAAACTTTCCTGTACTTTGGCTGAGAGAAGACTTGAGTCGAATTCATTCAGCAGGACCCGACGTGTTGATATTCTGGTGTCTCGAGCACCCCTAAACCCTATACCTCAATACCAGGAGTTCCCAGACAGAAGCCAGATACTTGGACTAAGTCATTCTCCATTAGTCATTGCCATAAGGAGTCAGTAAATGCTCCCAACCAGTGTTTTAACAAATATTACTAATATTGTAGCTAACAAATATCCCAAATTCTGGAGTTCACAATGCCAACAATGTAAAGTGAGCAAGGGTACCCCTCTCACCATGTACTTTCTCATTTATGACTTCCTGAAGGATACGGTACAACAATGAAAAGTTCAAAAGACTTACTTTTTTTCTTTTTGCAGGGCAATTGGGGTTAAGTGACTTGCCCAAAGTCACATGGCTAGTAAGTGTGTCGTGTGTCTGAGGCCAGATTTGAACAGAGGTCCTCCTGACTCCAGGGTCGGTGCTCTATTCACTGCACCATCTAGCTGCGCTAAGACTTAGTTTCTGGATGATCATTTGACCTCTTATAAATCAAAGACCCATCCCAGAGGCCTCTTGATGCTTATAAGCCCTTGGAAGAGTGATTGTTTCCAAAGGCAGGCAACGAACTCTGATTGATTAATTAATTATTATAGTGAAGGTGGGCTTATTCTAATGAGGGGCTAGGGGGATGTGACTTTGATTATGTCACTCTTACTCCCAGACAATCCTCCCCCTTGGGCAATCTAGATAAAAGATCTACACACACACACACACACACACACACACACACACACACACACACACACACACACACACACACACACACACACACACACACACACACACACACACACACACCCTCCCCACTCACACACTTCAGCCAAGCCTGAGTAAGACACAGTGGGCCAGAAATCACCTAGATTAAATTTTTTTTTTACTCTTTAATCAGAACTAAACTTCCCCAGTTGAGTGTGGTCTGAAGAAGATTGAGGAGAATGTTAAATCCAATCTCATTATCTGCTGTCTTTGTCTGAGAGGCTGATTTGACCTAGTAGAGAATGAGGAAATGGGAAAGTTAAAACAACCACAATAACAACCTGGATCCCCCTATAGCAATTGGTTATTAATATAAGAGAAAAAGTACCATTTCTCTCAATGGTCTATTACAGACAGGAAATTCAGGACTTTGAGTTACCAGTATAACTGCCACCTGGCCCCAAGTTCTGTCCCTGGAAGCAACTTTCTGCCCTTGTTGGCACAACTAGATCATCAGCTGAAGCACTAACCTCAAATCGTAGGATAATTGAATAACTGGGGTAAACTCGTGAGCCTCACCTGATATGTGGGACCCTAAACCACTTCCTATGAGCCATATATTGTGGCTCAGCACTAAAGGGTTTGGAGCTTTGTGAAGATGCAGCAAATCCTGGGTGGTCCCTTGATCCCTCCTGCCCCCCCATGGGCTCTTGATGGAGAAAGGTGAAGGTGAAATGCCTCGTCTACCACACTGCAAGTTCTTCCACATCTCGTGTTTTAAGTATCAATGTCAACATTACCCACAATGAAGCCGTCTAGTACCTCTGTCGATAAGGGAAATGAGGTTAGTTGGGGATCATTTAATTTTGTCTGAATTCTTCAAAAACAGATTCTGGGATTACCTCTGGTGTAAAAGAAAGAGCACTTGTCCTGGACTGAGCTTCCACTGAACATTGGTGCCAATATTTATTAACTCTATACCCTTAACTTCCTCCTAAATAGTAATTGAGAAGAGGTTGCTCCAAAGGAATCCCTATTCCAGTGCTCTGGCCTCTTACACTTCATCTCTTAAAGGGACTTCCTGACCCCAAAGCCCAGAAATCTGAGTTCAAATTTTGAGTCAGACATGTTCTAACTGTATGAGTCATTTTACCTCTGTTGGCCTTGGTTTCATTAATTCTACAATGGGGGTTACCTACCTACGCACAGGGTTTGTGCGGGGATCAAATAAGAAAACATTTGTACAGTGCCTGGTATATACTAAGTACCTATAAATGCTTATTCCCTTCCATCTCTGGCTATTCCCCATACCTACTATGCAGCTCCTTCTCACCTATATCACTTAGGTCTCTCAAGACTCGGTTCATGTGCCACTTTTCACACAAAGACTTTTGTAATCCCCCTCCAATCTGCTAGTTTCCCCCCAAATCACCTAGCATCTTTTTTTGGGTATCTAATTGATTTGTGTGTAGGTGTGTTTGAGTTTGTGTGGGTGTCTATATTTTGTCTTACACAACAAAATGTAAAGTCCTTGAGGGTAGGTTCTTTTTCATTCTTGTTTTTGATTCCTTAGGAACAGTACTTGGCACTATTAGACACTTAAAAGCTTGTTGATTGATTGATTGGTTACATCATAGAGTGCCTAAACTGAAAAAGGGAGCAGTCAATGACCCAAATAATCATTCCTCAATGTGCTTCGGGACAGAAAAACCAACCACACACACACAAAAAATTTCCACATCTGTTATGTCTGACGTCCTTTCCAGCTTTATAGTTCTATGATCTTATCCTCGGTTCCCTTGAACGTTTTTCTCATTTGTTATCCTTTCTAACGTGAAGAGCCTGAGTTTCAAAGAGAAAAACAGACAAATGTGCTGCAGGAACAATAAAAAAGAATCTTACAAAATAACTCCCCATAACTGGTCATGTCCATTGAAAGACAGCTGTCTTCTATAGAAGGGGACCCCTACAGAGCACTGAAAAGACCCCAAAGCCGTAGATACACTTCCTGCCTTCTTGCCTGTTAGACCAAAGGCTCCTGGCTTTCCTCCTCTCCACAGTGAGATTTCTATTCATGCCCCAATGCAATCTGCTTTTCTATGTTTTGACAGCCTATGTGGACATATATTTTTATCAGGGTAAACACAGGTAAGTAAGGTCTTTCTCTCCAGCACAGTGGGAGAATCTGTATTTTTTCATTATTGTAACCTAGATTCTAGCTCAATTATTTTAAACTTTTGAGAAGAAATTCACTTGAATTCTTCTGTCCACATTTAACGCCCTTTGCAAGTTGACCCTTTCCTACTTTTCCATCGCTGGACTCTGCCTGGAACACAGTCTCTCTTCACCTCTGCCTTCTGGCTTCCCTGGCTTCCTTCCAGACAACTTAAGTCCCACCTTCTGCAAGAAGCTTTCCCTTCCTCCTCCAACGGTGCCTTCCTTCAGATATTACTTCCTTTTCAGATGATAATGATTAGCATTTATATAGTTATTTAAGCCTGGCAAAGCTCTTTACAAATATTATCTCATTTTATCCTCGCAATAAACCTGGGAAGGAGGTGCTATTTATTATCTTCATTTTACAGTTGAGGAAACTGAGGCAGACAGAAATTAAGTGACTTTCTCCGGCTCCCACAGCCAGTAAGTATCTGGGCCCAGATTTGAATTCAAAGCTTCCTGACTCTGGTTCATCCACTGAGTCATGTAGCGGCCCCTGCATGTGTGTGTTTGCATGTGTGTGTATACTGAAAATAACTAAGATATGTATAGTTGTTTTTATATTGTCTCCTCCATTAGACCATGAGCTCTGTGAGAGCAAGTATGTGATTTTCGCCTTTCTTTATATCCTCATTTATTAGCACAGTGCCTGGCATGTAGGAAGTGTTTAATAAATGCTTGTTGACTTGGCTGCCTAAACTCCTAAATGTCAAAATGTCGCTATTGTGGCCAGCCACATGCCAAAGTATTGCAAAAAGAGGAATGTCTAGGGCAAGGGAAATGTTGCATAATTATTCTAAGTGGCAATGTACAATTAAATTGCTTTATCTACATCATTTTCTATTGTGGTTATTACTGGAATAGGAGTCATGTATTTTTTTTCCTCTGCCCATGAATTCAAAGGCTTTTTACATAGTTAAAAGTGTTGCATATAATTGAGGCTTTAAGATTTTTCTCTTCATTAAAACAAAACCCCTTAGCTATTTCATGAAATATTTAACTTTAATGTCCCATTTCCCTACTACAAAATATCAGCCAGAGCAAGTCTTAAAACAAGCATTCTTGTCTAGGAAAAAAAAAGGAACTCGATTCATTCCCTGGTTGTGGACTTTGGTGTAGTTCTGAAATCTGTTCTAGATTTATCCAGACATAAGAAAATCCCTCTCTCTCCATCAAAGAGCAGCCCATTTTGTCTCAGGGATAAACAACTTTTATTCCTAAAAACATCATCAGTCCCATTCCTGGCCATGTTGATTTTTTCAGACTGTTCGTCAAATTGACTCTCTCTAACATTTTGGAGGTGCCTGCTGTGGACTGGATATGAAGGCAGCAGGTTCCTTCCAAATATTAGAACCAGAGTACTGGGCACAATCTTGCCCTAGAAAATTAGGATGTCAAACAAAAGCAAGGGATGAAATACTTGTTGCTGCCTCTTCTAGTGTTTAAAATCTCCAGAATAAGGTGGATTTAGGGAATATTTGTTGTTGTTTTTTATTTTCAATATTTTTTTGGTTATTTCAGTTGTGTCCAACACTTTATGACCCCATTTAGGGTTTTCTTTGCAGAGATACTAGAGTGGTTTGTCATTTCTTTCTCAAGCTCATTTCTTACAGTTGAGGAAACTGAGGTAAACAGAGTTGAGTGACTTGCCCCGGGTCACACAGCTTTGAACTCAGAAAGAGGAGTCTGCCTGGCACTCTATCCACCACACCACTTGACTAGTGGGAATATTAGAGAATGATTAAACACGATGTCACTGGTCTATGATTTAATTCCAATAAAGCTATAACTTCATAAGTCTTGGACAGTATTTTGAAGAACAGAGAAATTAGACAATCTATTTAGAGTCACCTATAAGTGTCTGGGGTGAAATTGGAGACCAGGTCTTTCTTATTCCAAATCTAGCAGTCTAACTCAATGCCTTTCACTTAGTGAATTGTAGTCCTCTGTTCTTCTCTGGTTACACTACATCTGTATTATTATGGACAGTTCTGGGTGCTAAATTTTTGAGGGGAAGGAGCAGGTCCAGAAGAAGACAATCAGAGAACACAAAGCCACACCCAGAGAGAACAATAGAAGAAAGTAAGGATGTTTACCCTGGAGAAGACCTGGAGGGGAATAGTGAAAGAGGGATTAGACTTGTTTTGCATTCAATTCTGGTAGAACTTGAAGGAGAGGCAAGCCACACTTAGAAGCAGATGAGGTTATATAAATATCCCAACCTAACAAAAGTGAAATCTGGCTGCGAAGATATTTCTCCTCAATAGAAGTCTTTAAGTAGAAAGACTGGATGAAGGCTTCTTTGGGATTTAGAGCCTGGGTGTCTTCTGGACTCTAAACCTAGCATTTATCAATAGTGCCATATAGATCATCTAGTCCCTAGGGGTCAAATATGCATTAGGGCAAACACATTTGTATAGCAAGCACAACATTCCCAAACCAGACTAAAATTCAGTTGGGAAATATTTAACCAAATAAACCAAAATATAAAATAAAACATAACAAATATAAAATAAAACATAAGATAATATTAACACATACTTTTCTAAATCAACATGCAGCCCATAGAGATCTTTATGTACAATTTATTGACACTTGTTTCTATTTGAGTTTGACACCATTGATCTATTCCCCATCCCTTCATTTTATAGATAAGGAAATTGAGATCTGGAAAACTTTAAAGTGGCTTGCCCAAAGTCATGTAGCCAGTAAGTGGCAAGGTTGGAAGGAGAAGCCAGGTCCTCCAGGAGGGATACCTGCTCATGTAGATTAGATGAAATATCTTCTATGAGAGCTTCCAAATCTAGTATTCTATTATTCTATAATTTGTCTATGGATTGTGTTTTTTCTACATGCTTCTTTTTCATAGCTGACAAATTACTTCTCATGCTGCTTATTTCAATTATTGAATACATGCTGGGAGCTTTAATGAAGTAGTTTATTTCTGGGGAAGAAAAAAAAGGCTATTAAAATTGCATTACTCATCTGCCCCTTCATATGTCTTTGAAGATGATAAGTATCACTACCTGGAGGAAAAAACCAGTAGCAACAATAGCTCAGAAGGAAGGGGCAATGAAAAGGCAAAAAGAATTGTAGGGCTTTAGCATTAATATGATCTTTTTAGTTTGGATTTTGTTTGTTTTTGCCACCAAGGACTAAGGTGTAGAATCCACTGAGCCTTCCATACCAGAGATTTCTTATTAATGTCTCTAGGCACACAAAATGCATACATGGGGCCCAAAGAGTCACCTATGCAAGAGAATGTTATAGGTATGAATAAATACTGCACCACTGAGAATAGAAACTTGTAGCTTCTACCAGGCAAAGGAAGAACATTTTTAGTACAGTATATGCCCCAGGAGACTTAGAGTTA
The DNA here is from genome assembly GCA_028646515.1 of Pseudochirops corinnae. Taxonomy (NCBI): domain Eukaryota; kingdom Metazoa; phylum Chordata; class Mammalia; order Diprotodontia; family Pseudocheiridae; genus Pseudochirops; species Pseudochirops corinnae. Next base: position 230,923,501 of record CM053587.1, read on the forward strand.
ACAATCTTCATATATATCACATCTTTATTCAGGCTATGTTATCTATCCATTGGCTAAAGAGAATTACCAGCTCCAGCAGTCTGAATACAGAGTTTTCACTTTCTTCTCACCATAGTTAGTTAAGGCAAAACAAAATTTAAAGATTAATCTCAAAAGTCTACAGGCCCAGGGGCAACTAGGTGAGATAGTGGATAGAGGACTGGCCCTGGAGTCAGGACCTGAAGTCAAATCCAGCCTCAGATGCTTACTAGCTGTGTGACTCTGGGAAAGTCACTTAACCTACTGCCTCCAAAAAAAAAGTCTATAGGCCTAGCCCTAAAAATCTATGGTAGTTTGTCAGGAAGAAGAAATAAAGACAGAGATATGAAGTACCACCAAGCAGTACAGTGTAGGTAGATGCTGGGCTTGGAATCAGAAAGATACTTCAAATCCAGCATTTGACACTTATTTTCTTTGTGTCCCTAGGAAAGTTGTATAACTTCTATATACCTCAGAATCTCTCTCTATAATTTATCTACTAAATCATATTGTTTTATAAAATGATGTATTGCAATCTACCTTGGTTGAGATTGTTTCCCCACTCTAATTCAGGGTCATCACATAGGAAATGTCTTGCCACACAAACATCTTTTCCTCTTTTGTTGTTGTTATTCAGTTGTTTTCCAGTTATGTCCAACTCTTTGTGATCTCATTTAGAGTTTTCTTGGCAAAGATACTGGAGTATCCAGCTCATTTCCTTCTCCATCTTATTTTACAAAGGAAACTGAGGCAAGCAGGATTAAGTGACTTGCCCAGGGTCACACAGCCTGTAAGTGTTTAAGTCCAGAATCAAATTCAGGAAGAAGAATCTTCCTGAATCTAGGCTCAGCTCTCTATCCATTGTGCCATCTAGCCCTCCTTTTCCCTCTTTTGATGGAATTACAAAAAAAAAAAAAATGATCAGGGCAGCTAGCTCGCACAGTGAATAGAGCACTGGCCCTGGAGTCAGGAGGATCTGAGTTCAAATCCAACCTCAGACACTTAACATTTACTAGCCATGTGACCTTGGACAAGTCACTTAACCCCAATCGCCCTGCATTCCCCTCCAAAAAGAAAAAAAATGAGCAAATCTAGATTTCAGAGAAACATTTGACAGAATTCCGCAGGCTTTCCCCTTTGAAAAACCACAAAAATCTGGTCAAATAAAACCATCAGTATTAGTACCACACATCAAGATTAAAGCCTACATCCCTCCATTCTCTTAAAAATCAACATAGTGGAAGATAATAATAATAAAAATAATAATAACATAATTATAATATATCATAATATTATATAACAATGTAATAATATATAATAATAAAAATATAATAATAATAATCAACACTTTTGTAAGGAGGGTGTTTGTTGGAAAGTATCCTACGTGTCAAAACAAAATTAGGATGAAAACTAGATCTGTGATTTCTTTGATTCAGGGAACTCCCAGACAAAGAAGCTCCTTTTACCAATGCAAGTCAGCACCTTTTCTACAAGTCCTAGAGAATTGTCTAGGACAGAGGTGTGAAACGTGGTCCAGTGGGCCACATACAGCCTCCAAGAATCCAGATTACAGCAGAACCAGATGAACATATAATTGGAAAATATTTAACAAAATAAATAAAAAGTATAATAGAATATAGGTGATGTTGAGGTTTTCTGAGTCAATATGCATGCCAAGGGGATCCTTATGTATAATTTAGTGGCTCCCATTTCTATTTGAGTTTGACACCAATGACCCAGAACATGGGGAGGTTAGTGACTTGCCCAGGGTCACACCACTGGTAGGTATCAGGAATGAAAGTTGAATCTTCTATCCCCATTCTCAGGCCAGCTCACTGTGCTGTATTGCTTCTATAAACACAAAATATTTCAACAAATTGCTGTGTTTTTAAAAATATGTTAAAAAATAATAATATGCATATTGATAAACTAGATGTTATTCAGAGGAGAGGGCCCAGAATCACTAGAGAACTCAAAACCATTATTCATGAGGGAAAGTTAAAGGAACTGGTATGGATCAGCCTGGAGAAGAAAAGACTCAGAATAATCATTGTCTTTAAATACTATCTCATGTTTAGTTGCCATGTGGAAGAAGACATAGTTGTTCTATAGGATATAACTAGAATGGATAAATTAGTGTACAAGTAGTTCTAATTTAGTTTAGTGTAAGGAAGCAATTTATAACGTTAGAAACATCTAATTATGCAGCAGGATCCATTGAGAGCAAATGGGACCGTGGCACTGGCAGGATTGGAGAAGAATCTGACTCAATAGGAAAACAAGAGAAAAGGGGGAGAATGGAGCAAAAGGAACAAAAAGGAAGGTACATAAAGGGAGGAATTAGTCCTAAGCAAGCAAACTAACGATGTATGGTACAAAAAAAGGCTTACAGCTTTTTATGGTAGCAAAGAATTGTTACTCATCAACTGAGCAATGCCTGAAAGTTGTAACGTATGAATGTGATAGAACACTATTGCGCTACAAAAAATTATGAAAGGAATGGCTTCAGAGAAACTTGGGAAGACTTCAATGAGCTAATACCAAGTGAAGTAGGCAGAACAGGAAAACAATTTATAAAATGATAACAATTTTATAAAGACAAACAACTGAAAAACTTAGTAACTCTGATCACAGTAATGACCAACCACAATTCCCGAGGATTCATGAAGAAACTTGCTACCCATGTCTGTATAGAAATAATGGACTCAGAATCTAGACTGAGACCTTTTTTCCTTTGGTCTTTAACGTGCAGAAATTTGTTTTCCCCAACTATACCTATTTATAACAAGGATTTTATTTTTCTTTATTATTATCTCAAGTGGGGTTAGAGGTGGGAAGGAAAGATGGCAGATTTTTGCTGGTTGAAATTTTTTTTTAATTTAAATCAAAAATTAAATATTTAAAAGAAGTCTAGATTAAAATGTAATTGGGAAATATTTAACAAAATATATAATAATAGAATAGAGCATAGATAATAATAATGTGATTTTTATGTAAGCTTAGTGGTTCCCTTTCTATTTGAGTATTATAGGACTGGCCTGATAAACCATTTGTTAGATCTGGAAAAGAATTTAGTTAAGTATTAGGTGAGAATCTGCACAAGGTGACTTCTAAGTTCCTGTCTAAAGTTATACGACTCTACCCAATTAAATGCAATGCATATAAAAACAAAAAGATTTTCTTTTAAGGTTTTTATAAAATTATAACCTTTTCCCCTTGAGTTACTCTTTTTCTTCTCTTTCAATTTTGTTCTAAATATCATTACTTTATGCAATGATATCATTGATTTCCCCTCTTCTCTAGCTTTCTCCCATCATTTGTAAGAGTAATTAAGTGTAATTAAGCTCGTTGTCTTAGTGAGAAATGTCCTGGGAATGTTGTCATCTTGATGGAGAAAATAAAATACCAGAAAACAATTAAAGAAGAAAAGTCCTTTTAAGACTATGATGTTTTTAAGATGTGCAGAATTGAAGGGGAGCAAATATTTTCTTTAAATAAGTGAAATATTATTTGAAGGTTTTTGTTTTGTTTTGTTTTGTTTTGTTTTGTTTTGTTTGTTTCTGTTTTTTTTGCTTTGTGTGTTTCTTTTTGAAAGTGGTATCTACATTTCCTGGAAAATCCTTAAGAACAAAAGATATTTTTCTAAATGGAGAGAGTAAATGATGAGTTGATATAAGATTGGTGGGGCAGTTATTTGTTAGAAAGGGAAAATTGCCCCCTTGGTATCTATGTTTCCAAGCTGTTTAACAATCTTATCAGTGGCTTCGATCAACGGCATAAACAGGGCATATTTATCAGATTTCCAGATGACAACATAGGTGAGAGAAGTAGCTGCCCCATGACAATCAGTACTCAAAAAGATCTTGACAGGTTAGAGCATATGGCTGAATCTACTAAGGTTAAATTCTAAAAAGATAAATGTAAAGTCTTTCTCTGCGGTTCAGAAATTCAACTTCAAAAGTACAAGATAGGGGAAGCAATTTGTCTGAAAAGGATCTGACCATTTTAGTGGTTTATAAGCTCAATACAGAGGTAGGTAGGTGGCACCATAATGGATAGAGTATGGGTTTAGAGTCAGGAACACTTCATCATCATGAGTTCAAATGTAGACTCAGACACTTAGCTGTGGGATCCTGGGCTAGTCACTTAATTTTGTTTACTTCAGTTCCTCATCTGTAAGAAATGAGATGGAGAAGGAAATGGCAAACTAGTATCTTTGCCAAGAAAACACCAAATGGGTCATGAAGAGTCAGACCCAACTGAACAACACCAGCAACAAGCTCAATATAAGTCAACAGTGTGATGCAATAGAATGAAAAACGAATGTGAACTTGGACATCATTAAAAGGATCATAGTTTCTGGGAATAAAGAGGTCCTATTCTCTCTGTACTCTGCTCTGCTCAGACCACATCTGGATTACTATGCTCTAGTCTGAGTACCATAGTTTACAAAAGATGTCACAAAAGGGGTGGGGAGCTTCCAAAGAAAGGCAAGCAGAACAGTGAAGGGCTTAAGTCCAGTCCATAAAATATTAGGATGAGTTGGAGACTCAGAAGTGTTTAGCTTGGAAAAAAGAAGGCTATCTTCATATATTAGAAAAGCTGTTACCTGAAAGAGAGATTAGACTCCTATTTAACTCCAGAGGCTAGAAGCAGGAGAAATGGATGGGAGGCTACAAAGAGATAAATTTAGGCTTGATATCAAGGAAAAAACTTCCTCTGTGTGACACTGGGCAAGTCATTTAATTCCGATTGCCTCAAAATAAAACAAAAAAACCCACAAACTTCCTGACAATTTGAGCTGCTTAAAAGTGGAGTGAGCTTCCTCAAGGTGAGATAGGTTCTCTCTCTTTGGAGATCTTCAAAAGGAGACAAGATGACTATTATTGTTTTTCAGTGATTTCAGTTGGGTCTGCCTCTTCATGCCCCCATTTGGGGTTTTCCTGGCAGAGATACTAGAGTGGTTTGTCATTTCCCTCTCCAGCTCATTTTACAGATGAGGAAACTGAGGCAAGCAGGGTTCAGTGACTTACTTAGGCTCAAGAAGCTAGGCCAGGTTTGAACTCATGAAGATGAGTCTTCCTGACTCGAGGCCCAGCACTCTGCCCACTGCACCACCTAGCTGTCCTAGGTGATTACTTGACTGGTATAATATCATGGGAATTTCTTTCTGGTCTAGATGGTTACCAAGATCCCTTCCAACTTTAAAATTCTGTGATTCTGACAAGTCATTGGTTAAGGACGCACCACATTCCCTAGAATATAGTCAGATATCAAAAGAAGTCCTTACCAAAATCGCCTTAACCTTAAAGGCAGCATTTTTCTAACTGTCATTTATTTATTGGGCAAGTGGATGAAAGGGGCAGAAAGTACCCTGTCAAGTGGACATTTGATCCACTTGAAATCTTTTTGGTATCTTTCTGTTTAATAGCCAGAGTGGCTTAAAACGTCCACTATGAACAATAAATTATGCCAGATCATGAAAAAAGAAATGAATCATTATTAAGAATGAGTGAGGTTAGAGAGTCAATGACGGAAGAAGGAAGAGCTAGAACCTGTGCTGTCTTATTGAGTGCCAGGATGGTCGTTGTGAACCCACATTAAGAAATCCTCTGCTTTGTATTGTAATTACACTTAATTACTCTTACAAATGATGGAGGAAAGCTAGGGAAGAGGGGAAATCGATGATATCATTGCATAAAGTAATGATATTTAGAACAAAGTTGAAAGAGAAGAAATAGAGTAACTCAAGGGGAAAAGTTTATAATTTTATTTACACAATTTTATGGTGATCCCTTGTAGATAAGAGCTAAAAATATTTCTTTGAGGTAAGAATTTATTTGGACGCTTTACTGATCACCTCTATCACTCCGGGCCTCCAGGTGACACAGTAGATAAAGCACTGTGCCTAGAATCAGGAAGACCTGAGTTCAAATCAGATCTCAGACATTCGCTAACTGTGTGACCCTGCGCAAGTCACTTAACCTCCTGTCTTCAATTTTCTCATTTGTAAAATGGGGATAAATAATGGCATCTCCCTCCTAGGATTACTGTAAGGATAAAATGATAGTGCTTTGTAAACTTTCAAACACCATATAAATGCTAGTTATTATTATTATCCATTATATAATACGAGTCCTGATGCAACCACTGGTAAATTTGAGCTTTTGAGATAATTAATCATCACAGGATTTTATATTCACCTTTGTCACACGTAAATTCACAAATAAACCTTAAAATGCAAAGCTGAAGGAAAGACAATTTGGGTTGGGTTTTTTTGTTTTTGTTTAAAAAATATATGTATTTGTTCATGGTCCCAATAATTGCTTTAGGGGAGGGACTAAGTATTCATGTTATTATCATACCCATTTTACAGCTGAGGAAATTGAGGTAAACAAGTTAAGTGACTCTCCCAGGGTCATACAGCTAGGAGATGGGTACAGTTGTATTTGAACTTGGGTCTTGGTAACTTCAGTCCCAGCATGCTAACCACTGCACTACCTACCTACCGTTAGTAAAGATGCTGTGTAAAGAAAAAAGATAACACTGGAACAGCCCCAAAGGAACCATCTTTTGCAAGGAACAGTTACTCTGAAAACAAAGGGGAGGTGCCTTTTAAAGATGCAAAGGAGATACCACATACTCGTACGTTCTCAGGACCCCACTCCTTGTGTTGGTTTGAGATAAATCAGAAACGTGTGATGCTTTCTTTCCCAAAGGCCACTGAAGTCCAATAAAATATTGTAAGAAAAGGCTCTTATCTGTTTCAGGTATGAATTAACAGCTACAAAAATAAAAGTACTATTTTGCTAAAGCCATAAAAACAAATGGCACGTTATGACTCCCATGGGAAGATTTTAGACATTTGATCCACTTGAAATCTTTTTGGTATCTTTCTGTTTAATAGCCAGAGTGGCTTAAAATGCCCACTATGAACAATAAATTATGCCAGATCATGAAAAAAGAAATGAATCATTATTAAGAATGAGTGAGGTTAGAGAGGCAATGACGGAAGAAGGAAGAGCTAGAACCTGTGCAGTCTTACTGAGTGCCAGGATGGTCGTTGTGAATCCACGTTAAGAAATCCTCTGCTTTGTTTGCCTGGTGTTCATATGCAGGGAACAAACAGTCACATGTTTCTAATTTGTCTCAAACCAGCACATGGAGCAGGGTCCTGAGAACACATGAGCATGAGCTGTGCTATACAATTCTTGCGTCTTTTTTTTGGGGGGGGGGGGGTCTTTTATTTATTTGTTAGTTTGTTTTTCTTGCATCTTTAAAAGGTCTTTTTTTTTTTCGTCAGAGTATTCACTGGAAAAAGATGGTTTCCTTCGGGTTGTCTAATTGTT
>CM053587.1:230930967-230965957 GCA_028646515.1 Pseudochirops corinnae
CTTCGAGATAACTATATGCAGGTATGATTTCTAGCTTCCAGTGAAATGCATAAAGAGGGATATGACCAGAGTTAGGCTGGTGAATGTTTAACAACCAACTCTGGAGGAAAAAATATTAAGCCAATAAATCCCCAGGGGCAAAACAAATGTTTTCAGAACATACCTTTTGAGATTGATCTGCATTATTAACATTCTTCCATCACTTTCTTGATTCTAGACAATCAACAAAACAATAAATAAAATTGATTTCCCAGGTGTAAATACTCACACCAGAAATGTAAAGGTATAAGCAAGTACTTGCCTCCAAGACTGGGTCTTTTCCTCAGCTAAAATGTTGGAAATAGAAAGTCAATGAAGTGAAATAGAGTAAGAACTAAATGTTAGTATGTATCTTATAGGCAAACTTTTCTTTTCTTGGCAACTAGATGCTAGAGAAGCCCCTCAGCATGCAGACCTACTACTGGAAGAATGTGATCTATTAGGAGGATCATGAAACAGAATGTTTTTCACAGTCTTCTCTACAATAGCCCAAAGTGAGAGGAAGACTAGTTAAAGTTTGGCAACACTAGATTTAGACTGCCTGACGAGTATCAATAATTACTAATGACATCATTTGTAATTTGTGCATTAGATTCAATAAACATTTATTAAGTAAAACAATAATAATAATAATAGCAAGCATTTATATAATACTCTGAGGTTTTCAAAATACTTTGCATATATTATCTTACTTGATCAACCCTATAGGGTAGGTATTATTATTATCTCCATTTTACAGATGTGGAAACTGAGGCTAGAAGTTAGGTGATGGAGTAAATAGATAGCCGGGCCTGGAGTCAGGAAGACCCGAATTCATCTAGACTTGAGCACTTACTAGTTATCCTGAGCTAGTCACTTAAACCTCTGACTGCCCCAACGGTAACCTGGGGAGTAAAAAAAGCACCTACCTCTCAGGGTTCTTGTGAGGACCAAACGGGATAATATTTGTAAAGCTCTTAACACAGCGCCTGGCACATTGTAGACCTTTCCTTCCCTCCCTCAAGCTTGCATCTTCTTACACCAAGTACAACACCCTACACACTGTACCACCTTGCTTCTCACTGTTTGCCAAACACTGTAAACTAGAAGAGACATAATGTTGAGAGAAAAAAAAGAACCGTTTCTTGTGCAATTTGCAGCCTTGTAGGAAAATATATCCAATACTGGATAATAATATTATACAATAAAATAATCTAATTTATTATAAAAGTATAAAACAATATTCTGTACAGTAACAAAAAGCCTTTTAACTGTCTGCTGAACTGGAACAGAGTATACATACAAAAGTGGAGGAACTCCACCTCTCCAGTATCCTCAGTGGAGGCACATGGGCCTCCAGGTAGGGAAGGGGCCTCAGCACATAGTGCTGCTTTTTCTTTTGGGTCTGTTATATTTCATTCTTTCCTGATAGTAGGTGAGAGAGTACCTGAAGATGGAACAAACCAGACTATGACCCAGTGAGTTTTAAAAGGTCAAAAGAGCCATTCAAGATCCAGTAATGGGATCCATAACAGAAAGGTCAAAAGAGCCATCCAAGGTCCAGCAAGGGAGTCCATAACAGGTCAAAAGAGCCATCCAGGGTCTGGTAAGGGGAGTCCATAACAGAGAATGCCATAACCACAGCAGCCGGCCAAGTCCTATGAACCAGCTCAGTCTTGAGGAGTACCTTGAGTTGATGTAGCCCACGTCTCAGGTGTCTTGTTCACCTACACCATAACCTACTCATCCATCAGCTATGTTCCAGCCAGAAGTGAATTTGACGGGTCAAGGAAAGAAGGGGAGGAGGGTATTTTGTATCTACCACTTTAAGTTTGAGCCCTCTCAACTAGGAGACTGTACCCAAGAATGCTTTGAAGCACACATTTAAGATTTATACTCCCCAGGTATTAAGGAATAGAGGGGGAGAGTATATCCAGATTCAAGATGTTTTTGTACTTTACTTCTTTCTGTATCTAAATAAATATCCGTTTGTAAAAGCTATTTAATGCTAATTATTTAAATTAATATCAGGGCCCTAATAATTGATATTGAGGTGATTGGTCAATTATTGGGGGGGGGGGCCTAGCTTATGAGCAATAGTACTAGAGAAAGATACCCTCACAGCCTCTCAAGAGAACCTAGAACCTTGAAAGGAGATTTAGCCAAGCTCTAAGCAACTGACCAGGATTGGGAGAGTGATCCCAGAGTCTATATGTGTTACATGTGCATATATGTATAAATATGTATATATATATATATATATATATATATATATATATATATATATATATATATATATATGTAAATAGACAGTGAGATGTGCTCAACAATGAACAAGAAGGAGAGAGCAGATGGGATTCTGAATTGCCTTTGGGACATTTCCTGTGAAAAGAGCACTATGTTCAAAGGACCTGAATTCAAATCCTGGCTCTGCTTACTATCTGTATGACCTCGGACAAGTTATCTGACCTACTCAGTCCTCAGTTTCCTCCTCTATAAAATGCAGTGTTTGGGCTAGAAGACTATAAAGTCCCTCCCAGTTTTAGACCTACGATAGTGAAACTGAAAAGTTCTTGTAATGATTCCAAAGCTTCTCCTTGAAACAAAAGCTCATATTTGTAATATCAATGTTGTTCCATTATCGTTGTCTGGCTGTGAGTGATAGAATGCTATGATCAGTGAAGAATTAAATAGAGATTCACCCAAAGAGTAATGATGATGTGCATGATAGATGTGAACAGTCCGTAACATATCATAAATGATGAATTAGGAAGGGGAAGTGGTGTAAAGGATGTCATCAAAAACATTTGATTGAAAGAAGAAGATGGGCTGATCATCAGAAATGGATATAGTTTTATCCATGGAAACAACACTAAAGAAAATGCATTACCATCTTCCTTGCCTCTGCACCCTGTGGACAGTTAGGTCTTTCCATCCAGCCTACTGGGAATGACCTCTCTATCTCGTCTCTTCCTAATAGTATATAAGATCCTGGAAACTAGAGACTTGCCTTGGTTTTCTACGTTTATCTCCTATGCTTAGCACAATGCTTTGCACATACTTAAATGCTTAATAAATGTTTTGGAGGGGAGTTATTCATCACCAGGGTGATAAGTTTGTGTATGTGACAGTAACTCAAAAAGATGGTCCACTTGGGAATGTGATTTTCATCATTGGAAAAAGTAGCCACACTAATTGTCTTCAAACTTTTGAAGTATTACTGGAATACAGTCATAAGAAGAAAAATTAATATCTTAGCTTAATTGGTACAGAAATGTAATAATTTATGGGGGGCAATATACAAAGGAAAGAAAATATTTAAATAAAGTTTAAACTTACCAATCTCACTACTAAAACTTGCCATTTCAATTGAACAAACAATTGTTCAATTGCCTACATTGTTCAAGGCACTATACATAACTATCAATATTATAGGTAGGTGGCACGGCGATTAGAATGATGATTCTAGAATCAGGAAGATCTGAATTTAAATCCAGCCCCAGACACTTACTAACTACGTGACCCTGGGCAAGTCATTTAAACTCTATCTTCCTCAGTTTCCTCAACTATAAGATGGGGACAATCATAGCACCTACTTCCCAGAGCTGTTGTGAAAATCAAATGAGATAATAACTGTAAAGCTCTTAGCATGGTGCCTGGCCCATAATAGCCACTTAATAAATGGTTGTTTCCTTCCCTCCATGTAATGAAGATGCTGATTTAGTCAGATTCTCATAGTGTATGTATTTCTTAGGAATAAATAAAACATTGTTAGAAGGTTAAACATGAATAAATATTTAGTCTTTTAGGTCACTAGAGCATTACAGATCATGGATTTAAATGTTCTATGGGTCAAATAATTTCAATTACATCCTCAAAACAGATCCTGCATCTTCCCCTCCTCTATTCTGCTTGTCACCACTCTAGTTCCAATACTCATTAACCCTATCTAGACTATTGCAATAGTCTTTTTATATTTCTTCCCATCCCTACTTTTTTGTGTCTTCTGTCCAATGCTTCAGGCTGTTTTCAGAATAATCTTCCTTGTATAAAACAATCCACTGTCTTCCCCCTCATGTCTGTTCCCTCTTTCAAAATGACCCTATTTTTGTGGAAAACACCATCATTCTTCCAGCCACCCAGGTTCAAACTTCAGGTATCCCTAATTTCTCATTCTTCCTCACCACACACATCCTATTGTTTCTGTCTTATTGACTCTACCTCCACAAGGTCTCCAGTATCCATGCTCTTCTTGCCTCTCAAATAGCCAGATGTACAAGTATACACAAAACGTATTAAAATAAATAGTGCAATTTTGGGGAAAGGGGACATTAACAACTGGGGAGAGTGTGAATCAAGAAAGATTTCATGTAGAAATTGACATTTGAGCTGAGTTTTTAAAGAAACAAGGGATTCCAAGAGACTGAGGTAATGACAGAGCATTCCAGAAATGGGGTAAGTCAGTGCAAAGGTTCCATCATGGTTCTCCTCTCCTTTGATAGCTCCTCTGTCCTTTCCTATTTGCTAAATTTGAGGATTCCCTAGAATTCAGTCCTTGCTCTTCTGCCCTTTTCTCTTTCCACACTCCCTCTGAGACTTCACTCAGTTTGTTGACTTCAAGTATTGATATGCTTATGGATGACTTAAGAATCTCTCTAAGCTCTCTCCAAAGTTCTAACTTGCATTTCCAAATGCCTATTAGATGCTTTCATCTTTGTTTCATATGTTCCATGGCTTCCTCAAATCAACATGTCTAAACCCTTATTATCTTAATTTAATTATTATTCTATTAAATATACTATAATAGAATAAATAATATTATGTCATTATGTTAAATAACCCATAATTATCTTCCCCCCTGAACTGTCCCCCCCTCTGACATCCATGTTTCAATAAATGGTACCACTATTCTTTCAATCACACTGGGCCCGGCCAAGATTTTAGAGTCTCTTCCTTTGAGACGTCTAACATATCTATTCCTTTTTCTCCCTTTCTCACTGCAATATGTGATAGGGAATCGGCAGAAGATGAATAAAAATAAAAAAGATAACTTAGTATTAATGAGGACTAAGTTGAAGATAAGTAGCATTTTTCTGACGTTAAGCCACAGCTAGGCAATAGTCCTCTGTCAGCCATAGAGATAGGGTCCAGCCAGTGGAATTTATAACTTTTTCTAGCATTGAACAGCAGCCCAGGAACTGAAGAAGATAAATGATGAGAGTGACCCAAGGTTGTGTAATGGTATCACATACGGAGTAGAGGATCAGCTAGGTGGCATTGTGAAGATAACACTGGCTAGAGATAAAGGAGGTCTATGAATTGCAATTCTCCCTCAGACACTTATTAGCCATGTGTACCTAGGCAAATTGCATTTATATAGTGATTATTAGGTACCAGGCACTATGCTAAGTGCTTTACAATGAGCATCTCATTTGATCCTCACTACAACCCTGGGAGGTAGCTCCTGTTTTTATCCACACTTTACAGATAAAGAAACAGGTAAATAGAGCTTAGACACACAGCTACTTAGTGTCTGAAGCTGAATTTAAACTCAGGTCTTCCTGACTCTAAGCCCAGCACCCTATCCGCTACACCACCTAGACGTTCCTCATCTATAAAATGGGGATAATATTACATACCTCATAGAGTTATTTCCAGAATCAGATGAGATAATATATGTTAAGCACTTTGAAAACCTTAAGGTGCTATATAAATGTTAACCATTATTGAGGAAATGTAAAGATTTAGGATGTTAGAAACTTTGAAATGTCTGACTGGGACCTAGGTTGGGCAGTGAAGCAAGTGAAGTGAGCCTGCAGTTCCTAACCATTAGATCGGTCAAAAATCAGATTTGGGGGGCAGGTAGGTGGTGCAGTGAGTAGAGCACCGGCCCTGGAGTCAGGAGGACCTGAATTCAAATGTGCTCTCAGACACTTAACACTTATTAGCTGTGTGACCTTGGGCAAGTCACTTAACCCCAATTGCCCTGCCTTCCCCCCTCCAAAAAGATCCAAAAAAAAGGGGTGGGGGGAGATAGGTTGCCCTTGTTACAATGATAAACTCCTGATCATTGGAATTGTTCAGGCAGAGTAATTCTATGGGGAAAGCATAGGATTTGCCATTCGAGAGCCTGTGTTTGAATCCTTCTAACCTCTCTTCTAACCTCCAGTCTCCTATCTCTAATTGTCTTTTAGATATTTTGAATTGGGTGTTCCATAGACATGTTAAATTTAACGTTTTCAAAATGAACTATCTTTTCCCCAAACCTTCCCTTCCTCCTAACTTTCCCTATTACTAGAAATCTCTCCTTCAGTGTCTCTACTTCTGACTTCTTTTAATTTTCAGCTCAAGTCCCACCTTCTCCAAGAAGCTTTTCACAGTCTTCCTTCCTTGGTCTTAGTACCTTTCCTCTTAGATTATCTCTAATTAAACTTAAATTACAACTTGTTTGCACAAACTTATTTTCAAGTTGTCTCCCCCATTAGACTGTGGGACCCTTGAGAGCAGGGAATGGCTTTTGCCTTTCTTTCCATCCTCAGAGCGCGGTGCAATGCCTGTAGGTGCTTTTTGAATGTTTATTTACTCTAGCTTTCCATAATCTGCCCTTTCTCAAAGCTCTATCTTAAAACCTCTAGTTTTCTTCAGACCTTGACCACCTTGTATATGAGACCTTTCCTGATGCTCCCACTAGCTAGTGATATGATACTCAGTCAAAATGAACTTGTACATATTTAAATATATATGAAAAAAATACATGTGGTCTGGCAGCAAGGTGGCCCAGTAGATAGTGTCTGACTTGGAATCAGGATCACTTCCCTTCCTCAGTTCAAATCTGACCTCAGACATTTACTAGCTATGTGACCCTGGGCAAGTCACTTAACTGTATTTCCTCATGTGTAAAATGAGCTGGAGAAGCAATTGACAAATCACTCCAGTATCTTTGCCAAGAAAACCCCAATTGGAGTCACAAAGAGTAGATCAGGATCGAAAAACAACTGAACAGCAAAACACAGTGTCTTCCCCCAGTAGATTTTAAACTCCTCAGCAATAAGGACTTTCTTCTTTTAACCTAAATACTTAATGAGATTCTTGACACAGAATCCTTTGTTCATAAATTTAGTCAGAAAAGGCCCCAAAGGTCATCTAGTCTACCTCATTTTATCAATGAGGAAACAGACTCACAGAGGGGAAATGACTTATCCACAGTCACATGGAGAGTAAATGGCCTGGTATGAACTTAATATAATACTTAATTGATTGATTCTAAATTTCCTGTACAAACACTTGTTCAACTGTTTGTTTGTTTTCCTGGGAATGCACCAACAAAGTCAAACAGACAATGCAAGAAATTCCAAAATATCTATGGAGCTATGGCATCAGATTACACTTAGCACTGTGATTCACTACTTTTTCAAACTAATAATCTATCTGGGGAGAATGACAGGTTCCATTGGGTTAATAGAGAGCAAAACCAGCCTTCTGGCTACTCTGCTAAAACCAAACACAGTACTAATTCTGAAGTTTAAGCACAGAATTTCAAACACACTTCCAAAAATAGTTGAGAACTCTGAAAAGATATGCTATTTTGAATTGCTGTAAAGACATAAAGAAGCCTTTCAAAATGTTTCTATGCTTTTGGCTTTATCCAGAAAGCGACTTTATCTTATCCAGAACCAGGCCTCCAGGCACTCCCTGGCTGTCTCCACATTGGGCTACCTGCTCTCCAGTTGTCCTTCCCATTTCCCTCACACTGGAACTTTGAACTCTGCCCTGGGACCCTGGATTCTGATTTGTGAACTTTCGCCTAATCTTACTTGGAGCCAGACCTCCATGTCAACTTCTCTTTCCTGTCCTACTTTCTAATTTCACTTTAGCATGTTGTTCTTCCCCATCCGAATATCAGCTTCTTGAGGGCAGAGACTATCATGCCAGATGGTCAGTGATGAAAAATACCATCTACCTCCTGACAGGGAGGTAATGTAAATGTAATTGATTTACAGTACAGAGAGAGACAAAAATGTTTTTGAATACAGCCAATGAGGGAATTTATTTTGCTTAACTAGCATATTTTTACAAGGAACTTTCTTTTCTCTTCTTTTTTCAATGAAGTAGGAGATAGTAAAGAAAGAAAATAGATTCCTATTAATTTTTTTTAAATAGAAATGTGAGGAGTGCTGTAGATACGGAATAATGCATGCTCTTTCAGATGAGGTCACTGCTTAATTGTTTTACTTTGCTACAAGAGACCTCTTGCAGAGGGGGGACAATCTGTAAATGTTTGCAATATAAAAACAAAACACATCAATAAAACTCTTTAAAATGTCAAAACAAAACAAAATCCTCATAACAAAAACGCAAATGCATAATAAAGCAAAACAAGTTCCCATATTAACTATTCCCAAAAATAAATTCTGCACCTGGACTGAGCTTTGTCAGGAATGCTGCTCTGTCATCAGCCACCTGACATCACCGTTGGGCATTGCACTCATCAGAGTTTTTAATATCTTTCAAAATTTATATTTTTACAATGTTGTTATTTTATAAATTATCCTCTTGGTTTTACTCTCTTCCCTGCATATTAGTTCATATGAATCTTTCCAGTTTTCTCTGAAACTTTCTCTTTCATCATTTGTTGTATAACGAGAGTATATTCCATTAAAATCACATACCATAATTTGTTCAGTCATTCCCTAATTGATGTCCACCCTCTTAGTTTTCAGTTCTTCCCCACTACAAAAGGAGCTGCTATAAATATTTTCTTACATGTGGGTGTTTTTCCTCTTTCTTTGACCTCTTTGGGTCTAGTAGTGGTATTTCTGGGTCAAAGAGTATACCCAGTTTATGTTACTTTGAGAACATAGTTCCAAATTGCTTTCCAGAATGAATACACCAACTCACAGAGCCACCAATAGAACACTAGTATACTTACGTCATTTGTTGTTCAGTCTTTTTCAGGCACGTCTGACTCTTCATGACCCCTTTTGGGGTTTTCTTGGCAGAGACACTGGAGTGATTTGCCATTTCCTTCTCCAGCTCATTTTACAGATGAGGAAACTGAGGCAAACAGAGTTCTGTCTGCTGAACCACCTGAGTCATCCTTATGTCAGCTAGTGAGAAACAGTGTGACCAGTACAGTCACAGCCCCACCCCTACCCCCATTTTTAACCTCTTCCTGGAATGGCACTGTTAGGGTTAACTTTCCTACTTCTCTGTTCCTCAGTCCTGGCTCCATGTTCCTCAATCCTCTTCCTTATTAGTTAATCTAGAAAATATCCTCATTTTATTGGTCCTATAGATAGCAAGACAGTCTCCTGTTGTTATCATACTGTCTCTGTCCCAAATGACATATAAGGTCTAGCCTTGAGGTTTCTGGGCCTTTCACTGGAGTATGGATCTTCTGCTCTGCTAATAGCAGCTGTTTGCTACTTTCCCTTGTAAGTAGTAACAAAGATTGATAGCTTTAACAATGTGTGTAATGACAATTTTCATCTGGACTATCTGAACTATAACCTATATTCCTACTGCATCTCCAACATTGATCATTTTCTTTTGTCAACAAGTTTGCCAATCTGATCTGATTCAGGTAGAACCACAGTTGTTTTAATTTGCATTTTTATTACTGATTTAGAATATTTTTTATAACTATTGATACCTTCAATTTTGTCCCTTGAAAACTGTCCATATCCTTTGATCATTTGTTAATTGGGGAATGGCTCTTGTTCTCATACATTTGAATTATTTATACAGCATGGATATGACCTTTATTAGAGAAATCTGCTTAAAAGATTTTTTTTCCCCTGTAACTGTTTCCCTTCCAGTATTAGCATCAGTTCTAGACTTAGGTGGCTTCCTACATTTGATTTTGAGGCGCTGATAAAAGGTTTGATTACCCCAAGTCTTCCCTACTATTATAGAGTTTATTTAGTCTGTAGAAATTCTTTTTTAAAAATGCAAATACCCATGAGAACACTAGAGCCTCATTAAATCATTTAGTCAGTTACCTCAAAGCCCCAAAGGAATGGCACAAACAAGAAGTAGTGGCTTTGTGGAGAAAATGCAGCTGTAATGAAGAGTGAAGGATGATTCAGAGAATAGAAACCTGGAGACTAAAAAAATACACAATGGCATCAGCATATGTAGGGAAGTCAGACAGAGGGGTGGGTTTATGGAGAGAGTCATGAAGATCAAAAGAGACAATGTACATACTGTGCTTTGCAATCTTTAAAGCACTTCTAGCCCTTGTAATTATTATTATTATTATTATTTTGTGTTCATTTGGGGGCATGTTGACTTTGACATGCCTGTGGAGCATTCAGGTAGAGATGTCCAGCAGGCAATTGAAGATATAGGACATGAGCTCATGAAAGAGATAAGAGTTGGACATAGAGATGTTTGCAGTCATCTTGCATGCAAAAAATAGTTGAAATCAGAGGTGATCCAATTATCAGGGTACATGGTATGACTCTGCCTCTTTAATAATTCTTAGTATTTCAATGTGTGTAGATTTAGAGCTGGAAGTGACTTCAGAGATTATTGACAAAGGTTACTTAATGTCTTACTATCTGTTACTCCCTGTACTAAACCCCAAGGATATAAATAACATGGAGAACAATTCCCAACCTCAAGGAGTTTCTATTCTAATGGTAAAGGCAAATATGTGTGTATAGAGATATACATATATACACACGTGTATATAAGCATATATACATATGTATATATAGGTATTGTGTGCATATATACATGTGCACACATATACATATATACACACAAATATACACATATATAATATATAAAACATACAGAGTGGAAGGAAGATTATGTCAGAAGGGATGGTAGTAGAACCTGGAGGAAAGAGAAAAGGATGCCTTCTTAAAGAAAATAAAGGATCCTCAGAGTCAAGTTGGGAGAAAGAGTTTTCCAGATATGGAGAGCAGCCAATGAAAAGACTCAGCGATAGAAATGGAGTGTTATGTCTAAAGAAGATCATATAGGCCGATATGGCTATATGGGACAGAATGGGGAGGAGAATAGAAGAAAGTTGGAAAGGTAGAAAGAGCCCCAGTTATGAGAGCTTTAAATGACAAAGGAATTTATATTTGATCCCCAAAGTATTAGGTACCACTGGAGTTTAATGAGCGGGAGAGTGACATGGTTAGACCTATGTTTCAAGAAAATCACTTTGGCAGATGAGTGGAGGAATAGAGTGGCAATAGTTTTGGAGGCAGGTAGACTCACAAGTTCTCCCTGAGAGATATTAGAAGGCTATTGTAATGGTTCAGGTGTGAAGTGATGAGGACCTGTACTAGGATAGTAGCCTAGTGAGTAGAGAGGTAGTGATGTATGGGAAAGACGTAGAATAAATTACAATATTTGACAACTGATTGGATATTGGGATGAGCAAGAGAGAGGATAAGTCAAGGATGACACAGATTGTAAACCTGGGTGACTGAAAGAATGGTGGTCTCTTTGATAATATTAAGGAAGAGGAGTGAATTTGGGGGAGAGAAAATGAATTCTGCTTTGGACATGTTGAGTTTGAGATGCCTTTGAAATGTTCAACAGGCAGTTGGTGATGCAAGACTATATAGCTCAAAAGAAAGACTAGTTCTGCATAAACATATCTATGAATCATCTGCATAGAGAAGATAATTGAACCCATTAGACCATAGCTAGGTGGCACAGTGGATAGAGTACCAGGCTGGAGTCAAAAAGATTCATCTTCCTGAGTTCAAATCTGGTCTTGGATACTTACTAGCTACATGACACTTTGCAAGTCACTTAACCCAGCTGGCCTCAATTTCCTCATCTATAAAATGAGCTAGAGAAGGCAATGACCAACCCCTCCAGTATCTTTGCTAAGAAAATCCCAAATAGGATCACAGGGTCATACATGACTGAACAACAAAAGACCATATAGCTCAAGCTACTTATTTTACAACAAGAATATGAGGCCCAGGGTAGTAAAATGATTTATTACAGGGCACCTAGAGAGGAACAGACAGAGCTAGGATTCAAACCCATGTACTCCAGCATCAAATACAAAATATTGTTTCACATTTAAAGCCCTTTACAACCTGGCCCTTTCCTTCTTTTGCAGTCTTCTTATACTGTATTCCCCTCCACAAACTCTTAAGATCTGGCTGAACTGACCTACTTCTTGTTCTCATACTATGCTCCATTTCCAGACTTTATAACTTTTCACTTGTCTGACCCCACCCCTGGAATCATGCCCTCTTCACTCTCCACCTCCTGGCTTTCCTCAAGATTCATCTCAAATCTGACCTTCTGCAATGAGCCTTTGTATACTCCTCTCCCCCCGAGTTGGTAGTATCTCTGCTTTTCCTCTGGTATTACCTTCCATTCACACTGCTTATATCTTATATCAATCGATAAATATTTATTAAGTCCCAACCATGTACAAGGCACTGTGCCAAGCACTGGGAATTCAAAAAGAGGTCCCTGCCACCAAGAAGCTAACAATCCAACAGGAGGAGACAATTTGCATACAAATACATATACAAAGCAAGCTACATACATGACAAACAGGAAATAATTACCAGAGGGAAATCACTGGAAATAAGAGGGGTTGGGAAAACCTTCCCGGAGAAAATGGGATTTTAGTTGGGATTTAAGGAAGCCAGGGAGATCAGTAGTCAGAGAGGAAGAGGGATTCCAGACATGGGGAACAGCCAGAGACAATGCCCAGAGCCCAGAGATGGTGTTGTCTTGTTTGTAGAACAGCCAGAAGACCAGTGTTACTGGATCAAAGAGGATATGTCAGGGAGTAAGGTGTAAGACAACTGGAAAGGCAGGAGGGGGTTAGGTCACAAAGGGCCAAACAGAGCATTTTGTATTTGATCATGGAAGTAATAGGGAGCCACTGGACTTTATTGATTGGTGGGGAGGCGGTGACATAATCAGACCTGCATTTTAGGAAAATTACTTCAGCAGCTGAATGGAGGATGGATTGTAATGGGGAGAAACTTGAGGCAGGCAGGCCCATCAGTTGGCCATGTAGTGGTCCAGGCATGAGGTGATAGAGGCCTGCACTAGAAAGGTGGCAGAGTCAGAGAAAAGGGGGCATCAGAGGAGAAAAGACAGCTTTTAGGAGAGATGTTGCAAAGGTGTTATCAACAGGCTTTGGCAATAGATTGCATATGGAAGGTGAGAGATAATGAAAAATCCAGGATGACTGTCATTTATCCTAGCCTGAGAGGATGGTGAAGCCTTCTACAGTAATAGGTAAGATGGGAGGGGGTAATAGTTTAAGAGAAAAGATAATGAATTCTGTTTTCGACATAATGAGTTTAAGGTCTACAGGACATGGGTTCAAGATGCCTGAAAGGCAGTTGGAGATATGAAATTGGAGGTTAGCAGAGAGTTTGGATTTACCTACTTATTTTTTATGTTATCTCCCCATTGAAACATCAACCCCATGAGTGCAGAAACCATGTTTTTGCCTTTCTTTAAGTCTCCAATGCTTAGACAATGCCTAGATTATGTTTATTTAACAGATGCTTATTGATTGACTAACACTGACAACACATCTAACAGTTTTACCATACTTATCATACTTTCTTTTTAATTGCTACTGCATCTGAAAAGTGGACTGTATCACAGCCTCACACCACTAAAATCACAGGTTCAGACAAGAAAAAACCAAAATCTGGCCTCAGACACTTAACACTTACTAGCCAGGTGACCTTGGGCAAGTCACTTAACCCCAATTGCCCTGCCTTTCCCCCTCCAAAAAGACAAAAAAAAGAAAGATCAGAAGGAAAGCAGAAAGCTGGGAAGCAATTTTTATAGCATCTCTGATAAAGGCCTCATTTCTCAAATATATAGAGAACAGAGTCAAATTTATAAGAACACAAGTCATTCCCCAGTTGAGAAATGGTCAAAGGATACAAACAGTAAGTTTTCAGATGAAGAAAACAAAGTTATTTATAATAATATGGGGGGAATGCTCTAAATGGCTATTGATTAGAGAAATGCAAATTAAAACAACTCTGAGGTACCACCTCACACTTATTGATCTGGTATAGGGTTAGGGTGCTCTGGAGACCCCAAAACACCAACACACCAGGTCCTGCCGAAAGAAAGCAGGACAGAATAAGTCTGACAGAGTAAGTCCGTCACAGAATAAGTCTGTGCTAGGTCATTCTATGGCACTCTTACCCTACGTGGAGGGAAGATGGGGTCTTATGTAGAGAGGGATCTAGGGGTAGTCTAGAGGAGGAGTTTGGGGAGGGTCTTCAGGAGGAGTCAATGAGGTCAGATTCCAGTAATGAGTTTGGGGAGGGTCTTCAGGAGTTAATGAGGTCAATGCAAGGATGCTCAGACTTCTAGGGGTTTCCCAGAGCCTGTACCTCAAAGATTCAAGGAGAGCTCAAGGCCTCTCCTAGGCCTGCCCCTCATCACTATCAGATTGGATAATATGACATAAAAGGCAAATAATGAATGTGGGGAAATTGGGACACCACAGCATTGTTAACAGAGTTTTGAACCGATCCAACCACTCTAGAGAGCAATTTGGAAGCACGTCCAATTTGGAGCACAAAGCTGTGCATACCCTAAGAGATCATAAAAATGGGAAAAGGACCCATATGTACAAAAATATTCATAGCAGTTTTTTTGTTCGTGTGGTGTCAAAGACTTGGAAATTGAGGGAATGCTCATCAATTGGGGAATGACTAAACAAATTGTGGTATGTAAATATAATGGAATACCATTGTGCTCTAAGAAATAACAGGCAGACAGATTTCAGAAAAACCTGGAAAGACTTACATGCATTGAAGTAAAGTGAAGTAAGCAGAATCAGGAGAAAGCATTGTACACAGCATCAGTAACATTGTGTGATTATCAACTATGATTAACTTAGTTCTTCTCAGCAGTACAATGATCGAAAACAAACCCAAAAGACTCATGTTGGAAAATGCTATCCATATAAAGAGAAAGAACTGATCCAAAGCATTTTCTGATGGTTTTTCCTTTTGTTTTGTTTCTTCTTTCATAACATGACTAATATGTGTGTTTTACATGATTGCATGTAACCTATATAACCTATATCAAATTGCTTGTTGTCTTGGGGAAGTGGAGGAGGGAGGGAAGATTTGGAACTCAAAATTTTATATTAAAAATGAATCTTAAAATACATAATAAAATTATCATATAAATTTCAAAGAAGAAAATTAAGGGGGAAAAAGCACAATAAAAAACAGCAAGACAGGTAAAATTACTTAATCTCACAGTTTTTCCTGTGAATCCTACAGGACAATAAATTGCAAAGTAGATCCAGATCTCCTGCGGAGTGGGTTCTCTCTTTGCTAATTCTTTAAGTCACACTGGGGCAAGGAAAGTCCGTACTAAAGCAGGTACTTAATAAGAACTGAGTTGGATTGGGTTAGCTGGGGAGGGAAGAAGATTGCTTTTTAAAGTTAGAGTAGAAAGTGCCTAACTCAGTGCCTTGAACATAGTAGGGGTTTAGTAAATATTTGAAGAATTGAGAAGTCAGGAAAGGGAGCAGTCAGAAATAAGTTATGTGACAGGGCTTGGTAAAAGAGTAAGAAATTACTCAGTCTCTCAAAGAAGGGATCTGCTGCCTGGAAAGTGGCTGTTTGTGGTCTGACTGATTAGCTATTGTTGTGTAAGCAGAATTGAGCTTTAGGCAATTGGAGCTGGGGGAAACTAGTCAGAGAAACCCTCACCATCAGCTGACAATCATTCCTTCCTCAATCTTGTCTATCACCTTTCTAACAGAAGTAGAACACTTCTCTGGCTGGCAAAAAGGACTAGAGGTCGGCTTCTGCCTTAATCAACTCAATCATTTCCTCCATGTTACAGCTCGCTGAGTTTTATTTCAATGTGGACCATGGCTACCTGGAGGGTCTGGTCCGAGGACACAAAGCCTGCCTCCTGACCCAGCAAGACTACAATAACTTGGTGCAATGTGAAACTCTGGAAGGTAAGTGCTGCCATTTTCAAAATTTTGGGAAATAAACAGGAGATGATAGCTCTCTGTAAACTTTAAGCGAGAAACTCTGCTTCCAGTGGCATGGGAGCCTGGAGAACCTTGTAGTAAGGCCAGCTCTAGCTCTGCCTTTCTGAACAGTCTATTCTCTCAGAAGCATGAGGGAAAAATACAATCTGCCTCTTAAACCTCACTGTGAATTCACATTTTGAAGTTCCCCTGAGATACTGCTAAATTTTTTGCAAAAAGTGCATTAATGTGCAAGACTGGTACACTCATTGATCTGAAGGGTGAGTGACAAATCGATATTTGCAGCTTACATTTAGTTAGCACTTTAAGGTTTACAAAGTGTTTTATGTACGTCATCTCATGACTTGATTCTTAAAAACAGCCTGAGAAGTGAATAGTACAAGCCTAAAAGGTGGCTAAGAGAGACTGACTGGCCGGCCAACCCTGGAGTCAGGAGGCCTGGGTTCTAATCCTGGTCTCTTCTTTCTAGCTATGACCTTGGGCAAATTATCTAACCTCTCTGGAGCTCAGTTTTCTTTTATAATGTAGGGTTGATAGTAATTAAAGTAGTTACAAGCACAGTGTTGTCTTGAGAAAACTGACTTGCCAAATTTAAGGCAAAATAAATGTGAGTTTAGCCTTATTTTACAGATGAGAAATTCATTCTCAGAGAGGACCAATTTACTTACTCATGATCACATGGCTCAAACCCAGGTCTTCTGACTGTAAGCCCACTGCTTTTTGCACTATGCCAGACTACTGCTTATTCATTTAATTATAATTTAGATAAATCAAAATGCAGCCAGTCACTGGATAGAGCACACTAGGTCTGGAATCATGAAGACCTGATTTCAAATTCAGCCTCAGACACTTAGTAGTTGTGTGACCATAGGCAAGTAAGTTACTTAACCTCTGTTTGCCTCAGTTTCCTCAACTGTAAAGTGGGGATAATAATAGCACCTACTTCCCAGGTCTTTTGTGGGGTTCAAATGAGATAATATTTGTAAAAAGTCCTGGCTTGTAGTAGTCTCTAGATAATGACTTATTCCCTTCCTTTTCCATTCTTCCCTATCCTGCCCTAAATTTCTGGCTAATTCAAGAGTTTAAAAAAAAAAAAGACCTGACATATGCCCTAGGGAGAAGTTAAGGAAAAACTCTTTGAAGGTGACTTTGTGAAGTGCTTCAGTGAAAGCAGTAACCGCCAAGCCTTGGAACGGACTGGTTAAATCCTGAACCTGCACAACAGTAGCAGCCACCGAAGGACCGCAGGTGCTTTCATCTGAAATGGGAAAAGCCAGAAACCAATGCCTCAGAAATGATAATAGCCAATTCTATTCTCCACAAATTAATTGCAATAGCAGGAAATAATCCCAACCGAAGATTAATCACATTTACACAGCTGATGTGCCTCAATGGTGGCAAAATACTTGTAGAGTGTCTTCAGTGTTTCTGAGAATGGGGGGAGCTAAGTGAACTCCTTTTTAATTTGTAGCCTGTTTTTTTAAATGAACCAAGATAGGACAAAGTTAGTGGAAGCAAGCTTTGTACCAAAGTCCTAACAGATAGGCCATTGCTGGGTAGAGTGATAAGTGTCTGGAGTTAAGTCTGTCCTGGAGTAGTCTCTCCCTGCTTTTTGCTTGCTTTGGTTAATTTTTATGCATCTTTTGGGAGATTTGTTTAAAGCTGGTGTTCTCAGTTTCAAGGTAGGTGTGGAAGGGGGTTAATCATCATCGTTATAACCATTATATATAATGCCCACTACGTGCCAGACACTGTGCTAAGCGCTTTATAACTATTATCTCATTTGATTCTCACAACAACCCTTGGGAGGTAGGTATTATTATTATCTCCATTTTACAGATGAGGAAACTGAGGCAAACAGAGAATTAAGTGACTTGCCCGGTGTCACACAGCTAATAAGTATCTGAGGTCAGATTCGAACTTGTCTTCCTGACTCTACTTTCCACACTAGGTGCTACCAGCTGCTATAGTGGGCATAGACATTCCCTTTATGCTTTATAGGTGTCTATGACAGAAAAAGATGTGAGCTGCTCTTATGGCAGGGGTAAAGGATGATAGGTAGAGAACCAGAGTCCTCCCTTGATACCTTCTCAGGAAAAATCAAGGAAAGTCTCAGGGATGGCTTGTTGGGTAGAGGGCTCCTGTGAGAACCTCAGGGGAGGATATGGAAATACTGTCACAGGAGGAGTAAATGGGTTATGATTTGCACCTTTGGGATGGAAATGGCTAAGAGGAGGGCTCTTTTTCTTTCTTTCTTTTTAAATACTTTTTTATTTATTTCATTAAACATTTCTAATTGCATGTAGAATTAATTTTTAACATTCATTAAAAAAATTTTTGAGCTCCAAATTCTTTCCCTTCTGCCCCTTACCCCCTTGATAAGGCAAGTAATATGATATCATATTAGGTATATGGCAAAAGAAAACATACAAAAAAAAATAAGGTTTAAAAGGGATTTAATTTGCACTCAGAACTCATTAGTTCTCTCTGGAGGGTGGATAGCATTTTTCATCTTGCAAATCATCTTTGGAATTACCTTGGATCATTGTCTTGATAAGACTAGCTAAATCTCTCATAGCTGATCATCAAAAAGTTTCTTAACCATATTTGAGGCCCAGATCCCTTTGATAAAGCTAAAGAACTTTTCTCAGAATGTTTTTAAATGTTTGAAATAAAACACATAGAACAACGAAGGAAATCAATTTTATTGAAATAGAGCCATCAAATTTTAGGAAAAAATTACAGAGACTAGATTCAGAATTCTTACTTTGAGCATTGTCTTACATACAGTGACACTAGGTCCCAGGAATTTTTCCCCAGCAAACTCTTCCCCACCTTCATTTTTTCTCTTTCCCATTGTCAACAGATAATTCCTACTCCTTTTTCTCTGACACTGATTCACTAAACTTATCTCTGCTTCCCATCAATGATAACATTTTTTTTTCTTTTTTTGTAAATGGTATTTTATTTTTTTCAAATTACATGTAAAGATAGTTTTCAACATTCATTTTTTATAAGATTTTGAGTTCCAAATTTTTCTCCCTCCCCAATCATTTTATATATATATAAGAAAACTATAACCCAGAGACCTTACCCCAAAGTCCCAGGCCATCTCCCTTCTTCCAATTCTGTGGCCATTCATTCCCCAATACCACACAGCTGGTTGCCTCACAAGTAGTGATTTAGGAGACCTCAATACTGCTCCAGGCTCTGTGTAGACTTCAGTCCCATCTTTACCCTGGGAGTAATAATAATAGCGTCCCTGCCTGACCTCCTTCAGGGCCTTGTTGGGAGAGAATTTGTATAGAATAGTGCTACTGTCACATCTGGCTGCACTTGAGTGGAGAACAGCCAATAGGTTTTCTTTTTTTTTTTTTTCAGGTCAGAAAGAGATTTAAGAAAGGAAGGTTATAGTTTCAAGGGCAAAGATGTAAGAAAAAGCTTGAGGACTAGTAATTTCTCTATATATAATGTCCCAAATGTCTTAGTGCAATTTTAAACTTTTAATAACAGAAAACTGCATTAAGACTTTTGAGACATACTGTATTTTTGTATGAAAAGAATGATAAGGCAAAAAATGTACAAGAGAACACTGCCCAAAGTCATTTTAGCCCTGTATGTAAAACCAGGCACTTTTTTGGTAATAGTTTATCACCATGTCAGAAAAGAACTTTGAATCCTAAAGGAACAGTTTTCCCTATCATTCCAAGCTATTAAGTATTATTTTAGAAACAATTTCCAGGACAGATGTTAATATTTTTTAAAAGTTTTACAAGGATAAATATAAAGTCACACTACCAAAAATAAATTTAGGAACTATTATTCACAAATTTTTTTGAGACTTGGTCTGGTCTGAGATATTCCAAGGCCTGCTACTGACTCATTGTGTAATCACCACTAAAACTCCTATAGCTTAGTTTTCCTGTCTCTAAAATAGGGGAACTGATTCATGCTGCTTTTGTCATTGGGGAAAATCTTATTACTGGAGCTAACAGACGCTTAGGCTATATAAAGTCTGGTCCGCTTTACAGGATTCTCTTTCTCACCCATGATGAGATGGAAGGGGCCTTAGATGTCACAGAATTCCATATTGAGGGGCAGTTAGGTGGCTTGATAGAGAGAGCACCTGCCCTGAAATCAGGAGGTCTTGAATTCAAATGTGACCCTAGACACTTACTAGGTATGTAACCCTGGACAAGTCACTTAACCCTGATTGCTTCAAAAAAAAAAAAATCCATATCTAGCCCTAGAGCTAGAAAGTATTTTAAGGAGAGTATGTTGTCCAACTGCCTTCATTTTACAGATGAGAAACTGAAGTTCAGAGATTTTAGTTAAATGACTTGCCTGAGATCATACATCTGTTAAGTGACATAACTGGAATTTGAACCCAAGTCCTACTGATTCTAGAGCTAAATCTCTTTAGTCCAACCCCTTCATTTTTGTAGATGAGGAAACTGAGGTTACATTGATGGAGTACAATCCTTGTGGTACAGGCTTTGGGAACCCCCTTGAACTGTCTGATTAAATCTTCCCACTTGATGAGGCATTTGCCTGAGGCCATAGGCCTTTCATTATAGATAGTCCCAAACCTCTTACTCTTATTAGCCTAGCCCTCCACTGTCCATCTGCTTCCCACCCTTGAGCCTATCAAAATATCTATACCCAAATCAACTGTTACCTGACCTCATTAACTCCTCCTTAAGACCCTCCCTAAATTCATTACTGGAGTCTGACCTCATCTGACTCCTCCTGAAGACTGCCCCAAAGATTCCTCCCACAACCTTTTTGTATATAAGACCCCATCTTGCCCCTGTGTGTGAGAGCGCCATAGAATTTTCTAGCACAGACTTCCTGTGTCCAATACAGGTGAACTTTTAATAAACTTTGTTTTTCTTTGGCTGAGAGAAGACTTGAGTTGAAGTCATTCGGCAGAATCTGATGTGTTCATATTTGGGGGTCTATACCTCAACATTTTATGGTATACCACTTTAACACGACTTGCCCAGTTGGGATTTGAACTTGGGACTTCTTGACCAAAGGGCCAATTCTCTTTACACCATGCCATACTGCCTCTAGTCCAGTCCTTTCCACCACCACCATTCTTTTTGCATTTAAGGAAACTGAAGCCGAAGAGTCTGATTTGCCCCAAAGTCACACAGGTTGTAATTTGCTTCCTTGGTCCAGATCTATTACTCTTTCACTTATACCAAGTCCTTAAGATGATTTAATGAGTGGAAGAAATAGTTAACTGCTATTGCTAAAAATGTTAGGGCCCTTTTTCAATCCTGGTCCTCCATGATGTCTGTGCAGCTGGCATTGGGGATCACTAGGTGTCACTCTCCTCTCTAGGGTACTGCTTCTCCTAGTTCTCTCCATCCAATAGCTCCTTCTCAATTAACTTTGTTGGGTTGTTTTTGGTTTTGTTTTTTCCTATTTAGTCTCTTCATTACCTGTATCTTGGACTACAGCTAAAGCTTTCTAACTGATACTCCTTTCTTAAATGTCTCCTCCCTACCCCCATCCCACCCATCGTCATTTTTCTAAAGCTTTGGTCTAACCAAACCACCCACTTAAAGATATTCCTTTGGCTTCTCATCATCTCCAGGATCAAATATCAGCAAGATTCTACTCAAATCCCATCCTCTTCAGACCTTTTCCTTTACCTCTATCGGGTCTCCCCTTCGCAGACTGTCTTCTATTATGTACTTCCATTTACTTGTTTGCACCTAATTACCTTGTGACCCTGGGCAAGTCACTTCACCTGTTTGCCTCAGTTTCCTCATTTGTAAAATGGCAATAATAATAGCACCTGCCTCCCCAGGATAGTTGTTAAATGAGAAAATTGTAAAAGTTTAGCACAGTACATGGCTCATAGTAAGCACTATATAAGTGTTACCTAGAATGATGATGATGATGGTGATGAGCTCCTTGGAGGCAGACTTTTTTTTCTTCCCTTCTTATCAACAGTTTTTATGGTACTATGTGAGCAGATAGGTGGTGCAGTGGATAGAGCACCCTGTCCAGAGTCAGGAAGTTTGAGTTCAAATCCAGCCTCGCTTACTAGCTGTGTGACCCTGGGCAAGTCACTGAACCCTGTTTGCCTCAGTTTCCTCATCTGTAAAATGGCAAAACACTCCAGTATCTTTGTCAAGAAAACTCCAGATGGGGTCACGAAGCATCAGATATAACTGAAACAACCAAACAACAACAATAACACGACTTTATGATGTGACTGACACAAGAGTATCAGTGTTGCTATTATTATCATTGGCAGCTCCTTGGAGGACACAGTTGTATTTGTCCTTCATTTTTGAAGAGGACTATTACATCAGAGAATGATGACATGACTTACAGTTGACTTGGATCTGAGTGAGGAAGGTCTGAGCAAGATCACCAGCCTCACTTTCTCATCCAGAGCCATCTGGGTCAGATGGCCAGTGGCCAAATATTCATTAGGACCACTGGAGATGGCCCAGGATGCAATGGGAGACCCTGGCCCTCTTAGGCTAAGGCCTTTTCAGGTTCTTTTGAGCGAGGTAATGCCCATTCAGTGACAGTACCTGGCATATAGAAAGTGTTTAATATTTGATTATTGTAAAACTAAACATTTTTTCAATAATAACATCATCTTTGAATTTTGCATATGCATCTATTTCTCTTCCTCCAGAACAATTAGACAAGGCGACAAAAGGAGCATAAAGTATGGTGTTGCACAACTATCATGGTATTTTTATCCTCACATTTGAGCCTTCTACTCAATTCTCTGTTTGTGAGAAATGCCTCTGAGTCTTGTCCATCTCACATTAAATCCTTAGGAAATTTTATAGTAGCTGACCTATTTTTCGGGAAAGGCAGGGTTAGGGAAGGAGGGCTTCATAGTGTAACAGTGTGAGGGGTGGGCCCAGGATCCCTTAGCTAAAATCCAATCTCTCCTCCTTCAAGAAGCCTTTTAAGTAATAAAAGTATCATAACCTTAAGACTCTCACATCTACCTGCCTCTAGTTTTTGATCTTAACCTTTTCTTGCTCTTCCTCAAAATACTCTGGGTGGAAAGCCCTTTTGTACTCCTTCCCCTACTTAGAAATTGAATACCTAAAATACCTCAGCTCATTCCATTATTGTGTCAATTGCAAAGGAGTAGATTCTAAATATGCATTTCCTTTTGGGTGGGGTCAAATGGGTTTGTTCCAATAATTTCTTGTTCCATGCAAAGTAAATCTAAATAAAAAATTTAACATCCAGGAGCCCTGGAAATGTGGTACAGCATTAACTATACACTTGTTGCAAGTCCATATGGTTTTTATTCAAGTAGCAACTTCTATTTTGAGCCCTCATCACCTCTCACCAACACCCCATTTGTTCTTCACTGAAGTGATTTTCCTAAAGCCTTTGGTCATAATATGTCACTCCCACTCTTTTGAACCAACTTCTATTTCCTTTCAAATATAAATATAAACTAGAATTTAAAACTCTTCACAATCTAGCCCCTTCCTACCAGCTCTCTTATACATTACTCCTCTCCACGTGCTATGTTTCTGCCATCCCTGTGCCTTTTCACTTGCTGCTCCCCTTCCCAAGCCTGGAAAGTACTTCCTTCTCCTTTCTAGGAATTACTGTTTTAAGACTCTGCCCAAGTGCCACCTTCTATGACTAACCTTTTCTGATTACACTAGCTAATAGTGACCTCCACCTACAAACTTCTTTGTATTCATTTTATATGTATGTCTCACCTGTTAGACAGTTAAAATCCTTGAGGACAGAGCTGTCTCACCTTTTGTCTTTGTATTGCCTGAATCCTGGTCGCCACATTCTTGCTTTTACCCTTCTGAGAGCTTTTTGTGTTGTCTTCTACCCTTAGGATATAAAATTCCTGGCATGTCAATACTCCCAAGCTCCCTTATATTTATATCTCTAACACTTGGAACTGTGTGACTGATAGAAAGCACTTAATAGATGCTTTACGTTGTGTCTGTATCTCCAATAGTACCTTGCCGGGTTTCTGGGTGATTAATAACAGCTTATTGATTGATTGTTGCTGAAGACACCATCCCAGTCTAGGGGAATCAAGGAATCAGTAGAATGCTCCCTCAGGACTCTCAGGATTTTTCTGTCCTCGTAATTCCTTGCATACATATCCTCAGTGGTTAATATAATGTCTGAGACCTGGTAGGTACTTAATGAATGTTCATTTTTTTGTTGGTGGTGGTAGTGGTGGTTAATAAATGTTTGTTGAATTATTTAATTGACTAGTAGATTTGAGATAGGTCTTAAACTGGATTGGCAAGATGCTTTTAGGGTAGTATTCTAGACCCCTTGAAAGGCATGCACTTGGAACAAAGAAATACCCAGATGTGTTCAGGGGAGACTGGCTATGCTGAGTTGCCTGGTATAGTAGTACTAAATTCAGAGTCAATGTGACCTTGGTTGTTGAGTCATTTTTCAGTTGTGACCGACTCTTCACATCCCCATTTGAAGTTTTCTTGGCAAAGATAATGGAGTAGTTTGCCATTTCTTTCTCCATGTCATTTTCCAGATGAGGAAACTGAGACAAACAGAGTTCAGTGACTTACCCAGGGTCACATAGCTAGCAAGTATCTGAAGCCACATTTGAACTCAGGAACATCAGTCTTTCTGACTCCAGGCCTGGGGCTCTATCTTTTGTGCCACCTATGTGACCTTGGACAGGTCATTAAATCTAGTTCTGAGCATGAATTTCTTCATAAAATAATGAGGGAGTTGGACTAGACAACTTCAAAGATTCCTTTCAACTATAACAACCTACTACTCTCCAGGGAATTTTTTCTGGCTGTCCCCCATACCTGAAAGGTTCTCCCCACTCTGCTCCAATCTCTTACGTCCCTGACTTCCTTTGAATACCACTTTCTGCAGGAAGCCTTCCCTTTTTTTTTTTCCACTTGCAAAATCATTTTATTGGTACAAATATACATATGAATAAAATTCAACTTGTAATATAAGTGAATATCTCTGAAATATGCCCCCAAAAGAGTACTTTTTTTTACAGATGTCTAATTATTTCTCTCTCAAATCACACATTAAGAGCCAATATAGGAAGCCTTCCCTAACCCTTCTTAATTCCAACGCTTTCCCTCCTTTAATTATTCCCTTTTTATCCTGTATACAGCTTGCTTTGTGTGTATTTGTTTGCATTTTGCCTCCCTCATTAGATTGTAAACTTTTTGAGGGCAAAGACTACCTTTTGCCTCTTTTTGCATCCCCAGACCTTAGCACAGTGCCTGGCATTTAATCAGTGTTTACTGGTTGATCGATTCTTTCATCTCCAGAGCAATGTAGGAAAATGTGTTTAACTGAGGGTTAAACATCTGTCCCATCCTTGTGTAGGCCGTGGTCACTTTTCCTCTAGACCAGTGATGACAAACACACATAGAAATGGGGATCACTAAACTATATATAAGGATGCCTATTTGTAGAATATTGACTTAAAAGACCACATATTAACATTATCTACGCTCTCCTATATTTTTATTTATTTTGCTAAATATTTCCCTATTACATTTTAATATGCTTTTGGCCCCATTGGCCCAAGGACCATCTCCTTGACTCCTGCTCTAGATTATTGTAATAGCTTCTTGAATGGTCTCCTTGCCTCCTGTCTCTCTGTTGTCTAATCCATCCTTCACATAACTGCCAAAATAATTTTCCTAATGCATTGTTGTTCAGTCATTTTCAGTCACATCTGACTCTTGTGATTCTTGGCAAAGATACTAGAGCGGTTTGCCATCTCCTCCGGTTCATTTTACAGATGAAGAAACTGAAGCAAGCAGAGTTAAGTGACCTACTCAGGGTCACTTGTAAGTATCTGAGGCCAGATTTGAACTCAGGAAGAATCTTCCTGACTCCAGGCTGGACGCTTTATCTACTGCACCTTAGCTTCCTGTCCTAATGGATAAGACTGGTTATTTCGAACTCCTCCTCTGCCCCCCAAAAAGCTTTAAGTGAGTCCCTAGCCCTCAACAATTGGGCAACAAACTGCCTTCCTACCTTTATTTCACATTACTTGCTTCCCTTCATGTATTCTTTGTCCCTGCCAAACATTTACTGTTCCACAGACTGATTATCTTTTGCTTCCATGGATTTCTGTGTCCCCTCTCTCACGCCAGTAATGCTTCACTGCAGAGATCAGCCTTAATGATCTGTCTTCTTTCAGGGCTCCAGTGAGCCTATCCTGGATGCAGGTTTTCTCTCCCAACCTAAATTTTCCTTAAGAACATAAACTGCAGTCTCTCCCTTATGTAACTGTTCCCTCTCCCCCACTGTCAACCAACCCCAATATAAAGCACTCTGAACAATCTGTCTCCAGTTTGTCTTCCCAGACTGATCTCATATTACTTTTCTTCTTCACAATATATTTCAGGCACTCTGATTTCCCTTTAACATTACATTCCATCTCCTGCCTCAGTATCTTGGCAGAAGGTGTCTCCGCATTCCTGGATGCTCTCCCAAGCTTCCTTCAAAGCACAGTTCAGGTGTCAGTCACCTCCTAGAAGAGACTTTTCTTGATTTTGTCTCCCTACCCCCACCCTAGGATTCTTCCTGCTTCCTATCACCCTGTTCACCATGAATTACAATGTGTTTATTCTGTACATTTTGTATAGACTTTTCTCCTAGTTTTCCTTACTTCACTATTCATTATTTCACTGTTTCCTCTGATGCGGTCCATTTCATCATTTCTTTAGGCACAATTGTTTTTCATATGAATGTAAATTCATTTGCCAGAGTTTGTTTAGCTCCCATCAGGTGGAAACTTCTTTCATTTCCATTTCTTTACTACTACAAAAAGAGCTGCTATAAATATTTTTGTATTTATAAAAGGTCTTTTTTTCCTTTCTTTTTGGGTATAAATCTAATAATGGTGTTGCTTGGTCAAAGGGTATGCACATTTTAGTAACTTCCAAAATAAATTTTAGTAATTGGACATGTAGCTGAAGCTTGAATGTTAAGGAAATGCAGGAATCTTCTATATGTAGGTGACGTGTAAAGCTCCGGAAGTGGGGTGAAACCTCAGAGAGGACAGGGGAATAAGAGCCAAGGACTGAATTATTATAGGAAGGCACCGAAGTGACTCAACCCACTTTCTCATTAAAATGTCTACCAGTTGGGATTGTCTTAACAGGGGAGGTCCAGGAAATGTCTTGTCAGGCCAATCAGAAGGAAGATACATCTAGGTTTAAAAGACCCTTTCAACCCTCACTCAGGGTCTTTGGTCATTGAAAGAAGTCATTGGCTCAACTTATTGGTTACTGCCCGCCTAAGTAATAAATTGATCAGGCTCAGACCTTCATCTCTCAATTTACCTTAATTTTTAAACATAACACTGGGTACCTCATAACTTTTGTGGGGGCCTCATTAACACATAATTCCTCCTGCATATGACTCTGGAACAGACTGCTGCTGGATTCACCCATTAGGAGATCATTGATAACCTTTTGAGAGAGCTATGTTGATAGAATGGTGGCATCAGAGGTTCCTTGCCATTTGCCAAGGGAGACAGGAAAGAGTGAGGACAGGGATCTATTGAGTGCAACTATGCCCAGTTTCTCTCCCTAAATTTCAGTTACGACCTGTGTATCCTGGGGTAACTTCTCTAGACCTGAGTTCCTCATCTATAAAAGGAGGGTTGAACTAGATGACCACTGATTTCCCTTCCAGATCTACATTCATGATCCTATGGTAACATCACTTGAGTCCCTTCTCCTAGGGCCATCCACTCAGGATTCTAGGGTGCTTCTGTAAGATTGGGGACACTCTACCCACAGTTGCTAGGGGACAAGAGACTGGTCACTATGCCGTTTACCCATTTTAAAGGGTAGCTTTAACAAAGAAACGTTTATTTCAAAGATACAGAGAGAAAAAATATAGTGTATATAGCAAGAATAAAGTATTTGGTGCCAGGACCTCTTCAGTATATTTTTCTCTCTAATGAGCTTGTTCTCTTGGCGAAATAAGCACAGAACTTACCTCAGATCCTACATAGCCCACCTTTGGACCCACCAAGTGCATAGTCAGTTCTGGCCTGACTTGGATAAGCCTATATCTCAGCTACCTCTAGGCTGGTGTACTGAAGGTAATTCCCAGAGGCCACTCCTTGTGCTTCAGATCATCAGTGCTCTTGCTGTGAGACCTAGAATCTGGAACATGACAGGATGCCAAGGGAGGCTACACTATATTCATACTTCAGGGCATCAATGTTATATTTGCTACAAACCCAAACTCTGGAATTATGGAATGCCAAGGAAGCCTTCAGGATCTTTTGGATTCATAAGGTTGTAAGTTCCACTCCTTTCACTGGTTGTTGAGCTTCACCCACTTGGCAAAGAGCCAATAACTGAACTTGGCAGACTTTTTTGAATTCCTCTGCAACCAATCAAAGACCCTCCTCTTCAACATATGGTTAGCCAATGAGACCCAGTTACAGAATGTCTATATATGTCACAGTCTTGTCTTCCCAAGGGCTTCCCTTACATTTCTTCAAAATTCTTCAGGAATCAGATCATTAGAGCCCTCCACATGGAGATGCCATATAAAGCATATTGGATATGTGCAGGACCCCCATTATACTATGATGCTGTAACTTCTATAGCAATATCAACTTCTTGAGTGTAAAGTTTATTTGAGGCATCTGGGTGGCAGAGAAGATAAAATACTGAATTTGAAATCAGGAAGAACTGAATTCAAAAACTGACTCAGGGACTTACTAGTTGACCTCAGTTTCCTCATTTGTAAAATGAAAATATTAATAGTATCTCCCTCCCAGGATTGATTGTTCTGAGAAAAAAAAAAAAGAAACATATATAACCATAAAACACTATAAAAATGATAGCTCTTTGTATCTTCTTTAGTATTGGGCACAGTGAGTGCGTTGTAGTAAATTGCAGTTCTAGGGGCTCAAGAAAATGTTTAATGATAAGCCTCAAAGCCCTTTAGGTATGAGACTCTCCACATTGACAGAAGTCAATGCCTTGCGCCTGTGTGAGGGGAAGGACGGAGTTGGTAAGAAAGGGAGAGAAGAGGGACATCTAGTCTGTCTCTTTCGGCTCTTTGGCACCCAGCTTCAAGAAATAAGATTCATGATGCTACATTCTCACTTTAGGCCATGAAGGGAGGAAAAATGCTCTGGGAAGAAGTCAGCACAAGAGGACCTGGAAATCTCCATCATGTCCCTGCCCCCAGCTTGCAACACTAGTGATGAAGGGGAATTTTCCCCATGGGAGAGATCTCTTACATGAGCTGAATTACCTAGATCCCAGTGGGAAAGCCCTTTCACTCTGCATTGTCTGATACATATTTTTCTATGTATACTTTTTCTGATTTCGGTTTTGTTATCAACTTGGATAAATGAGCTTCATTGCTATTTGCTAAGTGTGTTCATTGTGAAACCGATATTTGATGGGAAGAAAGTGGAACCTTGGACATAAAATTTAGGGGTCCTCTTTTCCCCATTAAGAAAAAATGATTGGGAGTTTAATTGGAACCTGAAAAAATGCCCCCTAATTTAATAATATTTAAGGAAGCAGATAGCATTCTAGCAGAGGTGTAGCCTCTGGCCCTCACTTCCTGCTCTCCCTCCTGGAAGGATTTAAAGTCTCCCTGATGAGCAATAGGGAAAAGAAGAGACCAAAGTTGTCCATTATTGTCTTCCTGTGAATCATATATGATACTCCACACTATAAGAGGATGAATGAACATGGTCTTGACTGCATATTACTATCTGAGAACAAACATTTTGGACACCAAATTGTCCTTGAAAGTTGGAAACTAAACTTGGCAACTTCTACCAGGCAGTTTTTGCCACTTACTGTTTTGTAGGACTATAGTTATCTGTGAGGCTTGGAGATAGTAGACTTCCAGATTCCCCAGGCAGCTGGAACGTGCTGAAGTCATGCAACAGCAACTGTATATCAGAGAAGAAAAATAATGTGGTACAGTGTAATATCATTTGCAACGTTCAGTGGAAATCTTCCTTTGCTTATAAAAAACAATTTCTCAAAAGAAATGAATTTTCCAATTTAAAGCTAAAGATTTTATTTTACATGTCCCACTTGGGTGGTTTGATAGTGTTAGACTTATTATCACGGAAACACCTGCCTCAAGTTCAAACCCTGCCTCAGACACTTACTATGTGACTCCAGACAAATCACCTCTCTTGGCTTCAGTTTCCTCATCTGTGAAATGGCAAAGATAATAGGACATAGCTCATAGGGTTGTTGGGAGGATTGAATGAGATAACCACTCCAAGGAGCTTTGCAGACTTT
Source organism: Pseudochirops corinnae (assembly GCA_028646515.1). Classification (NCBI taxonomy): domain Eukaryota; kingdom Metazoa; phylum Chordata; class Mammalia; order Diprotodontia; family Pseudocheiridae; genus Pseudochirops; species Pseudochirops corinnae. The sequence continues at coordinate 230,961,277 of CM053587.1, forward strand.
ACCTAAATGCTAGTTATTATCTTTCGTTATGGTGTGGAGGTAGCTTTGAGATCTCAAAGGTGTGCCAGTGGAGCAGAAGCTCTATCCAGTCTTACAAACCTGAGAAGTCTTCAAGTATGAGCCTGGTAATGGAATGGATGTCTGAGAGTCTTCCTAGGTTTGTTCAGAGAGGCTTATTTCATCCCAAGGTTAACTGCTAGTTGATAATTTTCTTTTCTTTGTCTCATAGGAATTAGGTGTCATAGATTTAGACTTGGAAGGAACATCAGAGTTTGAATCCAATACCATAATCTTACATAAAAAGAAACTGAGACTCAGATAACTTAAATGATTTGCCCTGGGTGACATAGCTAGTAAGTGTTCCAGGTGTTCCTGACTCCAAATCCACTGCCCTATAGACTATACCATAATACCTCTTAAAGATCATTTACTTGAGTATCGGGGTAGAGGGACATTGCAACACATTTCTGTGGAGTACCTATAAGAACAAAAAAGATATTTGAAGATTCGAAGTAAAAACAATAAGAAGCTTGGTAGTTTCTTTTTAAGAAAAAAAGAACCATAAAAATATGAAACATTTTTAGAGCTGGAAGAGGCCTTAGGGATCTAGATTCCAATCATACCCTTCATTTTATAAATAAGGAGATAAGACCAAAGAAGGCAAATTATTCCCTTGAGATCATACAGCTAGTTTGTGATTTATTTGGAAACTTCAGTTTAGAAAATGATGGTAAATGATTATAGTCATGATCCCCAAACCATGAAATATATAGTAGTTAAACAATTGAGCAAGTCACTTAAATTCTCTACTTCAATATTCTTATCTGTAAAATGGGGACATAGCCCTTCCTGCCTACCTCAATTCAATTCAACCAGCATTTATTAAGCCCCTGTTAGTTGTTCTGGGTGCTGAAGATGAAAGATGAAACAAAAGAATCCCAAAATGGTTCACAAACTCTAAAGCCTTATATAAATGTGAGCTGTTTCTCCTTTTTAAAAATTTAGGAAAGGAAATTTCAAGGGCAGAACTGAGAACCACTCACAATCAATTCCCTTTTTAGCCTCCAGAGCTGCCTCTGCTTCCCATTTTCCACTAGCTAAAAATCCTTTCTCTTGTCTCAGTCAAGATCCTCTTCAGGAAATCCACCCAGACAATAGTTATATTTAAAACAATACCAAATATCCAGCTGGAACTGAGAAGAACCACTTGAGTATTTTTTGAATCTGGGGACTGATAATAGACTCAAAATTTGTATAAGTAATCAAATTCTTTACTTTTGGTCCAAAACTAATTTTTTTAAAAAACGATCCCATCATGTAGACATAGTATAAGGGATATTGGAGAGCTTGGATGGAAGTATTGCACTAAGTAATGGGCCTATGTTAATGTTAGTAACTTCCTTTCTGAGATTACTTTCTGTCTACTCTGTATATATCATGTATATATGTAGTTATTTTCATATTTGTCTCCAGCTTCCTGAAAGTGACGACTGTTTTTACCTTTCTTTGCATTTCTGGCCCAGAACAGTGCCTGGAATAGAGTAACCACAGCCATTAATAAATGCTTTTTGATTGCTTATAGTAATCGGTTGGATGTAATTTAAGTAAAATCTAAATGTAAAGGATCATTCGGAGCTCCTCAATCCAGGGACTAACACAAATTCAATCTTGGGTTTTGTTTCAGATCTGAAAATTCACCTTCAGACTACAGATTATGGCAACTTTTTGAATGAAGAAACTGCCCCACTCACAGTTTCTACCATTGACAACAAAATGAGGAAAAAATTATATGGGGATTTTGAGCATTTCAGAAACAACTCCTTGGAGCCACTCAGCACATTTTTCAAGTATATGACGTAAGTGTAAAGTTAGCTCTATATAGATCTTCAGCTGCATTAAATTATTAAACCTGGCCTTAACATGGCTATTTAAAAAGCAAGATATTAGAGTAAATCCTATTACCTTTTCCATTACTTGTAAATTTTAATATATAAATGTCAGGGACAACTTGACTGAGTAAAAGAAGCCCTGGATTTGGAGTCCTAGTCAGACAACTTACTAGTTTCTTCATCTGTAAAAAGCACATATTGGGGGGGCGGGTAGATGGCACAGTGAATAGAGCACTGGTCCTGGAATCAGGAGGACCTGAGTTCAAATACGGCCTCAGACACTTGACACAAAAACTAGCTGTGTGACCTTGGGCAAGTCACTTAACCCCAATTGACTTTCAAAAAGCCAAAAGAAAAAAAAAACCAAACACATGTTGGCACTGCCACACTTCCTTATTCTAAGTTCCCTGGGATCAGTTTCATATTTATCATGGTACCTAGATGATATCTAATACATATTAGATGCTTGATAAAAATTTGTAGAATTTGAAATCAAAGCGTATAAAAAGCACTTGTGATAAGAAATAACAATAATAACTAGTACTTCTTTATTCATTTATTTATTTATTTATTTTGCTTTTTGGAGGGGAGAAGGTAGGGTAGTTGGTTAAGTGACTTGCCCACGATCATACGGCTAGTTTCCGTGTTAAATGTCCGAGGTTGGATTTGAACTCGGGTCCTCCTGACTCCAGGGCCAGTGTGTTCTATTCACTGCACCACCTAGCTGCCCCTACTAGTGCTTATTTATTATTCCTATTTTATAGACAAGAAAAATGAGGCTGTTAGGTTAAGTGACTAAGTGTCTAAGGTAGGATTCAAACTCGGAGTTTTCTGACTCCAAGTCCAAAATTCTAGCAACTACACAGATAGTACATCTAGATAAAATGCCTTAGAAAGAGTCACATGGATCGTTTACTACTTTTCCTTAGAATTCCAGAATAGATTATCATGTGTTAGATCTATACAAGATACTCCCAACCACAACCACCACTATCACCCCTCAAATATAAAATGAATGACAACTATGAGTTTTTAAGGAGTATCATGATGTATAAAGATTTTTGTAGTCCTTCATGAATCATATGTATTCTGATAATGGTGATATAATCATGTCATCACATTACCAAAGAGATCTGAAAATACTTGCCAAGATGATCGTATAAACAATGTTTCTTTCATAGTTGATGCTTGTGCCTGAAGTGTTTCCCAGCTATCTTAACCGACAGCAATTGTTTGTCTGTTTGTTTGACATTGTTGGCACTATCCTTTAAGTGTGTCTGAAGAATTCAGGTCTATATTGTGGGAAACAACCCCTGTCCTTAGATGTTAATTGGACAGAGACTTCCCATTACCTTGTTGGTACTCCAAATATTTGTAGACAATGTACAAACTTATTCTCAGTGCTCTCTGCCTCCTCTTCCTTTTCTGTCACCATCACTGTAGATTACATAGCTGAGAACCTTGCCTCATTTTTAATTGAAAAGATTGCATGCAGTCCTTAGTCAAGAGTTCTCTCTTTCTCCTCATCTCAAATCACTCAGATATCTTCTACCACTTTTTTCCCATCTCACAAGATAATGTAGCCCTTCCCCTTGTCAAGGCGAACTCCTCTATGTGTACAAATGCTCCCATTTCATCCTGTCTTCTCCAGCAGATTATCACCTTTACCATCCTCACTATCTGACTTACATTCGATTTGTTCTTGTCTACTGATTGTTTCCCTGCTGCCTACAAACATACCCATGTCTCCTCATCCTCCAGAAACCCTCACTTGATCCATCTAACACTACTATTGTCCCATAGCTCTTCTCTTTTTTGTGGTTAAATTCCGTAAGAAGATTTGACATCTCCACTTCCTTTTCTTTCTTCTGAAACCTCTGCAGTCTGGCTTCCAATTTCACCATTCAACTGAAACTATTCTCTTCAAAATTACTAGTGATCTCTTAATTACCAAATCTAATGGCCTTTCCTCATCCTTCTTCACCTCTCCTGCAGCCTTTTACTCTGTCAATCGTTTATTCTCTTTGTTATTGTCTTGTCTCTAGGTTTTCATGACCTTACTCTCTGCTGATGCACCTCCTACCTATCTGCACTCTCCTTGGTCTCCCTTACTGAATCTTCATCCAAACTATGCCTGCTGACCATGAGTGTTCCCCAAGACACTGCCTTCGACCCTCTTCTCTATACTATTTTATGTGATTTCATCAGCTCTCATGGATAAAATTGTCTTCTTTTATATAGATGGTTCTCAGACCTATTTGTCCAGCCCAAACCTCTCTGAGGACGTCCAATTTCACATTTCCAGCTGCCCTATTGGATATCTCAGCCTAGATGTTTTATGGGCATATTAAACTCAACATCTCCAAAACTAAACTCATTATCTTTTCCCCAGCCCCTTTACTGTCAAGGGTACCACCATCCTCCCAGTCAGTTCAAAACTTATATATTATCTTCAACTCTGCATGTTTCTCTCTTTTTTTTTTTTGAGGGCAATTGAGGTTAAGTGACTTGCCTGGGGTCACACGGCAAGTGTTAAGTGTCTGAGGTCAGATTTGAACTCAAGTCCTCCTGACTCCAGGGCTGGTCCTCTATTCATGCATGTTTCTCACTTCTCATATCCAATCGCTTTCCAAGTTTTGTCATTTCTACTTTTGTAACATCTCTTCCATTTTAGACTTAACATCACATCCATGAGCTGAGGATGTTCACACAACATCCTCCTTTCCAGCTCCCTTTTGTATGTTGTCTTTATTCACTTGATTGTAAGTTCCTTGAAGACAGGGGATTATCTT
>CM053587.1:230966457-230980066 GCA_028646515.1 Pseudochirops corinnae
CTCAATAAATTCTTTTTGTATATGTTATGTTGTTTCTCTCTTGACACTGCTACCATCTGGTGCAGGTCCTCATCGCTCCATCCCTGGACTACTTACTACAAAAGCTAGATCCCCCTGCCTGAAGTCTTTCTCCACTCAGCTGTCAAACTTATCTTCTCAAAGTTTGACTTTTCTTCAAAAGTCAAACAGGGGTGTTTATATGTTTATATTTTATCTTAGCAGTAATAAGGAGCCACTAGAGTTTACTGAACAGTAGGGTAACATAGTCAGATTTATGTCTTTGGAATATGATTGGCAGCTTTGTGAAGAATGTATTAGAGGAAAGAGAGACTTGAAAGCAGAGAGATCAGTTTGGAGGTTAGTAAAATAGTTTAGACCAAAGGGTGAGAAAAGGCTTAAACTAGGGTAAGTAAGGGACTGTGAATAGAGAAAAGGAGACACATGGGGAAAGAAACAATAATGTTTTACGAGGGATGGGATACTCGGGGTGAATAAGAGTGGAATCAAGGATAATGCCAAGTTTTTAAACTTGGGTGACAAAGACAAGAATGGTGCCCTTGACAGAAACAAGCAAATTTAGAAGAAAGATAATGAGTTGTCTTTTGGACAGGTTGAATTTGAGATGTTTCTGGGACATCCTGTTCAAAATATCTAATAGTCACTTGACAATATGGGATTAGAGCTCAGGAATTAAGAGACTAAGGCCTAAAATATAGATCTGGGAACCATCATCATAGAGCTGCTAATTAATGAAACCTATGAGAGTTGATGAAGTCACTAAGAAAACACAGAAAAGAAAAGAGAATCCACAGTTAGATGTGTTCTCAATAATGATTCAATAAAGGAGATTAATATGGAACTGTCTAATAGGTAGGAAGAAAACCAAGAGAAAACAGTTTTAGGAAAACCAAAAGAGGAAAGAGTACATCAGAAAGCAACGTGGTCAACAAATTTCAAATGTTGCAAAGAAGTGAACTGAGAAAAAAACCACTAGACTGGCAATTAGAAAATCCTTGGTGACTTTGGAGAGGGTGTTTCAATAGAATGATGAGACTGGAAGTCAAAGGGAAAGAGAATGCAGTAAGTATAGATAGCTTTTCCAAGGAATCTGGCTGATAAAAATGAGGAGAAACATAGGACAATAAATTGCAAAGATGGTAGAGCCTAACCGTCTTTTTCAGGATTGAAAGGACTTGTGTATGTTTATAGGCAGCAGTGAAATGCAGTATTAGAGATTAGCACCGGTCTCCTTTGAGATAACTATTCATTGGGAAGTTTTCTTTATATCAAACACATTTTCTTCTCTGTAATCTATACCTAGTGCTCCTAGTTTTGCCCTTTCTGTCCCAGCAGAGCAAGGATAATTCTGCTTCCATGTAAGGGCCCTTTAAATACCCAAAGACTGTTCTTCTATCCCCTGTTTTCTTCTCCAGAGTGAATATCTTCCTCCAGTCCTTGTAGGCTGTTTATCATCCTGGTTGAGCTCCTTGGGACTCTCTCCAGTTTATCAACGTCAATGAACTGAACTCTTTCAGGGATACTTTTATGGGTCTTTGGAAGTCATTACCATGCACATATTTAACATTCACTCTCCAATGCAGGTGCAGCTATATGATTGATAATGTGATTCTGCTGATCAATGGTGTGCTACAAAAGAAATCTGTCAAGGAGATTCTTAAGAAGTGTCACCCCTTGGGCAGTTTTATGGAAATGGAAGCTGTCAACATTGTAGAGACACCCTCAGATCTGTTCAATGCTGTTCTGGTGGAAACACCTTTGGGTATGCAAGTATACACAATTCTTGACTTATCAATAGATTTTCTCAATAAATACAGAGACAACATCATTGAAATCCATACCTTACCTTTTTTATATTTGATTAATTAATGAATGCATGGCAAGTGAATCATAGAACTCTCCATTTTTAGGGAGGACTATCACAGGTTTTTTAACCTTTAATTATAGCTTTATGCCTAGAAAAGTCACATAACAACTAATTTCACTCGTATAAGTATATATGTATGTACACGTATTTACATCTATACATATATGTATATGCCTTTTTCAGTGAGAGCCTCCAGAACTTCTAAAAAATCTCCTGAAAGAATATTTTTGTCATGTTTTACACTGGATTATAATTAATGTTGCTAACAGCAGTTTTAACCAGTTGAATGCAAGTGATAGTTTACTTTGAAGATCATTTATCCATGTGGCCAGTGTCTATTACAAAAACTAAAAGACAATTAACCCTCACTTAATTTCACAATGCACGATAGATGCACCTTTAGTGCCCCATCCTTCCTCCAAATTAGACTCATAGTCTTGGAGACAAAAGCAATATTCAAGAAGATCAAAACCTTTTTGATAGCCTTATGAAAGCCTTCCCCAAAATCACAAGATAGACAAATTGTATCCTTCTTTTATTTCTATAATCATACAATGTAGGTTTTGCTTGAAAACCTCTAGGGACAGTCCTTTCTACTCTGGTGTAGTTCTAATTGTAGGGAAAAGTTTTTGTTATATTAAATTTCAGTCTATAACTTCTGTCTATTGCCCTTCATTCTGCCCTTGGGGCTGAGGCCAAATTTAATCCCCTTTCCATAAGACAATTCTACTTATACTTAAAGATAGCTGTCATGTCTCCATTCATCTCTTTTCTGGGTTAAACACTTCCAGTCCCCTCAAACCATCCTTGTTTCATGCTCTCCAGGCCTTCTGTCGCCCTAGTCACCCTATTTTGCATGCATTCCAGCTTGCCTTGGAGACATGGGCACAGCAGCTAGAGGGTTCAGTGGCTAGAGTGTGAGGCCTGAGGTTAGGAAGACTCCTCTTCCTGAGTTAAAATTCAGTCTTAGATACTTATTAGCTGTGTGACCCTAGACAAGTCAACTGTTTGCCTCAGTTTCCTCATCTGTAAAATGAACTGGAAAAGGAAATGGCAAACCACTCCATCTTTGCCAAGAAAACTTGAAATGGGGTCATGAAGAATCGGACAGAACTGAAACAAGAACCCATTTTACGATGGATAAGAAAAGGGCTGACAAGCCTCTTGGGTGCCTGCTTACCTTAAAAATAGCCTAACGTTCCCCCTCTCACAGGAGCCAACATTGGGAAAGGACAGGCTACAATGGTCAGTCTTTGTTCTAGCCAGAGTGAGGAGAACTTAAAAAGAGACACAGCTCTTGTCTCCCCTTGTCAAACTGTACCCCACCCCCATATGGTTTTGAGTGTCATTAATCAACAAAGTATTTCTTGAATAGAGCACCAAGCCTAAAGTCAGGAAGACCTGAGTTCAAATCCAACCTCAGACATTTACTAGTTGTCTGATCCTAGGCAAATCACTCAACCTCTATTTGCCTCAGTTTCCTCATCTGTAAAATGGGTGTAATAATGGCTCCTACCTCCCAGGGTTGTTGTAAGGATCGATTAAGCTAGTTATAAAGCACTTAGCACAGTTTCTGGTATACAGCAAGCACTATGTAAGTGTTAGCTATTGTTATTTGTTATTCTATATATTATTAATTATACACTGTATTCTAGAAAGTGTATAGAGATATTAGATACAGATATAATATAGATTATATAGAGATATAATATTAAATATAGAAATATATTCCAGAAATATAGAAAATTCTATATTCTGAATATAAAGATTGGAATAGGGACTGGACCTATGATTTCATTGCTATAAAAGACTGTGAGGAAACTCCTGTTAATACAGGCCTTTTCACTGCAATTTATACTCTTTGCCTAGAATGACAATAAGTGACTTACAAAACATCAAATACCCAGTATTTATCAGACCTGAGTCTAGGTTTTCCTAGTTTTGAGGCCAGATCTCCTCTGATCATGCCGTACTATAGTATGTAGAGTATATAACATTCACATGGAATAGAATTATAGGAGCTGCAAGACATGGTTTCTGATCTCCGAGAGTTCATTGTGATTGTAGAATAAAATATGCCTTGGAAATTAAATAATATTCAAAAAAAGTATAATTATCAAATGAGTACATAGATTATAAAAGCTTTAGAGAAGGAGAGGAATTACTTCGTGATTAGGGAAAGCCTCTTGGGAGAGAAGGAATAACATCCATATATATAAATATATATATATATATATATATATACACATGTGTGTGTATATGTAGATTATATATATATATTATATATATATATATATATATATATATATATATATATAAACACCTACTATGTGCCACGCACAGTGCTATATGTTTACTACAATTATGTCATTTGATCCTTAGAACAACTATGAGAAATACGCACTATTATAATGCCCATTTTACCATCACAGAAAGTGAGGCAGTCAGAGGTTAAGCGATTGGCCTAGTGTTACACAGCTAGTCAGTATCCAAGGACACATTTGAACTCAGGTCTTCTTGACCCTATTCACTGCACCACCTGGCTTCCTCATGGAGAAGTGGGACTTAAGCCAGGCCTTGAAGAAATGGGTATGATTTTGCAGAAACAGCACTGAATAAGGAGCCAGAAAACCTGAGTTCCAGTTCTAGCTTTGCCAGCAGATATCCTTAAGCAAATCCCACCATCTCTTGGCCTCACCTTCATGTGTTAAATAAGAGCATTGCACTAAGTGACCTCTAACATCCCTTATGGATCCAAAGATGCATTGATTTGTGACTATTGCTCCCGGAAGGGCTAAAGCATTCCAGGTAAAACTCAGCATGAACAAAAGGCTGAGGGTTAGGGTGCAGAAGTCAGTGAGGGATGTTGGGATAATACCAGCAGTAAGTCGATTGCAGTCACATTCATAATTATAAGCACGGCCAAATGTGTAGCATGAATTAATTTGGTGACCATTTCTGTTTTCAGCTCCTTTCTTTCAAGACTGCATGTCTGAAAATACCCTTAATGAAGTGAATATTGAAATAATGCGCAATAAACTCTACAAGGTAAATACTTCTATAAAATACTGTGTTTTATAGCAGAAAATACCTCAAGCTAGAGAACAAAAAAATTGTTTTATAGTAAACTATAAAGAAAGAAGTTACCATGCTCCTAAGTCAATTCCCACAACCACATAATACCATGCCCCTTTATGCCATATTTGCATGGTGTAAACCACAAACCCCATTTAATTCAAGAAGTACTAAGTGTTGACATAAGTATGTTCATGCCACTGTTCTAGATTGTTGAATGATTCAAATGAATCGTGAAGCATCATCTCTAGCTTTCAAAATGCTCATCAGTTTGAATCACCTTGCTTGCCTATTTACACAGTTTTCACTGGCTAACAACATATGGCATCCTAGGATGGCATTGCTGGAAATCCATGACTAGCAGTCCTTCAGGGATCAGCTTGTGCCATATCCCATTGGAGGCACATACCCTCCCAAATCCTAGTGCTCTTCTCCTCCCCACCCCCCCACCCCAAATGCTTTATGTATATTTTATATTAGTTTTCTTTACTTGTGTTTTCTTCCAATATATTATAGGCTCCTATCATTTTTGGCTTTATACTCCAGGAGAGGCAGCATGATACCTTGACTAGAGGTAGCTTTCAAGACAGGAAGACCTGGGGTTGTCCTAGTTCTGACACATACTGACTGTCTGACTTTAAACAAATCACTAAACCTAACCTCTAGGCAACGCTTTAAAACCAAGTTGAAGAGAAGGTGCCAACCTATATTGATAGCCAAGTTTCCTCATCTGAGAGTTCCCTATACCAACAAAATTACAAGTCTAGCCCCTTTATTATCAAATTAAGAATAGCATTTATTATAGGACGAGCAAAATATATTTTGTCTTGTCCAGTCAATAAGAATGATGGTTCCCTCACACAACAATTTAACACATTTCACAATAAATACCTCAAAATACGGGGAGACATGCATACAGTCCCTTGACTTTGTGGAAGTCTGAGTACTTACTTTTCCCCTGATGACTTTCCTCTCTCCAAAGATCCTTAAAGGAAGCATTACAGAGGCCATAGTTCCCATTGGAATAGTTTCCTAATTGTGATTAGAAACATTCTCTATTCGTCTCCACTAAGTACATGGGATACATTAGATATAATCAATGTATAGCAGTGGTTCTCAACCTTCTAACACCCCGACCCTTTAATACGCGTATGTGGGCATGTCTGCATGTGCGCGGACCCGCCTGGAGACGGATAGAGGAATGGTGTCTCGGTTCCTAATACCATCAGAAATATGTGTTTTCTGAAGGTCTTAGGCGACCCCTGTGACCCCTGTGAAATGGTCGTTGGACCCCCAAAGGGGTCGTGACCCACAGGTTGAGAACCACTGACATATAGTCAGGTCAAATTAACTTGTTCAGCTCCTATGGACCCTGCTACAGGAGAGAGTTCAACTTCCTTGGGGTGACAAATGTTTACCTAGGGGAAGTTGGAATGATTCACAGTACTGCTAAGTGCTAATTTGTGTGACATGGATGATGAGTATAGATTGTGCTTAGTTCTGCCTTCTCTTTGCTGTTGTCCTTACATTGTGTGAGTTTATATTATTTTTTTTATCAGAACATAATCTATACAATATTTCCCAGGGAAAAAGGATGCAATTCCCATTACAACGTTTAGTAACTCACAGTAAGTTGATCATTCAACCTTTTTTAAAGGAAAATATATTTATTTTATTGTCTTACAATTTTTTTTAAAAGTCATACCTTGAGGCTTTCTACAAATTCTGCAAAGAACATGGTGATGTCACAGCAGAAATAATGTGCCCTATTTTGGAGGTAAGAAAGAGGTCATTTTTTAAACATTGCTAAATGTGTCCAGTCATTTTTTGGTTATTTTAAATGTTTTTTCTTACTTACTTCTCATCTGGGAGATTCCTTTTTCTGTAATTTAAGCCAACACTAGGCAAAGCTATTTGTATATGTAGAATAAAACAGGATAGTATAGTAGAAAAGTCATCAGAAAGTTTTCTTTCCTTCATTCTTTCCTTCCTTATCAAACCTCATTATAGACCTTGATTTACCTCATTGCATAATTGCCTTGTTGCATCAGAATATAATAAAATTATTCTTCTGGGGCTACCTATCTTAAGTATTTCCTCCCTCACGCCATGACCCCTTGTGACTATTTAAGGGTACATATATACTGGAAGTAGGAGGGTGAGGTCTAAGATTACAGAACAAAGCAAAACTAACTTCTTTCTTCCTGCCTTCCTATGTGTGTACATATACCTATACAATATACACGTATATGTATATATTCTCCTCTATACATAAATATGATTATTTGCATTGGCATTCACATGCATATATACATATATACACACATATATATCTCATGCATTTTCTAATAGGTACATATGTATGTATCCATATACATGTAGAAATAGATACATGAATCCAATTATAGAACTTGACATTTCTGTTAAATTTCTCCTTGTTAATCTTGGTCCATAGTTTCAGCCCATCCAATTCTGATTTCTGATTCTGTCATTAATATGTTAGTTATATCAAATACTTAACTATCTTAAGAACTCTGGACAAGTCACTCTATCTCTGTCCCTCAACTAACTCATCTGTAAAAGATGGTTTATTATACCTTACCTACCTCACAGAGTTGATGTAAGTGTTAAACAAGATAGTGTGTTGATAAGCACTACATACATTGAAGTTCAAATACTGTTATTATATCCTATACAGTTCATCCCTGAGATGTTCTGTTTTACATTTAAAGCCCTTTGCAACCTGGCTTCTTCTCACCTTTCCAGTCTTCTTATACTTCCCTCCATGCACTCCATGATGCAGTCACATTGTCCTACCCAATGTTCCTTAAGAACAACACTCAATTTCCCATCTTTTCATGAGCTGTTCCACATGCCTGAAATGCTCTGCCCTCTCATGTCCATATCCTGGCTTCCTTGGCTTCCTTCAAGATTCAATTCAAATCCCACTTTTTGCAGGTCTTTCATAGTCTCCCTTACCTCCCCCTCCCCAACACACACACTATCAGAGCCTTCCCTCTGAGATCATCTTCCATTTATACTGTGTAAATCTCATGTGTACATAAGTTTTAGCTTGTTATTTCTCATTATAAAGTGAGTTTGTTGAAGAAAGGGACTGGGGTTTGCCTTTCTTTGCATCCTTAGCACTTGACATAGTGCCTGGCATACAGAAAGTGGTTAATAAATGCTTATTAACTGAATGACTATTGTCTCATTTAAACAATAAAGAGAAATGCAAGGTTGTCAACATGTATAACTGGAAAAAATTAGTTGATATGGCATCCAATAACCTGAATCTGATACTAGTATTAATAACCAAACAAATTTTATATTATGAGATTTCCACAATTGTAACTTTGATTTAAACAAGTGTTTTAATACGTAAGGATAAGGTCAGGTTTATGTAAGGCAACTACTTTCAAGCATACTGTGCTGTTTGCCCTGAAATAACCTCTTTTCCACTGTTTGGATTGTCCACGTGGTTTATAAGGAAACATAGTGATAAAACAAACACATGGTTTGTGGAGGCATATTTAATTTATCTCCATTAGATTATGTTGCTAACAATAATAAGGCCAAGGTCCTGGGAAGGACCTAGTTAGTTTTGCTTTGTTCTATGATGTAAGACCTCACCATCCTACTTCCAGTATATATGTACCCTTAAATAGTCACAAGGAGTCATGGCATGAGGGCAGAGCTCCATCCACACAAATTGATAATGACTACATGAAAATAGTTGATTCATGAGTTAGGAACCTTGTCTTCATAAATGTAGAACAGTTTGCTGCTACAGCCACAGAATCACTTAGGTCAGTGATTTTAAGAAACACTATTTCTAAGTGGAAAGATGCTCTCAGGGGAGAATAATATCAACAGTTTCATGCAGGCTTGTGGGGGATGTCCATGATGCCCCCATTCTCCCTCCTTAAACTCATTAAATTTTAGAGGGTTTTTTGTTTGTTTGTTTTTGTTTTTGCTTTCTGGAGGGGGGAAGGTAGGGCAATTGGGGTTAAGTGACTTGCCCAAGGTCACACAGCTAGTTTTGTGTTAAGTGTCTGAGACTGGATTTGAACTCAGGTCCTCCTGACTCCAGGGCCAGTACTCTATTCACTGTGCCACTTAGTTGCCTTTTAAAAAAGAACGCTGGGTATCATCTAATGAAGAGGCATCAAACTGGGCCCAGCCTCCCAAACACTGCCCGAACCAGATAAATATGCAATTGATTAACACTGAAATATTTAACAAAATAAATGAAAATACAACACAAATAATGGCAATTTGTGGCTTTCTAAATCAATATGAAGCCCGAGGGATTCATTTCTATTTGAATTTGATACGACTGACCCTAGTGCACATGCATCATTTGGCTATCAGCCTGCCCTAGATTCTTCCCAAGTTTCATCTCCATCCCAAACTCCCTATTATCCAGTTCCCTCCTTTACATTCCTCAGCTATCCCCAATAGAAAACCAATAAGAGCACATAATTCCCATCTATCAGAGTCAGCCAATGCTCCTGAGTAGGCAACTCCTAATTCATAGGGTTTTCATGATTTCATGAAAGCTATCAATGAGCTGCTTCAACAATTCCATGAATCGGCAGTCATGTCTAATTCATAAATTATTTTATTATGTACAAGGAGCTGTGCTAGACACTGAACATACCAAGACAAAATCAGAAGCTCCCATGACTTTTATACAAAAACCTGACAGCATTTCCTAAGCATTCTGTCAGAAACAATAAGAGTTTGTTGTATACTAAACTTTATGGGAGTTTCCAAAGTAACTGAAGAATCATAAAATTTCAGGATTGAAAGGGACCTAAGAAATTACCTTGTCCTATCCCTTTATTTTGCAAAGGAGAAGAAAAATTGAGGTCTAGAAAGGGGAAGTGACTTTCTCAAGGTCATCATGAAATCAGTGGCAGAACTTGGATTAGAACCTGAACCTACTGGGGAATTAGTCTAGGATTCTTTTCCACTCTTCCAGAAAATAACACGGGAAATTTACCTGAGAACTTAATAGTGTATGGAAAAACCTGTAGTGGAATAGAGAGTGGAAACAAATTGAAATTACAATTGGGGGAGTGGGGAGACAACCAGAAACAGTGTTGAGAACTGATATAGTGAAATGTATCACCTGCATTTATTCTCCATGCTGGTCCTCCCAACATAGGGCAGTTGCTTTGGGAAGGAAAGGTAAAGAGAAGAAGCATTTTTTTTTTTAGTGCCAGGCACTGTGTGAAGCATTTTATAAAATATTTTCTCATCCCATTTTACACTTGAGGAAACCAAGGCAGACAGATCAAGCGACTTACCCAATGGTCACATAGTAAATATCCAAGCTCAGATATAAACTCAGATCTGTCCACTGTACCACCTTGCTTCTTTGATACAGAAAAAGTTTAAAGGAATTCAAAATAATGATAGCCACTATTATAGTTAGCATATATATAGTGCTTTAAGATTTGCAAAGTATTAAGATGTGGCTACATCTTAATCAGATGCAGATCAGGAAAGGTAATCAGATTGCTTCAGAAATGGATTTGCCTCATTTTAATCCTGACATCTGCCAAAGTATTTAGCAGATGATTAGCTCTCTCTGTAATCTTGTGTTTTATAAATTCAGTTTGAGGCTGACAGACGTGCTTTTATCATCACACTTAATTCCTTTGGCACGGAGTTGAGCAAAGAAGACCGAGAGACGCTGTATCCAACCTGTGGTAAACTCTATCCAGAAGGACTGCGCCTGCTGGCCCGAGTAGAAGATTATGAGCAGATGAAGAATGTGGCTGAAAACTATGTAGTAAGAATGGGCTCTTCTACCCTTGTTTCCCCAGAGTGGGATGCATTATTCTTATCAATTATTGTTTTAAAATATATTCATGTGTAATGGGAACTGATGAATAGTGCATCCTGATGATTGACTGATACAATTGCTCATTTGGAAGAGGCTGGAGAGCCAGCTTCCAGAGTAGAATGCCTTGGGGAGATTTGGAGCATGCAGATTTTCTGTAGCTTTCAGGCAGCTATGTGTGGCATATATTCCATTCTCAAATCTTCTGATGGCTTGCTCTCTTGACCTTTCAAAACTCATGAAGTCTTAGTCATTTCCTTTTTCCTTTGCCTAAAACGAAAAAATGAATGCTGAGCCCACATTCATGATACACAGGCAGGGTCCAAGATCTCTCTTCTCACAGCCCCATCTTCTCTCACTGGAACTCAGCCATATGGGAAGGAATCAGACCAAGAGGCCTGACTATGGTTTTTGAATGCCCCCAGTCCCAGTTAAGGAGCTAATCAAAGATGCTCCTCTTCATTGTATGGTTAGTAGACCAGAATGTTTATCCATGCTCATAAGTACTAGACTCACTGGCCATTCCTCCATCATATGTGAAACATTCTTGTCCTAAGCTACAGCAGTCACAGTCTTCAATCTTTTTAGGAAAATCAACAGTAGGCAGGGCTACCTGTGCTGTTGCATGTAGAATGTAAGATTCACTGTTTTACATTTGTATGTCACTACCTAGCACGTTGTCTGGCCCATAGTAATCATTTAAGAGTGTATGTAAAACTATATGGTGACATAAACAACAGAAACAAATGACTAATTATAGCACTAAAAATAGACTATTGGTTGTTTCATTAGGAACAATACCCAGCATCTTTCCAAAGAAATGCTTCTACTCCAAAATTAATGGTTTTTAACCAAATGTTTATCTCCTAAGAATGTCTCTTTAATTGTTTCATAAAAAAATTAACCAATGGGTAGCCAAAATACTTTGGGTATGTGATAGGTTTATATGGATCTCCTTGGTCTAGGTAGGTTCTCTGCTAGTTACAAGTGCAGAACATAACTCTTTCTTCCTTCCTCTACTAAATTATTTTTGTCCATGCCATTCCACAAATCATCCATGTCCAATTCACTTGGGAGTCTACCTTTTTAAGAAGTCCTCACCAATATTTCTGGTTTTGCTTTTTAAAGGAGTACAAGCACTTGTTTGAAGCTGTTGGTGATGGCCCTGAAGGAAAGTCATTGGAAGATGTATTTTATGAACATGAGGTGAGAGACTATATATCAAAAGTTATCCTAATCTAACTCAGGATTTTTAAACCTATATTTTAACTTGAGGACCATCTATTTTACTTTTTCAGCATTGCACTCTTTGGTTATCATCAATTTAAATGCACATGGGCAAAAAATATGTGTATTTTGTGTCCAATTTATCTCTTAGTATGTTGTGAATGTAAAGCTTTCCCCATAAGGGTTGATGTTTTTTATTCTTTGCATTTCCCAGGTAAAACTGAATGTACTGACCTTCAACAGGCAGTTCCACTATGGAGTGTTCTATGCTTACATAAAACTGAAGGAGCAAGAGATGAGAAATATTGTGTGGATTGCTGAATGTATTTCACAAAGACATCGAACAAAAATTAACAATTACGTTCCGATTTTATAATTCAGCGGGAGAAACAAGGTTAGAATATCAACAAAGACAAATGTGCTGTTATGGAAAATAATAAAGGGTATTTTGCTATATTCTGTGGGATATGCAAAATTAAACAAAACCTTGTCTAATCATGTCTCAGATCTGTTATTAAAAATTATAAATTAACACCACAATAATAGATCAATTATTTCTTTTTCTAACAGAATTAAATCATTATTTTTACATTTATAGCTCATGGTTCAATACGTACTAAGCACTAATTTTAAATTATTCTAAAATCAATTGTAATTTATTATGCTTGTTTGGTATTTTAAAAGTCTTCCCCCACCCCCATCCCTGCCCGAGTTATCCATAGCAACAACTTTGATCCTTCCCAGAACCCTACTCCCCAGGTCTCTGGGTATTCAGTTTTTTCTGTTCTTTTTAATTTTAAAATTTACTTTTCTGATCTCCTTCCCTTACCTCTTGAAAAGGGAAGGGCTCATAGTCTCTTAATAGCAGTAGCCACTAAACACTGCTTTTAGCATACCTGGGCTTTTGTAGGAATATTGATTTATTGTTTTGGTATACCAGTACAACTTAGGATTTAATTTTGCTTTAATGAAAGCATGTTAATATTTGTTAAGTCTTTTCAACCCAGATCTCACCAGTGTAAGTGCATATACCAGCCAACAATGCAAATGTCAGCCCTTCCTTATTCTTGTCTAAGTTTTTCCCTAAATTCCCCATAGATAATCTACCCCATCTGCTAGGAGACAAGAGAAGGAGGAAGAGAAGGAAGAGAGCAACAAGAACATCCTCCTCTTCCTCATGGATAACATCAGTGTAAAACTCAAACTATCTGTTGATTCTTATTCTCACTCCATAACTGAAGCACTTCCTTTTTTCATATCTATCACTGATAATGTATGCTGTTATTTTTATCCTGCTATTAAAAAGATATTATTCATATATTGAAAAAAAATGTATCTTTGACTTGAAAAAGAAAACAAAAGACTAATTGTGTTGCACCATTCCTTCAGCAGAATAAATCACTGAACCATAATTCTGCATTGCAGGGTTTCCCTGTGAATAAGTTAATGCATTAGCATAAAATCCTATGAAAAAGGTGAAATCAATTTTGGGGCAAGAGGAGCATCTTTTTTAAAGGTAAAAGAGATTATCCCTAACTTATGGAAAGGAGTGAAATTCCCCCCCCCCC
>CM053587.1:230986593-231021226 GCA_028646515.1 Pseudochirops corinnae
AGCAGCAGTCCTCAGACAGCTGCTCATGGTTGACTTTATAAGAAATGAGTCAAATTTATAAGAATACGAGTCATTTGGGGCGGCTAGGTGGCACAGTGAATAGAGCATTGGCCCTGGAGTCAGGAGGACCTGAGTTCAAATCCAGCATCAGGCACTTAACACTTACTAGTTGTGTGACCTTGGGCAAGTCACTTAACCCCAACTGCCCTGCCTTCCCCTCTCCAAAAAGCAAAAAAAATAAATAAAAATTTAAAAAGACTATGAGTCATTCTCCAATTGATAAATGGTCAAAGGATACAAACAGGCAGTTTTCAGACAAAGAAATCAAAGTTATTTATAATCATATGAAAAAAATTGCTCTAAATCACTATTGCTCAAAAAAATGCAAATTAAAACAATTCTGAGGTACCACCTCACACCTATCAGATTATATAACTAATATAATATAATAGCTAATATAACAAAAAAAAGGGGGAAATGATGGATGTTCAAGGGAATGTAGAAAAGCTGAGACACTAATGCACTGGTGGTGGAGTTGTGAACTGATCCAACCACTCTGGAGAGCAATTTGGAACTATGTCCAAAGATGTATAAAACTTTGCATACCCTTTGATCCAGAAATACCACTGTTAGGTCTATATCCCAAAGACACCAAAAAAGAAAAAATGGAAAAGGACCTATTTGTACAAAAAATATTTATAGCAAGCCTTTTTGTTGTGGCCAAGAATTGGAAATCAAAGGGATGCCCATTAGTTGAGGAAGGGCTAAAAAAGCTGTGGTATATGATTGTGATGGAGTATAAGAAATGACAAATAGGATGATTTCAGAAAAACCTGAAAAGACTTACATAAACTGATGCAAAGTGAACAAAACCAGGAGAATGTTGTACATAGTAGCAGCAATATTATGTGATGAAGAACTGTGAATGACTTAGCTATTCTCAGCATTATAATGATCCAAGACAATCTCAAAGGACTAATAATGAAGCATACTATCGGCTTCCAGAGAAAGAACTGATATTGTTTGAATACAGACTGAAACATGCCATTTTTCATTTTCTTTCTTTCATTCTTTTTTATTCAAGTCTTCTTGTACAAAATGACTAATATGGAAATAATTTACATGATTTCAAGTATATAAACTATATCTGATTGCTTATCATCTCAGGAGAGTGGAAGGAGAGAGAAAATTTTAAACTCAAAACTTTAAAAAAATACAAAATACAAAATGCAAAATAAAACTCAAAACTTAAAAAACATACCCCCAAAATGCTAATGTTTAAAAATTGTTTTAATATGTAATTGGGGAGGAGGAAATATAAGATGCATAAAAATATTCATTTATTTATTTAAAATTTATGTCTAACATTTATAATATATTTATAATTAATATTAATTTATTAATTAATTTATTTAAAAATTTAAAAAAAGAATGAGAATTCCAGGCATGTGGAACAGACAGTGCAAACACTCTGAGTCAGGAAATGGAGTGTTATATGCTAGGAATAGGAATAGATATAAGTATCTGTGAAGAAGTGTTACGTACAAGAAGACTAGAAAGGTAGAAAGCAGCCAGCTCACAAAAGACTTTAAAAGTCAAACAGATGATTGGGGAACAACTCAGTTTATTGAATGGGGAAAAGAGATATGGGTGACAACAATTTGACAGCCAAGTTGAGGATGGATTGGAGTGGAGAGAGACTTGAGGCAGGCAGACCCATCAACAGACTATTGTAGTAACCAAGGCTGAGGTGAGGAGGGCCTGTACTAGAGTGGTGGCAGTGTCAGAGGAGAGAAGTGGGTATATACAAGAGAGTAAGTGGGAGAAAGGGTCAGCCCAGGAAAGGGAGACCATGGCAATAAGACTCTGGGGATAAGAAAATGTGACCAATAAGCCAAAGACTGCTGCTTAGAAGGAAGTATACCTACCTTATGTTTGCCCCTCGAGCAAACCTCTCAGTGTTCCAAGGCAGTTATAACTTTGACTACCTGCATGGCTGTGGGTAAGTCACTTAATCTCAGAGACTTATTTTCCCCAGCTTTAAAATGGGAAAAATAAAACTATATCTATTTCCCAAGGTAACCATGTGAAGAAAGTACTTTGTAGGACTCAAAGAGCTATTTAATGTGAGTCATTTTTAAACATTGAGAAAAGAGAGAGCAGCCTTTGGGGTGCTGGAAAACTAGAATCATGATCAGAAATCTTGGTTTGTATTAGTTACAAATCAGTTCGGGGGTTGAGAGTACAGATGGCTGTGGGAAGGAATATGACTCTGGCATCCTTCCCCTTTGTCTCATTTATTTTCCCAGAGGCAGACAGCTTTTCACCCCGTTGATTTTTTTTTTTTTAGGGATCATTCCATTTCTTTATGATTCATTTTCTCTCCTGTTCAGCAGTCCTCAGCATTGTGTCTCTCTGTACTGATCAAAATTTGCTGGCTATGGAGTGACTGCAATGATATCAAAACATGACACCTTTATTGACTGCATTCCTTTGAAATAGTGTCATTTATTAAAACCCTTCATATGCTGGTCCCTCCCTACCTTTCCAGTCTTCTTACTCCTTCTGCTTTGTGATCCAGTAACACTGGCCTCCTGGCTCTGAACCTGCCCAAATCATTCTATCTTAAGATTCTATGCAGTTCTCAGGCCTTTCATTCTTGGTAGATTCCATTCAATTTAATTCGACAAGCATTTATTAAGTACTCGTGTACCAGTCATTGTGCTAGGAACTGGAATTAAAAGGGATGGGAGCTGGTTTGTACAGTTTTGTGTGGTAGGGAATACTGGGTCTCAGGGTGATAAGTAGTCTAGTTTGACAGGAATATAGATTTCCTAAAATGTAGTGATATAAAATAAGTTTGGAACATTAAATGA
The DNA here is from genome assembly GCA_028646515.1 of Pseudochirops corinnae. Lineage (NCBI taxonomy): Eukaryota > Metazoa > Chordata > Mammalia > Diprotodontia > Pseudocheiridae > Pseudochirops > Pseudochirops corinnae. Next base: position 230,989,470 of record CM053587.1, read on the forward strand.
AAGTCAGATTTGGAAGTTTTAAACTAATTTTTAGTGAGGGTACAGTACACCTTATATTATTTTGACTACTGGTTGGAGGATGTTTTGGAAGGGGGAGACACCAGATTAAGGAAGATCAATTTGGAGGTTATTGGCTATTGGAGATTAAGGAGCTGAATTAGGGTAGTGGTTCTGTAAGAAGAAGTAACTTGAAGATAGAAGATGCATTATGGAGATAAGATAAATATGATTGGATGAGGATAAAGCAATGAAGGAGAAAAAAAGAGTCAAAGATGATTTCAAATTGTAAATCTGGTGACTAGAATGTTGATACCCTTACCTGAAATAGGAAGGTTTGAAGAAAAGCTTGGGTTTGGGGGGGGGGGGAGGGGAGGGAAACAACAAATTTCATTTTTGTATAATTTTAAGATTTACTGTGGTTAAAAAACTGTCACCTAATGTCTCATCTGTTGATGATTTAACCTCTTCTGTATTCAGCTAGACTGGTCTTTCTGATTATAGAGCAACAAACCTACATCAATGTCCAGAGTCAAAGCCTTTCAGCTTCAAATGAGCTAACAACTTGAACTCAGCAGGCATAGTCTCAGAGAACCTTCATGCCAGGTAAGATGTTGAAGGATACAAATTGTAGTCATTAGGAACGAACACTTTGCTTCTTAATAGTTTTTCAATGGCTGCTTGATGAGAGTCTTAAAATGCCAGTATTACAGATACAAAATTTTTCATGGGCCTCTCATGGAGAACCTAAAATAAACTTTTAGGCAAAAAAAAGAAATTACTTAGAAAGGTTTTTTTTTGCCCCTTTAATACAAATACATCATCACTCTATTTTTTTTTTTTAAAGAAACGAAACTCTTTTCAAAAAAGAAAAGGATTCAGGTTAGTCATTTTTTTAATTGTTAGTTTTATTGATGCCTTTTATTTCTATACCAGTCACTTTCTCCTAAGTCTCAACCTCACTAAACCTTCCCTTATAACAAAAAAAAAAAATCACTGACACTGTGACCTCTTCTACTGCACTCCACTCCATATCTTAAGATTTTTATCTCTCTACTGAGACTAGGGAAGTGCTCTCCTGGACCAGTGTCAGTCTTTATAATCCATCAGGGTTTAACTGTCATTTAGTGGCTAGTTTTGGTTGTTTTATATTACATGTGTTACTATTTAATATTTATATATAATAATATATGGTATACATACACATATATATGTGTGTATATATATACATATATATAAAATTTTCTATTTAGCTCTACATTAGTCAATACAGTTCTCATGGTTTTCCAAGTTCCTCATATTCATCATTTCTTGTGACAATAATACTCCACTTGATTCACAGACCACATGTTTAGCCATTTGTCTATTGATAAAACTACTCTGCTTCTGATTTTTGCTACCATAAAAATGCTGTTATAAATATTTTGGTATAAGTTGAACCTTTCTCTCTTCAATTTTCTTGCCCAGTACTAAAGTCACTGATTCAAAGAGTATAAACAGTTTAATGATTTTTTTTTCATACAATTACAAATTATTTTACAGAAAGTTTGAATCAATTCATACTCTACCAGCAAGGGTATCAGAGGAGTCCCCTGATCTGCTGGACTGAGGGAGGAAGGGAAGGGAAGGGAAGGAAAGAGAATAAGTATTTATCTTTCATCTACTATGTGCCAGACACTGTGATAAGTGGGTCGTTGGGTTTTTTTTTTACAAATATTATCTCCTTTGATCCTCACAACAACCCTGCAAGGTAAGTCCTATTATTACTCCCATTTTCTAGTTGAGGAAACCGAGGAAAGCAGAGCTCAAGTAATTTGTCCAAGGTCACACAGTCAGTTAGTGTCTGAATCTAAATTCAAACTCATGTCTTTCCAACTCCAGGCCCAGTGATCTATCCATTGTGAACCGTCTGCCAGACTGGGGCCCCATGAAGCATGGGGCTTCTCTGATCATAGCACCCATAGGTCCCCATCCAGATGGGGAGGGTCATCTAATTACCTATCTTCCTTTATCCCATCCAATACTATTATATCTTTTTGTCATCTTTGCCAATTTCATGAGTGTGAGGTAAAATCTGAAATTTGTTTTAATTTTCATTATTTTTATTAGTGATTTGCAGCAATTTTTTATATAGTTATTGTTAGTTTTTAATTTTTCTTTTGAAAATTGCTTGTATCCATTAACTACTTATCTGTTAGGGAATAGCTCTTGGCCTTATACCTGTGACAATTCCCTTTATATCCTGAATATCAGACTTGAAAAAAAAATATTGAATGTAAAGAATTTTGGGGCAAAAACTTTAGAATTTTATATAATGAAATTATGTATTTTATCTTTTATTATCTTCCTTATCCTTGTTGCAGAGAACTTTCCTTTTCTCCCATACCATAGTTGTAAAAGTAGCTCCTCCCATTTTTTATTTTTATTTCTTTTATTTTTTGTAATATGACCTTTCCTAGTTAGGTTATGTTTCCATTTGAAGCTGTATCAGATGCTGGTCTGTATCTAATTTCTGCCAAACTACTTTCCAGCTTTCCCAGCAGTTCTTGTTAGAGAATCTTACTGGGAAGCACTTTAATGAAAATAGAACAAGCAAGAACACCAGCACTATGGATGCTCACTAGGGAGACAGCATTGTTGGAGTAGAATGACCTGAGGACATAGAGTAGACCTGCTCGAATCATGGCTCTGACACTGGCTGACCACAAGCAAACCATTTCTTCTCTCTGGGTCTCAGTGTGTTGTTCAGTCATTTCAGACATGTCCTACTCTTTGTGACCTCATTTGGGGTTTTCTTGGCAAAGATACTAGAGTGATTTGCCTTTTTCTTCTCCAGCTCATTTTACAGATAAATAAACTGAGTCAAACAGGGTGAAGCAACCTGCCCAGGACTACACAGCTAGCAAGTATCTGAGGCCAGATTTGAACTCAGGAAGATGAGCCTTTCTAACTCCAGGCCTGGCACTCTATCCATTATGCCACCTAGTTGCCCAGGGTTTCAGTTTAGTTTTCTATGAAATAGGGAAGAAAATAATACATTTTCTACTTCACGGCATTATTGTGAGAAAAATGCTTTGTGAATCTTCACAAAATATATACCTGGAAGTTATTTTTGCTATTAAATATACCATCTCTATGATGGTTGGAAAAGCATGTAAAATATTTATGAGTTGATGAAACTTTTAGTTCAACTGACAAATATCAGAGTCTCTTCAAGGTTGGATGAAGAAATGAAACAATGTTAACATTAAAGCAACCTCTTTGATAAAATAGAATAGAATTGTAGTCTATTCTTCTCAAACCTGAGGATGAATCTTTGAAGTTGTCTTTTTTTCTTTTTTTTTGCTTTTTTGGAGGGCAATTGGGGTTAAGTGACTTGCCCAAAGTCACATGGCTAGTAAGTGTGCCAAGTGTCTGAGGCTGGATTTGAACTCAGGTCCTCTTGACTCCAGGGCCGGTGCTCTATTCACTGCACCACCTAGCCACCTATCCACCCCTGAAGTTGTCTTAGTCAACTTGTAAATTTAATGCCAAGTACCTAGAGTTAAAGAGGTGGTAGACTACAAGGGCAGAAAGGTGTATATGCTATCAGACATGATCAGTATCTCCATTTTTTCCTACTAATTATACTTGACACATAGTAGGTACCTAACACTTGTTGACTTGACAAAAAAAAAGGATGAAAATGTAATTTGGAAATGACAGCAATGTAAAAAAAACAAAAATGAAAGAATAAATGAATAAATAAGGTAAAATCAAATTAAGAAAGCCAAGTGGAAAGTGCTCAAAGCCTCCTTATCACAAAATCCCTAATCCCAGAAGAGAAGATAGGAATTTAAATCTGCATATTTCCAAGATGTGGCCTAAACTGCCATCTAAGTCTTCATGTATTTTCAGGCAAGGCTGTCAAGAAAAATATTCCATGCAAATTGAAAAGGAAGGTCTGGACAGAGAGCCAGCATCCCCTTAAGCAACACTAGAGAGTCTGAACAATAAGGAAGCTGGATCTGATTTAAGGTAGGAGTCATTCATCATTCAAAAATCTGTGAGAGGAATGAGGAAGAGAGAAACAGAAAGCTTCTGGAATAGGAGAAATTCGGGCCATAAATTCAAGGAAAACTCAAACCTCACTGGAGCATGACATTTCAAGAAATGACCTGTGGGCTACAGCCACAGAAATTGCCTACTTGGAAAGATTCTCCACCAGGAGAAAAACAGCTTAATGCAGAATGCCCAACTGCCAATGAGTCAGGCGCAGAATCTTTGTCTGAGAAGGACAACACATTAATCATTTATTCCTGCAGCCTGTTTTTTTTTTTCCTGAGTTTCTTTTTTTTTAACTTCCTCTTATTTATTATTCAATTAAACTTAAACTTGTCCAAATACTAGATTGGATTAGAAAAAGGGTAGAGGAGGAGTCTCAGAACAAGGAAATGTATGATGTAACCTTCAGGCATTGTGAAATACGGCAGGTTTAACTCTCAGGAAAAAGGCAAGGCAAACAATATTTTTTATGTGTCCAGGGATCTGTTGCTGACAACTAGTAAATTGACCCACAGCTCAAAGGTGCCCCTGATACACAATCAACAAAGGTAATGAAAAGATCTTGGGGTGCACGTGGGGAGCTGAAATAGCAGCTGGAAAAAGGGGGGTCTCTACCTGCTAAATGGGGAAGGGCAAGCAAGGATGGGAGGAACATTCCTGTCTTAATTTTCTCAGGACTCTAAGGAAGCCTCAATGTGAATCAAGGTCCTACTTTTTGTTGTCTTACTGTTTTCCTCCTCAGCTTGCCAGCCGGGTCTCTTAGACTTTCAGTTTCATTGAAAAGTACACACTTATTTTCACCCATTATAAAATCCCTCTCCTTAGCTAAACATTATGTGGGCCAAATTTTATTTTTGTGTGTGTGTGTGTGTGTGTATGTATGTGTGTGTATGTACGTATGTTTTTGTCTTTCTGGAGGGGGGAAGGCAGGGCAATTGGGATTAAGTGACTTGCCCAAGGTCACATGGGTAGTAAGTGTTAAGCATCTGAGGCAGGATTTGAACTAAGGTCCTCCTGACTCTAGGGCCCATGCTCTATTCACTGTACCACCTAGCCGCCCCAATGTGGGCCAAATTTTAAGAATTCAGTCAACAAGCATTTATGTAGTGCTTAGTATGTGCTACTTTAGGGAAGGTTTTCAAGGACACACACATTTCAGACTAAGCAAATCACAGTGAGCAGCTAGAGAGTTTTAACCTTATGTCATGAGTTACTCAAGATTCATGGTTTCCCAGTTGTGGGGGTGGGACAAGGCAGGAAGAGGATGAGGAGGCTCCTAAAATCAGTTTTCAGCACCTTGCAACACTATTATGAGTCATAAACCTAGTCAGTCCAATTTTGTAGCCTAAGGAGAACCAGGCTTTATATTAGTAAGGTAAATATCTCTTCACTCAGCCTTCTATACCTTCATTATTATATGGAACTAACTTAGCAAACTAATATACACTCCATGCAATTAAAGAATAAAATTTTAGAATTCATCCCTCACTGAAGAAAGGTGACAATGAACTGAGACTATATAATAACAGATTTCTCATAATAAGTCATTTGTCTTTCTTGGTGCCATCTTGAACTAAAAACCTTAGTGCTTATGCTTTTTCGCGTATCCCTTTCCCCCTCGCCTTTATTGTTCCCTCTATTATCCACCGAGAATTCAATTCAGCAGACTTTTATTAAATGCCTACTACATGCTAGTGATAAGAGATAACAGTGATAAAGAAAGTCACAGCTCTGCTCACGAAAAGCTCACAATCTAATAGAATCCAAGGAGGTTTTTTAAAAAATCGAGCATTATGTGCAAAATATTTAAAATTTGAGGAAGCTCAGAACCATAGACTCCAGCAGCTGAAAAAGACCTGGCATGACCTAGGCCTTTTACAGATGAGGAAACTAAGGCCCAGAGAGACTTGACCTATATCCTATTAAATCAGAACTAGAACTCAATGTTTGTCATTAATCTCACAGAACCGGATCATATTTATTCTGATTTTCAAGTGCTTATGCTTGAGACGTGGTGTATTACTATCCCCATTTCACAGATGAGAAAATAGACTCAAAGAGGTCAGGTGGCACGCCTGGAGTCATATAGCCTAGTAAGAATGGAACTAGGCCTGGATCCCATGGCTCCTGACTCAGTGCTGCCTCTGGTGGTGGTTCTTTTTAAAAATTCCCTCTTAACTGTCTAAGATTCTGGTCTTTTGTTACCGAAGTATATGATGGTATTTTTAAAATAAGGTAAACATTATATCATTAATTTGCTTCCTTTTAAAATTATTTTTTCAATTATCAAGCATTTGTTTTTCCCTCTACTGCCTCCTCCTACTGAAAAGAAAAGAAAAACAAAACCCTTATAACAAATATATGCAAAGTCAAACACAATAAACAAACATATTGGCCCAGAAATGTTTGTTTCCATCTACATATCAGTTCATCACCACTCAATGCTTCATCTTCAGTTTTCTAGAATCATGTTGATCAGTATGCTGGCCAGAATTCTTAAGTCTTTTAAAATGCTTTTCAAAAGGATTAAGTCTTAAAACAGTAAAATGATAAATGCTGGAGAGAATGTGGAAAAATTGGAAAACTAATGCATTGTTGGTGGAACTGTGAACTGATCCAGCCATTCTGGAGAGCAATCTGGAACTATGCCCAAAGGACTATAAATAAGTGACCCCTTTGACCCAGCAATACCAATTCTAGGGTTGTATCCCAAAGAGATCATAGAAGTGGGAGGAGGATCCATATGTACAAAAATATTTATAGTGGCTCTTTTTGTGATGGCAAAGAATTGGAAATCAAGGGGTTGCTCATCAATTGAGGAATGGCTGAACAAGTTGTGGTATATGAATGTAATGGAATACTACTGTGCTATAAGAAATGAGGAGCAGACAGACTTCATAATAACCTGGAGAGACTTATATAAACTGAAGCTGAGCGAGAAGAGCAGAACCAGGAGAAATTTGTACACAATTACAGACACCACATGTGTGACAAATAACTTCAATAGACTGGGCTTGTCTCAGCAATATAAGGTTATAAAACAACTCCAAAAGACTCATGATTGAAACAGATATCCACATCCAGAGAAAGAGATGCAGAGCCTGAATGCAAATTGAAACAAACTACTTGCTCTGTTTCTTTTTCTTGTTTTGTTTTGTTTCCTCTTTCCCACTGATCATTCCATCAGTTACAATCCTTCTTTACAACCTGACTAATGATTAATGGGAAGACATTTGTAGATCCTGAATCAGAGTGCATGCCACCCTTGGAGGGGGGAGGGGGAAGGGGGAGAAAATCTGAAACTCTAGGGACTGTGGAACTGAATATTGTAAACTAAAGGTAAATAAACCAATTTAATTTTTAAAACAGTAACAACAATAAGAAAGGATTAAGTCTTTCAAAGTCCTAATCTGGTTGTTATAGCTTAAATGGTTCTTACTTCACTCTGTGACATTTCATATAAGTCTTCTCAAACTTTTCTGAAACCATCTCATCATTTCTGATACCACATTAGTTTTCCATTACATTCATATGCCATAATTTGTTAAGACATTCCCCAACTGATGGATAATTCCTTTCTAGTTCTTTGACAGAACATATGACCTGGGCTGCTTTCTTTGATCTTTGAGTATATATATAGAACTAGGAATGGTTTCATGAGGTCATAGAACATGCAAGGTTTGGGAACTTTGAGGTCAAAATTTCAAATTGTTTTGTAGAATGGCTGGACCAGTTCACAGCTTCACCAACTGTGTCTCAATATACCTGTTTTCTTCCAGTTTCCCAACATTTGTCATTTTCATTTTTTGCCAACTTTGCCCAGTGTGACGTGGAACCTAAGGGCTGCATTTATTTGCATGCCTTCAATTATCAGGGATTTGGGACATTTTTAAAAATATGGTTATAAATAGCTTGGATTTCTTCCCCTAAGAACTTCCCATTCATATCCCTTGACCATTTATAGGTTGGGTAATGGCTCTTATAAATTTGAATCTATTTCTTCTATATCTTGGAAATTAGACCATTATAAGAGAAACTTTTTGCAAAGATTTTTTTTCTCCAGTTAACTTTTCCCCTTGTCATCTTATCTGTAATGATCACTAACTCATTTCTTGGCTTCTGAGATTATGATTACATGTATTACTTGAGGGTAGAAAACCATATTTAACTTTGTAATTCTATCATCTAGCATATAACTTTCGACATAATTGATGATCAATAAATGGCACTGCAATGATAATAGTCACAACAATAGAACAGAAAGAAACTTCAGAGATTATCCAGTCCACGTTCTTCATTTTACAGAAAAAGAAACTGAATCCAAAAGAAATGAAATGATTTGTCTAAGCTCTAGAGCTGATTGATGGAGAAGCTATGACTAAACCCTATTGCTTAATTGTTTGATTTTATGTTATGTCTATTGACCCACAGGCATTTAATAAGGATCGATAATGTATTGGGCATTATTACTAGGTGCTGGGTTTACCAAGACAGAAATCACAGAATCATGGAATTTGGGAACTGGAAAGGAGCTCAACTGTAGTGTCTACCCTCAAAACTTCTATTATATATACATACATATATAATGCATACATATATATGTTGGTCTAGATTTGTGATTTCAGCAGTACTGAGAACTCCTAGAGAGAAACTTCTAACAGTGTAGATCAGCACCTTCTCTCCAATTTATATTCCTAGAGCATTCCTGAGGCACTGAGAGGTTAAATTGCTCAGTTGCATCATCAGAAATGAGACATGAAGACAGGTCTTCTAGACTCCAAGGTTAATTCACTAACCACTATTAGATGCTGATTATATGCATGTGTGTGTGTCTGTGTTCTATATACACACACAGACATATACAAGTATATGTGTGTATACATATGTATGTGTATATGTACATAAAATTTAGGGGCAGCTGAGTTGCCCAGTAGATAGAATGCCTGGCCTGAAGTCAGGAAGACTCATCTCCCCAAATCTGGCCTCAGACATTTACTAGTTATGTGACCCTAGGGTAAGTCACTTAACCCTGTGTGTCTCAGTTTCTTCATTCATAAATGAACTGGAGAAATGGCAAACTACTCCAGTATTTTTGCCAAGAAAACCTCAAATGGGGGTCATAAAGTATTGGACATGACTGAAATAACTGAACGACAACAAAAAAGAATTGAATAGGAGTGTGAAAGTGACCTGGATTGCCTTGGGGGAAACTTCACCTCACTCTTAAGTTTCATTCAGAAATAAAGGTCCATCTCTTTAGAGTCAATATTCTTTCAAGGATGCTGCCGTGGCTGTGATTCATAGGATGCCAGTCTCCAAAGAACTGAAATGGTGATTGACCCTAAGGGGAATAAAGAGATGCACAATCTCTGCGAGAAGGCTGCACTATATTGTAAAGAATTGCACCAAAGAAGTGAGGCAAACAATATCACCAGATGTGTAAGAGGCAGCTATGTAGCTATATCACCAATGCAATACCCATAGCAGCTGCTATGAATATGCAGATGTATTTTGAGGGTTGAATCACAAAATGTAACAAACTCTCTTCCTCAAAGACGAAACCAAGATATTTGTTCAGATGCCAAAAAAACCAATTCCATCATGGCAACAAAGAAGTTTATATACATCACGAACGCAGGAAGCTCCACCATCCCCAAGCCTTCCCTCCATTAGCCCTCCCCACAAACAAGCTCCCCTAGGCAAAATTCCTCCCTCTCTCACTCACACTAGCTACTCTGCCTCAGCTCTCTCTTCAGCTCTCCCTTGCTCTCTCTTCCTGTTTCACCCTTCCTGCTCCACCCATTTGACAAGCTCCTCCCACCATGGGTTCCATGTGACTCAAGCTGTGGACTGGGCCAAAGCTCAAAGCAGATCAGATGGACCTATTAAGGGGCAAGGAAGATCTTCAAATTCCCTTAACATTACAGTAGAACTGTGCGTAGAGTTGCTGGGCCTGGAGTCCAGAAAACCTGAGTTCAGATGTGACTTCAGACACCTTGGGCAAATCATTTTACCCTCTTTTGTCTCTGTTTCCTCATCTGTAAAGTGAAATATAAATTGTAGCTATTATTATTAAGTGGGAAAGGAAATGAGCCAATGACATAACCAATGGAACCACCCACATATGCTCCATTAATATCATCTCAGTGTCAGGAGATCTATAGAAGGCTCCCATTGGTTTGAGAGACCTTACTATTGATTTATGGGAGAGTGTGGACAAGAGAAAGCCTGGATGGATTGTGGTGTTCACATCTAAAGCTTTAAGGTTCACAAAATGCTTTACAAATATGATCTTATTTTATACACTCAATAATCCTATGAAGTAGGTACTATTATCCTCATTTTACAGATAAGCAAACTAAGACAAAGAGAGGCTAAGTAATTTGCCCAAGGTCTCACAGCTAGTAAATGTCTGAGGTTAGATTTGAACTCAAGTCTTCCTGACTCCAGGCCTAGAACTCCATACGCATTGGAATTACAGGTCTAAAAAGTATCAGAATATATCTTACCTACCTAAAGGTAGAAAGATAAGCCAAGTTATTACTTTATCCCTTCTCAAAGGAAAGTAGAAGCACTGTTTTGATTCTAACATGCATTTGTAAATTTTTTAAACAGCTAATCTGCTTTTTATGCAGGTAATGGTAAGGGAATTTGGAGATCTTCCCTGCCCCTTAATAAGTCTAAGTGAATTTGAGGACTTTCCCTGATTTGAAAATATACTCTGTCTCCCTAATAGGCTGAATGTGGTCACATGGAACCTGTGGTGGGAGGAGTTTGCTGAAGGGTGGAGCAGAGCCCAACTGGAGAAGCTTGCTTAGGGGATGCTTGTTTTTCAGGAAGGCCCATACCTTGTTACTTCATAATTAAGCAGTGAGTCATGAGGGTTGTGATGTCCTCTGACCCTGGAGAAGGCTATATATACCTCTGAGGCAAGTTTTTGCTTTGGGGCTCACTTTGGGAAGAGTTATGTGATTTGGCCAGATGAGACTCTGGGTAGGCATTGAGCCCTCCAGCTTTGAAAATCCAGATTTTGGTGCTTCTCTCTCTGGTGACTAACTGTATGGATGTAATGGTCAGACAGCTAGAAGCCCTGTCTGTTGGTCTGCTTGATTGTTATTTTCTCTGTCTGTATTTTTTGTCTGCTTGTAACTTCTGTTTGTATTTTCTCTGAAGTTCAGCATGCCAGTTTTTTCCCCTGAACTATATAAATGACACATGTTTGATTAAAGTAAGATTGTTAACCCCTTTTGAGTTGCTTTCCTTTAGAAAAGCAAATCAAAAAACCTGCGCTAGCAGCCATCCTAAGTGTGCTAGGGTGCTTGCTGATACAATGCACAATTAGCTATTATCATCTAGAAGTCATTTAAAAAATCCTAGTTGTAAATGTTACCTAATCCTAAGTGCACCAAATCAAAATAGTTATTTGCAGTGTTAGCTACTAAAAGTTGGTTTATGAAATTCTTAAAATGAAAATTTCCACAATTATTTCATAAGAAAATATTAAGATCCTTCCTAGCTATAAAATTCTATTCACAGAAAAGATGGCAAAGAAATATATAAATCAATGCAGCCAAGACCATTATGTAGTAGGGAGGTTGAAGGTCAATGTCTTGCAGGTAGAAGGTCTTCAGCACTTTTCTGTGAGAGCCTCTGGAAAAAGCAAGGCTATTACTGGCCCAGGAAAGCCACAGTTGACTTTTCCTTCAACCTTAAAAAGGAACAGGTAACCTTTGATTCAGCAATAACATTGCTAAGTCTATATTCCAAAGACAGCCAAAAAAAAGGGCAGGGGGAGGACCTATTTGTACAAAAATATTTATAGCAGCTCTTTTTGTAGTGGCTAAGAATTGGAAATCAAGGGGATGTCTTTCAGTTGGGGATGGTTAAGCAAGCTGTGGTATATAATATTGATGGAACATTATTGTGCTGTAAGAAAAGACAAGTAGGACGATTTCAGAAAAATCTGGAAAGACTTACATGAACTGATGCTGAATGAAATGAACAGAACCAGGAGAATGTTGGTACGCAGTAACAGCAATATTGCTCGGTGAAGAATTGTAAACAACTTAGCTCTTCTCAGCAATATAATGACCCAACACAATCCCAAAGGACTAATGATGAAGCATACTATCCACCTCCAAAGAAAGAAATGATATTGATTGAGTACAGATTGATACACACTAATTTTCACTTTCTCTCATTCTCTTTTAAGTCGTCTAGTACAAAATGACTAATATGGAAATGTTTTACATAATTGTACTTTCATAACTTATATCTGATTACTTGCCATCTCAGGGAGGAGGGAATGGAGGGAGGGATAGAATATGGAACTCAAAACTTTTAAAAATAAAGTTAAAAATTGTTTTAACATGTAATTGAGAGAGAAACAAAATCTATATTTTTTTTTAAAAAGGAAGTGGGTAGAAGAGAAGGAGGACATATGCACTGAGATATGTGTGAGTGGAGATGCTGAGCAGGCATTTCATTTGGGACTCTAACAAGAAGCTAGATGGTGAAAAGGATGGGCTGGAGAGACAGACATAGGCATGGCCTGTGCTTGGAAGTGACCAGGATCCACTGCTGCCACTGCCACTCAGCAACAACCACATCTGATCCACTCTCTTTCTGCCCAATTGGGCAACTGTTAAATCCAAGGTTTTCCTGTTCTTTAGAATCCTTTTACTTTCCATTTTAATTAGTACAAATGTTGGCTTAGACATAGATAAGATTGGCCCTAATTTCTTCGGTCTGAGAGTTTCATTATTTGAGACTGGAGAGCTGCAAAGAAGAGACAAGAAAATGAGGCAGAAATGTGAGTCAGAATGAAAGGGATAGAAGTTTAGACTCTTTATCTAAATCATTTAGAAAAGTTATCTCCTACCTGGAGGTTTAGAGAAGTCAGGAGCCAGAAAAGAGAAAATCTTATCACTTTTCAATATTTTGATAAGCTTTAAGAGTAGGATAACAAACCCTAGGAACTTGGATCTTATGATTCCTTCTTTAGTATAAATGAGATAAAGTTGGCTATAGGGAAAGAAGGTTTAGTACACAAGGGAGAACCTCCTACAAATTTACTCCGCTGTTGTTCTCTTTCTGAACAGTCACCAGCCCTATTTCCTGAAGAAGAGGAATGATGGCTAAGGGAAAGTCACATCCTCTGGCATAGCTGAGGGGAAAAGTTGGAGAAAAATTGCTAACCACACAAAGGTAGGTGCCATCTAGTTTTCTGCTAACCCAAACACCTTCCCCTCCACAGACACCCCTTTTAGAGTTACCTAGGGCACAGGCAAAAACCCCATTAGCTGTGATTACCCATATTGCTGGAAACCCTATTCTCAATTGGTATGAAATCTCATAGGCTACCACAGCAGCCTTCTCCCCCACCAGGAGATCTGGGAGGAGCATTGACACCACCCACAGTCCTCCCTTGCAATCATAGAGGCACAGAAACAAATTCAGGGATTTTGTACCAGGTATAAGAATGTACTGAATTTGCCACTGAGTATAAGGAAGCAGCAATGTACTAATTTAAAATAGTTCCATGTCATTGGAACCAAAAAAAAATTAATTTACCCTTCATAATCCCTTCACATTCAATATGCCTGTCCAGTTATATCCGCTAGCATGAAATTAATTTTAGGAATCTAAAACAGGTAAAGAATTGGCTAATGGGTAGATTATCCCACAGGAACGTTTACTTCATATACTGTTGAGTTTTCAGTCATTCTTATTGCCTTTCTTTATAAAATTCAAGGCACATACATAAAACTTTAAGTAAGGGACATTCAAATATAACAATGAAAACAGCAGCCAATGTAGCAATAGAAAGAAGCATGATAAAGCTTTGAAGGAGAGGCTTGGAAATAAAAGTACCGGAAAATTCATCTGACAGGCAAAAGGCACTTTGGCCAAGTTCAAAGTCCTTGGTATAACTTAAGCCAATGCCCATCAGGCGCCTTGCCATCTACCACTCATCACTGAAGGAATGCAAAGGTAATCTAACTATTGTAGTATCAAGCTAGAATGGCATATGCAGAGTTTCTGAGAGTTGTTTTTGTGGTTTCATGTAAATTGAATGCCTACGTTATACTTCCAAGAGTTAGATATTTGGGCAGCTAGCTATGATGGCCACTTGGTTTTATCTCAATGTGGGCAGTCCTGAGAATTTTCAGAACAGATGCTCTCAGGGACATGCTAAGATAAAGAAGAAAACCATGTTCAAACAAAGATTACAAAATTACAAGAAAACACAATCTTATGAAACTTTCCTGGGGTTATGCAATTCATTTGCTAAGTAGAAAGTGCTAAAAATACTCTCTCAGTGAAATGACTACTTCAGAGTATAGATTCCTGGAGCATTACGGGCACTTAAAAAAATGATAAAGCAAATGTATCTTAAACACATTACATCAAAGGACTAAGGAAAGAAAGGACTCATGAAGTAATCAACAAACACTCATTAGGAACCTACTATGTGCCAGGTACCATGTTGGGTATTGGGGAAGTACAGAGAATGAAACAATACTGGATACTTCAATACAACAGTACTTCAAAGGAGTTTACATTCTAATATGGGAGACAATAAGTACACATGTTTGTAAATAATAAACATAAAGAGAATTAATACAAAGGTAACCAAATACAAGGTAGTTTAGGATGAAGGGCTCTAGCAACTGTTGGGATGGGGAAGGGCTTGATGTAGAAGGTGGTACTTGACCTGCATTTTGGAAAACAGGGCTCTGAAGTAGAGAGGAAGAGGAGATTGCATTCCAGGCACGGAGGATGGCCAATGCAAAGGTGTAAAGATGAGTGATGGAGTTTTGTATGTGAGGGAAAAGAGAGTAGGCCAATTCACCTAAACTGCAACATGTGGGAAAGAGAGCAATATATAATGAGTCTGGAAAACTAGGTCAGGGCCAGGTTGTAAAAGGATGCAAAGACTGAACAAGGATTCTACATTTTATCCTATAAGCAATAGGATGCCTCTATTTTTACTGGGTAGAGGACTGTGCAAAGGATGGATTGGAGAGAAAAGAAACTTGAGGCAGACAGACCAATCAGGAAGCTCTTACAGTAGTTGAGGTGAGAGGGGATGAGGAACTGGACCACAGAGGTCATTGCATGAGTAGAGAGAAAGGATTAGATGCCAGAGATGTTGTGGATGGAGAAAATGTAAGATTTGACATGCAAGTGGATAGAAACCCATGATGAAAAATGCTATCTTCAGAGAAAGAACTGATGAATTCTGAATGCATATTGAAACATATTTTTTTTTACTTTCCTTATTTTTCTTGTTTTATTATTTTTTTACTGTGTTTTCTTTTTTAGCATGGCTAATGTGGAAATACGCTTCACGTGACATTACATGTATAATTAATGTCAAATTGCTTGCCTTCTCAAGGAGAGGGGAAGACAGGAGGAAGAAAGAGAATTTGAACTCAAATTTTTTTTAATGGTTTTTTAAAATGTACATGTAATTGGGAAAAATTTAACAAAATAAAATAATTATTTTTTAAAATGAAGTGGAAAGAAAATGAAACTCAAAGTCAGGAATATCTAGGCTCAAGACTTGCCTCAGACATATACAAACTGTGTAACCCTGGGCAAGCCACTTATCCTCTAAAGGTCCCATGCAACTCCCTACAGGTTGTCTACAGGTAGCAGACAATGTCCACAAACCACAAATCCACAACCCTTTTTCCTCTTACCAAAAATGAAAAATTAAAAATAAACAAAAGAATGATTCAAACATTGCATTTGCAGAACCATCTAAACAGCCAATTGTTCTAGTATTTTCTAGTATTTTCAATACTTTCCAGAGTACATGTCCCTCTGGGAGGGGACAGAGCCCATGCCCCATTCCATTCAAAGTGCTGCAATATAACCCTTACTACATATAGATGTAGTACAGTGATTAAGTGACTTGTTCAAATTCATACACATAGTAAGTAGCAGAACTAGTCCCAGCTCCTCTCATTCTAAGCCCAGATATTCAACCAACATTTATTAATCTGAGGAGACCCAAAATTAAGTAACACATGGCCCCTGCCCTTAACAAGAATTCACATTCTTAAAAAACCTTTTAAGGTTTATGGAGTATTTTGCTCACAGTTCTGTGAGGGAGCTAATACAACTTTCTTTTTCCAGATGAAGAAACTCAGATGTCTCCTGGCTCCAGGGCCAGAACTCTTCTCACTGGACCACATGACACCATCCTCTTGGAGTTTTATAGTCTAATATGATTAGACACAAACACAAATAACTATAATGCAAATTACTACATAAGCGTACTAGAAATGTGCAGAAGAGCATTTACATAGTGCTTTGAGGTTTATACAGGTTTTCTCATATGACCTTCACAACAGGTCTGTGGAGTAGATCTATTATTATCCCCATTTTACAGATAAAAAAACTAAGATTGAGAGAAGTTAAGTGACTTCCCCAGTTTTGAAGATTTCCAGAGAGGGAGAACCTACTACTTCTCAATGCATTTCATTTCACTTTTAGGCAGCTCTAATTTTTAGGAATTTTTCCCCTTCATCAAGCCAATTTTTTTTCTCATTACAGATTCCACCCATTGCTTCTGGTTCTGCCCTCTAGGGCCAAACAGAAAAAGTCTAATCCCTCTTCCAAATACGTGGCAGCCCTTCAAATATTTGGAAAGAGCTATCATGTCACCTCTAAGTCTTCTTTTCTCTAAGCTAAATATTTCCAGTTCCCTAAAACAATGAACTCAAAGCCTTTCACCATTCTGTTTGTCCTCTGGATGGGCTCCAATTTATTAGTGCCCTGACTCCAATGTGGATTGGGGAACTGAATACAGTTCTCCAGCTGTGGTCTGACCAGGGCAGAGGACAATGGAACTATCACTTCAAATGCTGGCAGGGCTGTGGGAAAACAGGCACATTAATCTACTGGAGGAGCTGTTAATTGGTCCTGCCATTCAGGAAAGCAATTTGAAACTATACCCCAAAAGTCACTGAACTTTGCATACCCTAGTCCTTGATACTTTATTTTTAAAAGTGCTTTGTAAGGCCAGCTTACAAAAAAGAAGCAGGATTGAGCCAGGTGACTACTTGGATAAGGGAAAAGTAAAATATAAAAATAGTGATACTAGAATATTCTACCACTTCTCCTGCTTGCCTAACTTGGAGCAAGAAGCCCTGCAATGTCTAGTCTTGTACTTTACCTGGTGGAGGTGCTCAAAAATACTTGCTGGATAAATGAATGAATTATGGCTATTTTAACTACCTCACCCTCCTCATAAAGTCATTTCTCCAGAACCAACTTGACAACTGGTAGGTCATGGTTTTTTGGCAGGATCTTTTTAAATAAGCTCCGGTAGCTCTGGTAAGAAAATTCTGACAAATGATAAAAAGAGAAGGCCAACAGTAGAAGGCATTACATGTAAGAAGTAAAGGAGAGAAAAGTCAAAGATAAGACCAAACCTAACTCACATGTATGTAGCAAGATTCACCGAATTTAAGGCATGACAACCTTGTGAGGTAGATAGTACTGTGAGAAATTAGTCATTTGGACATCAGCTCTATTCCAATCAGTATTAATCAGTTTAATATTTTACATAAATCATATAGGGACAATTAGATAAGATAGGTTCTTATACTGGGCCTCAAATTTTAATCTAACATTCACTACTTGTTTACCAGTTGTGAAGCTCACTTTCACAAACAAAAGAACACTGACAAAGATATCTTCATCCTGTTTTGCTCAAATTTCATGTCCAAACCCAGTGTGAGTGGGATGCTTTGATTCTTTGGAAAGTTCTCCAATTTCTTTTCATACCTCTGGATAGCCCTCTCTTGTCCACCATGAGCGGATGACCATCTTATGGCCACTTAGTCAGCAGAGATGACTTTCACCTTGCCCATTTTGTGACCACCCATACTGATGCATCATTTCTGGCTTTCCTGGAGAGTCAAAATCAAGGTCTGTCTATCAACCAATGAGATTCTGTATTTTACCACACCTCTTTTGTATGTTTGAGTATCAAACCCTATAAAAATAAGGCCCTGGAGAAAAGAGGCATCTCAGATCATGAGGAAGACCTGAGGTTCACTTCATTAGAGGGGTCCATGGACCCTTTAATAAAGTGCTATTGGCTTGGAACTCAGCCTCAGTGGTTTTTCCTGCAGATCGGACAATTTTGTACCCCACAGTATGAGTATGATTATTCCTATTGTATAGATGAGGAAACTGAGGCTTGGGTTAATGTTTTGCAGAAAGGTATAAAACAAGAAACTGTTAAAGGCAGGATAATTTCCAAAGTATCTGAAAGAGAGGAAGATTCTAAAAGAAGGCTTTTATCTACCCACACCCAAAAAAAAGACAACTGAGAAAACATCTTCCATTAAACCACGTGTCTGCTTTTCCACTTAAGCAACGTTTTAATGAGGTCAATCTGTGCATCATGGATAGCTTGGCAAAACCATTAAACTGGGATGGATAGGTTTTTGCAGATAATTTTCTACAGAAAGTCAAATCTTCATAATTACACAGTGCTAGTTATAGACTATAGTATTCTTTAGTATGTATTTTTTAAAAGCATCTTGCTCACTAAAACAAATGTCCCCTCAAAAGCTCTTCTCTAACAAAGTGTCTCCCATGCTAAAATAATACAGAATTCTATGACACATGACTATGAAAATAACTGTTCAAATTTCTATTAACATCAAACAATGAATAAAACAAGTAGATAGGGGTAGCTAGGTAGCACAGTGAATAGAGCACCGGTCCTGGAGTTAGGAGGACCTGAGTTCAAATGCAGCTTCTGACACTTAACATTTACTAGCTGTGTGACCTTGGGCAAGTCACTTAACCTCAATTGCCCTGCATTCCCCCCTCCAAAAAGCAAAAATCAAAAACAAGTAGATGATCTCACTTAAGGTATTTGCTCTTTTACCTAGGCCCTCCTTTCCAAGTGGTCCAGTAAAAGACCAGTGGGCTTGGAATCAGGAAGACCCAAGTTCAAATTTGGCTTCAGATACTTACTAACTGTGTGACCCTGGGCAAGTCCCTTAACTTCTGCTTTCCTCAGTTTCCTCAATTGTAAAATGGGGATAATAATAGTACTTATATCTCTTAGAGTTTCTATAAGGATCAAATGAAATAATAGTTGTAAACACTTAGCACAGTGCCTAGAATATAGGAGGAGCTTAATAAATGCTTCCTTGCTTCCTTTTATCCTTCCCTCCTTTCCCCCTACTTTTTTCCCTTCTTCCTTCCTTCCTTCTCTCTCTCTTTCTATCTTTCCTTACCTCCTTTCTTTCTTCTTTCTATCCTTCACTCCTTCCTTCCCTCCTAGCTTTCCTCATTCATCTCTAATTATGTCTTTTGGTTTATGTTTCTTTTCCTGAACATAGGTCACCAAGCAGTAATCCTGAGAAATGAATGTTTACCGTACTTTGTGAGTTCAGAAGCTCCTGGTTTTTGCAAGGGCCCAGCAGGAGGTGCTTCCAACAGCTTCAGCATTTCTGAAAGAAGAAGGCCACTGACCTGGAGAGATTAAAAAGCCACGCCTGGACAGTGGGAAGAGCTGGACTTTGAGAATGTCTAAGACAGTACAAATCTGGGATGAAAATGACATAACACATTGTCTTTACTTGCTGAGAGTGTATAATAGTGGTGAAGTGCTGTTGTTTCTTGTTTAATATTTGTTAATGTGCACTTCTGAGTCTTTTTTTTTCCAAAGCCTTTCTTTTGTGGTGAAAGAAATAACTGTCCTATACTTGATAACTTCTTTATACATTGAGTTCCTTTACTAGAATTGATCTCATTAATCCCTTTTAGAGGGGATCCTAGACAGAGCTATACCTAAGTTTTGCTGTAGATTTTCCCTTTAAGTCTGAGGCAAAGGCATAATGAGCCAGAAAGATGAGAAAAAGACCTAACATTCTTCTTTGGGATCAGGATTGTAGTCAATCTGTATGAGCCCAAAGTGGAAGATCCTTTTTACATGGGAAAGGACAGGTCTCCCTGGGCCACTAATTTCATGTAAAATAAGGGAATTGAACTAAGCCCTGGATCTATAAACTGAAGGACTGTATTTAAATCCCATCTCTGATGTTTGATTTTGGGCAAGTCACTTAGGCTGTCTAAGGCCTCAATTTTCACATCTGTAAACTGAAAGATTTGGATTAAGGTGACCACAAAGGTCTATTAACCTATGATACTTCAAATTATTGTCTGTGAATTATAGGCCAAAGATCAGGGACCTTCCTTGATCTCTACCCTATCTTTGAGATGACTTTCTCACAATTCATTCACATTAGTTCTATTTTTTAAAAATTCTATTTAATTTCATTTTCAATTCCAAACTCTCCCTCCTACCCTCCCCTTTCCCTAACCCATTGAAAAAGCAAGAAAAACAAAACCTATTACAAATGTGTATAGTCAGGCAAAACAAAAAGTTAGGGAAGGAAGGGGGGGTTTGTTTGTTTGTTTTTAACATCGTGCATCAGTAAAATTGCCAATACAAGCTTAGATTTCCACTACTTATCAGTAGCACTTGGGAGTTTGTGGGGGGAGAAGTAGAACTTATTATACTGGGTGCCCCTGCTCCAAATTTTAGACTCTGGACTTATTATGTGTGCATAGGTGACTGTTAATCAAAGATTCCTCCTGCTTTGGGAAGACAAACTCTAAATATTTTTTTTTCCCTTCAATTTTTTCAACTGAGAGTTCATTATCCATGCAGCACTACCTTTTTGGTACTTCGTCCTAAGCTGAAAGACTAGCAAAGGAAAAAAGCAAGTCAATTATAGGACCCCAGATTTCCTTGATAGAATAAAAAGAGAATGATTTCTTCTAAACTAACCACTAGCCTCATTAGCCACGTCCTCTTCCAAAAACATGCCTCAATCTGCATGCTGAGTCTATCACCTCTTATCTGGAGGTGAGTAGCATGCTTTATCATGATTCCTTTGGAATTGGGGCTGGTCATTGTGTTGATCACAGTTCCTAAGTCATACAAAGTTGTTTGTCTTTACAATATTATTATTGTATAATTGCTCTGGTTCTGCTCACTTTACTTTGCATCAGCTCATATAAGTCTTCCCAGGTTTCTCTGAAACCATCTCCTTCATAATTTCTTATAGTATAATAGTATTTCGCCACATTCATACAATATATCTTGATAAGCCATTTTCCAATTGATGGGCATTCCCTCAGTTTCTGATTCTTTGCTACCATGAAAGGGCTGCTATAAATGCATTTGTACATTTGTGTCCTTTTCATTTTTCTTTGATATCTTTGGGATATATACCTAATATCAGCATCATTGAGTCAAAGGAAATGTACAGTTTAATAACTTCAGGGGCGTAGCTTCAAATTGCTTTCCAGAATGGTTAGGCTAGTTAATACCTCTAACAATGTAACTTTTTCCAGAGCCCCTTCAGCATTTATCATTTTCCTTTTTTGTTAAGTTTGGCAATCTTGATAGATGTGAGGTGGTACCTCAGAATTGTTTTAATTTGTACTTCTTTAATTTTAGTGATTAAGAGCATTTTTTCATGTGTCTATTGGTAGCTTAGGTTTCTTCCTCTGAAAACTCTTTATTCATATCTCTTGACCATTTATGAAACAGAGAATGGCTCTTAGTCTTTTAAATTTGACTCCATTTCCTATATATCTTAGAAATGAGAACTTTATCTGAAAAACTTGCTGCAAAGATCTTTTCCCCCATTTCCTGCTTTTCTTCTAATTTTAGCTTCATTAGTTTCATTTATTCAAAAACTCTCCCTTTTGTATAACCAAAATTGTCCATTTTACCTCCTACGTACCTCTCTATCAGTTTATGTTTTTTTTAAAATTATGTTTATTTGTTTTAACATACTCTTTTTATTTGGGCTATCAGTTCAACAATTAATTATTAAGTACCTAATGTGTACTAGATATTATACTATGGGGATACAGAGACAAAATAAAAGGAATCAATCTTTGCTCTCATGAAGCTTACATTCTATCGGGGTGAAACAACATGAACATTAATAAGCTAAGACAAAAATATCTACAAGATAGTGTGACCCTGGGCAAGTCATTTAACTCTGTTTGCCTCAGTTCCTCATCTATAAAATGAGATAGAGAAGGAAATGGCAAAGCACTCTAGTATCTCTGCCAAGAAAAGCCCAAAATGGGGTCACAAAGTGTCAGACATGACTGAAATGACTCAACAATAACAAAATCTTTATGTGTTTGTGGGGAGCAAAGGGGGGGGTATTATCATTTGAAGAAAACAGGATAAACCTTGTGTAGGAAGTGGTACTTGATATGAATTTTGAAACAAGTTAAAGAGAAGATGAAGAAGGGAGTTTTAGGGATGGAGAAAAGTCTGTGCAACACACCTCACCTCTACCCAAAATATATTCCATTGTTGGAGGGATTTCTTCAGTAAATACAGACACCTATATTGAGTCATTTATTTTGCAATGGATTAAGAAGTTAGTTATCTTAGGATTCTGAAGGAATGAAATCAAGAAAGGACAGTCCATTTTGATTGAGAAAATGGAGGGAGGAAAAAGGAAAATTTGGAGGCTGGAATGCTATTTTAGGTACAATTCATTATTATGTACTGATTTTGTGCCAGGCACTGAGCTATATATTTGAGATTTAGGATCTGTTCCTAACTCAATGTCAATTGTATTGTTTTGGATCAATACAATATGTTTATAGATAAGTAAACACAAGATTTGTACAAAATGTTGTTTAGTGAACTAGTCACATCTGATTCTTCACGACTCCCTTTGGTGTTTTCTTTGCAAAGCTATTGAAGGGGGTTGCCATTTCCTTCTCCAGTTCATTTTACAGATAAGGAAACTGAGGCAGAGTTAAATGACTTGCCCAGGGTCACACAGCTAGTAAATGTCTGAAGCCAAATTTGAACTCAGGAAGAAGAGTCTTCCTTATTCCAGGCCTGGCACTCTATCCACTTCACCACCTAGCTTCCCTTGTACAAAATAAACACAAGGTAATTAGAAGGGAAGAATAACCACTGGAGAAGCAGGAAAAGTCCGTTGAAGAAGGTGACAGTTGACCCAAACCTTGCAGGGCTTCCCAGAGGCGGAGGTGCGGAAGGAGAACAGGTCCAGAATAGGGAGCTACTTGGACAAAGGCATGGAGGTAGAAGATGGGATGGCATCTACAGGACAGACAAGTAAGTCAGATTTGCTAGATCCTTGAGTTTGTAAAGTAAGACAAACTTCAATGAAGTGAAAAATGTAGGTTGGAACAAGAACATGAAGAGCTTTAAAAGACAAACAGAGGAGTTTGTATTTTATCCTGGAAACAGTAAGTAGTGAGCCACTGGGGTTTCTTGATCAGGGGAATAACATCTTTACAAAGAAATATTTTTAAAACAAAGCTAACAACTTTACTGTAAATACCGCTGAGGAATCTTCTGCTTTATATCTTTGGACCTCTATCAGCCCTGCTTGCTCAACCACTTCCAGTCAGTTTGATCTCTTAACCTCTGTAATATTTGCCATTTCATATAATCACTCCCGCATAGAAGCTAAGCAAATGTCAATGATGCTCCAAATCTCTATTTGAATGTTACATAGTACTGTTGTGCAGAGGTCTGGACCATTCATTACTCTGGGGTCTGGATAGCCTCCTCTATAAAAGCCATAATTGTTTTAAATAAATTAGTTTAGCCATCCATCCCATAAAGAGATCTGACCATAGCACTCTCTCTATATCTCTGCTTCTTGAAATCCTTCTCTTTCTCTGAGGTTCAGCTAAGGTGCCACCCACCACTTGACACCTTCCTCTAACATTGTAGTCTCTCCCTCCTCTTTTCTTTTTTTCTCACAAGTCAATCAATTAACAAGCACTTATTGAGCACCCACTGTAGTATGTGCCAGGCATTGGGGCCACAAAAAAAAAATGGAACATAGGCTCTATAGGTAGAGACAACTTAAAACCCATTAATGCATACAAGTAGATACAAGGGGACTTTTCATTTCATTTCATTTCTTTTCTCATTATTAATTTATTTGTTTACTTTTAGTTTACAAGATTCAGTTCCACAATCCCTTGAGTTTCAAATTTTCTCCCCCTCTTTCTCCTCCCCCCCACCCCATGGCGGCATGCAATCAAATATAGGATCTGCAAATACCTTCACATTAAACATTAGTCAGGTTGTAAAGAAGGATTATAATTGATGGAATGAACAATGGGAAAGAGGAAACAAAACAAAACAAGAAAAAGAAAGAGAGCCAGTAGTTTGCTTCAATCTGCATTCAAACTCTGTATTTCTTTCTCTGGATGTGAACATCTCTTTCCATCATGACTCTTTTGGAGTTGTCTTATAACCTTGCATTGCTGAGAAGAGTCCAGTCTATCAAAGTTGGTCATCACACATACATTGTGTCTGTGATTGTGTACAAATTTCTCCTGGTTTTATCTTCTCACTCAACATCAGTTTGTAAAAGTCTCTCCAGGTTATTATGAAGTCCCCCTGCTCCTCATTTCG
Source organism: Pseudochirops corinnae (assembly GCA_028646515.1). Taxonomy (NCBI): domain Eukaryota; kingdom Metazoa; phylum Chordata; class Mammalia; order Diprotodontia; family Pseudocheiridae; genus Pseudochirops; species Pseudochirops corinnae. Next base: position 231,013,999 of record CM053587.1, read on the forward strand.
TATAGCACAATAGTATTCCATTACATTCATATACCACAACTTGTTTAGCCAATTGATAGGCATCCCCTTGATTTCCAATTCTTTGCCACCACAAAAGGAGCTGCTAATAAATATTTTTGTACAAATGGGGCCTCTTCCCACTTCTATGATCTCTTTGGGATACAACCCCAGAAGTGGTATTGCTGGGTCAGAGGGTATGCACTTATTTATAGCCCTTTGGGCATAGTTCCAGATTGCTCTCCAGAATGGTTGAATCAGTTAACTCCACCAACAATGCATTAGTGTTCCAATTTTTCCACATCCTCTCCAGCATTTATCATTTTCCTGTTTTGTCATCTTAGTCAATCTGACTGGTGAGATGTGGTACCTCAGAGTTGTTTTGATCTGCATTTCTCTAATCAATAGTGATTTAGAGCATTTTTTTCATATACTTATAGATATCTTTAATTTCTTCCTCTGAAAACTGCAAGGGGACTTTTCTTGAAGTTAGGAAAAAGTCTTCATCATTCTACTTCCCAAAGGACTATCTCTGATGTGATTATGTCTCTAGAAGCATAAAGGGAGAAGCAGGAGAGAACACTGTCAGAAAATTTTGGAGTTGTGACCAACCAGGAAGAGGGGCTAACCATCCATGCAAAAGCTTTAGAGAAGTCCCAGGCCAGAGGGGAGGATTTGTTTCTACTCTTGCCTTCACCTCTGGCACAAGGCTTCCTGAACTCTCCAACAGTTCTTGACACTGTTGACCACTTCCTCCCTGGGGTTTCCTGACACTGCTCACTCTTATCTGTCTGAGCTTTCATTTTCAGTCTCTTTTGCTGGTTCCTATGCACCCTAATTGGAGGTGTAACCCCAGACTATATGCTGGCTTTTTTCCCTCTAAAACAGTGCTTCTCAACTTTCCTAATGCTGCGAGCCTTTAATACAGTTCCTCATGTTGTGATGACCCCCAATCATAAAATTATTTTCGTTGCTACTTCATAAATGTAATTTTACTACTGTTATGAATCATAATGCAAATATCAGATATGCAGGATGTATTTAAATTGAACATAACCCACAGGTTGAGAACCACTGCTCTAAAATCTCTCTCTCTCTCTCTTTCTCTCTCTCTCTCTCTCTCTCTCTCTCTCTCTCTCTCTCTGTCTCTCTCTGTCTCTCTCTGTCTCTCTCTTTCTCATCTTATGAACAACCAAGGATTTGATCACCATATGTATACAAATGACTCCCCAAATTGCATTTCTAACTTTCATGTCCCTCCTGAACTCTATTCTCATATCATTAATTACCAGCTGACTTTCTCTAGTTGGATATCTTGTGGATATAGCAAACTCAACATATCCAAACATATTCGACATAGCCAAAATTACCTTTCCCAATCTTTCCTCTCTTTCTGACTTCACTGTTTCCCCCCACAGAGTACCACCACTCTTCCAATCACCCAAGTCTGCATTCTAGGAGTCAGCCTCCTATTTTCTTACAGCATTTTGTGTAGATCTATCCTTTGCTCCCACTTCATTCTATTCTGTTTCATGCTTGTGTAGGCATCACATCTCCTCCCACCCCACCCTTACTTAGATTATGAATTCCTTGAGAACTGTATCTTTTTTTTCATCTCTATATAATCGTGCATCTGGCAAGACTTGGACTGGATGTCTTGTGAGAGGGTCTAAGTTACTATAGATCCTGGGAGCTGTATTTCTTCCCATCTAGGAAAAGGAGGAAGTTACTGTGGGACTGGAACAAGAGGGCAGAGATTTCCACTACCACAGCAATTTAAAAAAAATCTCTCTGGAGAAGGACATGTAGGAAAAAAGGGTTGGACAGAGATAGACAGAGACAAGCAGAGAGATAACAGCAGCAGTAGCAGCAACAGAGGGAGAAGCAGCTGAAGTATGTTTTCCAAGAGACTGATTCCAAGCCTTGTAACGGCTGGAGTCTTTTTCTTTCCCTGGCTCACAATACAGCTTATTAAGAGAATCTGGCCAGGAGAGACTAAATTATAACTACTTGAAGAAACTGTAGGAACAATGGTGTATCTACCGCGCTATCGGTTTCTCGTTTCTTTTTAAATTGTCACATGTTAACAGGTAACATGGTTCATTTCTGTGTTTCGTTGCTGTTTTAAATTTTACTTACTTGTTATTTGCGTTTTTAAAATAAGGGTCTTCTAAACAAAGATAAGATAACTGTACTTGCATCCTGAGTTTGAGTCTTTGCTTTAGGGTGATAAGATTTCGGAGGGGGAAAAAGGACATAGGGATATTTAATTACAACAAATTCAACTAGCCAGGAGTCTACCCTCTTGGATCAGAAGTCAAATGATTGCCCTGGGGGCTCAGAGCATTTTAATTCTATTAAACATACAAAGAATAATCTGTTCCAATATTATATAAATCATCTGCAAAAACAGGAACAGAAGGGATCCTAACAACTTCCTTCTGTGACACAAATGTGGTTTTGATATCTAAACCATGAAGAGTCACTTTAGAAATAGAACTATAAACAAGCATTTGTTGTTCAATTGTTTCACTCACGTCCAACTCTCCATGATCCCATTTGGGGTCTTCTTGGCAAAGATACAAAAGTGGTTTGCTATTTCCTTCTTCAGTTCATTTTACAGATGAGGAACTGAGGCAAACAGGGTTGAGTGACTTGCCCAGAGTCACACAGTAAGGGTCTGAGGCAAAATTTAAATTCAGGAAGATATCTTCCTGAGTTCAGGCTGGGGACTCTAAGCACTGCACCACCTAGTATATACTTAACCTAAGTTTCAGGGGACTCATGAACTTAGTGGGGGGAAGCATCTTTGTTTTCACTAACTTCTGAATGAAATTTAGTGTTTCCTCCAATTATCAATCTGACAACAATGTGTCAGGGTCCATAGTCTTGCCCAGAGTGCCAAAAGAGTATGTGACATGAAATTTCTACTATAGATCAATATCCTTAGTGAAAATTAATGCAAAAAGAAGGAAGTAACATCCAGACCTTGCCCCAGTGGATGGAGACAGGTGTAGTCAATTCTGTTCACTTTCCATAAAGGAAAGAGGGTGAAAAATGAAGATGACTTCATCCAGCCTCCACAGTGTGACCTCTGCTGGGCATTATTGTATCCCTAGTACTTAACGGGTATCAGAAAATTTATATTTAGATAAATTTGTGATCTCATCAACATGGGTACTCTATCAATAGTGCTAAACATAATCCATCCATGCTTTTTTGTCCTGTACACCTTTTCATCCTGTATAACTCTTGTCTATCTATTCCTGTAAATGTTCCCTAAGGCACCTACCCAAAATTCTTAGGGCTTTCTTTTCACACTCTTAGTACAACATGGATACCAAAAGTATACACAGGCTATCCACTGGTTAGACCTCATTCTCACTGCATGACCAGCCAATCCTCTTTGATATTCATTCAGTCTATTCATTCCCTCCATGTTCCTCTCTATTGCCTTTTTGGAGGACTGTCAACATTAATTCTACATAGACTATAGTATTCCACAAGTTCCACCTACATAACATCCTCAAGAGAATATTAATGTTAAAAAGAAAAAAAGGTCTTTGTTTCAGGGAGAAATTTGGAATCATTAAAAGTCCTAAGATATTTCCTCCCAGCAAGAAACTCTCTGTAAGTGCCCTACCCCACCCCACCTCCCAAAAAAATTCCTTATCTGTTTTGCAGGAAGATTTCCTACATGATATTTTCCTAATATCAGTGAAATAGCAAGCCTACACACACACACACACACACACACACACACACACACACACTCAGCCTGATTGCCTTCTTTTCAATTATGTGTCCAATTCCCTGTTCATTCAAAGTGTTCATATGATAGACAGATATTTAGATAGATAGATATTAGATAGATATATATGTACAAACTGCATAAAATATATACTCATAGATGTGTATATACAAGGTATCCCAAAAGTCTTAACACAGTTTTAGGCTTTGATAATTTAAACCCACCTGCTTTTAAAACACCTATATGTATACATCTGCATGTCTGTATGTACACATAGCTGTATGTGTATATAATATGTACATATAAAATATGGAATAGATGGTATACAGATATAGATGTAGAGATAGAGATAGAGATGGACCAATTCTACAGACTGTGCATACAGCTGCATAGTATAGCATTGTATATGTGGGGGTGAATGGGACTTTAAAAATCATATAGTCAAAGACTCTCATTTTAAAGGTGGAGAATATAAGTCTAAGGAAAGTTATATGATGAGCAAGACCTCAAAGGTAGTAAACAGCAGAGCCAGAATTCGGACCCAGATCCTCTAACTCCAAATTCAGTACTCTCCCCACTTACATCCTGCCCATAATTTAGCCAATAGGCATTCTTCATCCATTTAACAATTCCTATGTAGATAGTTGGGTCAAGTTCTTTTGAATGCTTATGGATCTTAGTTTAGGAGGTTTTGCCATATTCCAGGATTTGATGCAATAAGAAAAGCTAACACAAGTGTATCCAGCTTGTTTCCATGAATTTATAGCAATGCTGCTTTTTGAACATTCAATATTAGTTTTTCCTATTGTTGTGAAGTGGAACACATCAAGCATTAAATTGTTCACAGGCTAAGGTCAATATGATGAAATTCATGAAAGGGTCGGGTAAACAGCAGTAGCTGCTCTTAAGTAGTTAAATGCCTTATCTAATTATTAATACCTATAAATGGATGCTTGGAGACCACTGGTATTTGAGGTACATTGCCAAATGACATATAAAAACAAGTTCATAATTCCTTCTATTTATTAAATATTCTTCCAAACCTAGTTTTTGTGTGAAGACAGAGCCAAGGACTAGGAATAGGTAGGTGAAGTAGCTGCCTAGGATAAAACACACAATGAAACAAGCTAAAAGACACTTTAAATATTGTTTCATATCAGTGCACATAGATTTAAAAGTAGAAAGGACTTTAGAGGCCACCTAGTACATACTCTTATTTTACAGATAAAGGGAAGGGGAAAGGAAGAAGGGAGGGAAATAAGTATTTATTGAGTACATACTATGTGTCAGGCACTACAAATATTACCTCATTTGGTCCTTAGAACAACCCTGGGGGGGTAGGTGCTATTATTATTTTACAGATAAGGAAACTGAGGCAGAGGTCAAGTAATTTACCCAAGGTCATACAACTAATAAGTATCTGAGGTTAGATTTAAACTCAGGTCTACCTGACTCCAAGCCCAATATTCTATCCATTGTGTTTCTTAGTTTGAGGACTCGGAGACCAAAAGTAATGAAGTTACTCGTGTGCCCAAGGTCAAATCAGAAATAACAGAAGTGATATTTCAATCCCGGGTTCCCATCTGTAGTGCCCAGCTGCAGATTCAGGGCACTTTGCAATACACCACCACATATTTTTAAAGCCAGAAAATTCTGTTCTCTGTGACACAGAGGCATTTATTTTGGAATAAATTAAACTTCACATATGACAATGAAAGCTCAGAGTCTCCAGTGGACTGTAACATGGAGGGAGCAAAATTTTCAAACGCTGCCCAAGACGAACAAAGGCGTGAGTGTGCCTGACAATGGATGAGCTATTGGGCCCAATGTTTTGCCAAATACAAGCTTAGAGATCAACACTGTGCCTTGGTACATTTCCTTTTCTGCCTGGGTTATTCTTTTAGGTTTCCTGTTAGATGCTGTTGTGTTTATGAGAAGTACTGGGTCTCCTAGTCATTCTTCCACAGGCAGAATTTGCATTGCAGGGCTCATTGTCAAGCTGATTAGTTGATAAAGCAGCTTTAGGGAAAGCCTGAGAGAAAACACCAGGCCCTGCGTTCTGTTGCAACATGTTAACGTACTCTGAAAGTCGATCTCATGGCTATAACCAAACTAATCCAAGACCTTTCATTCATTCAGTTTGAACATTTCTGATGGAATCAAGTAGGAAGTTATTTCTCACAGGAAAACTGTGATATTCTTTTTTATGACAAAGAAGAAGATCATAAACCTTAAAAGGTCAAAAGAAAAGATGTTTAAATAATAGCATATGCCTTTGTGTTTATCTAGTGGGTCATTAGGGCTTACCCTTTGTAACCCCCAAACTCCATGCCTCAGAGCTAAGGTCCATGCTTATTAAGTTTCTTCAATAACCTTGCCTTTCTTTATAGATTTTACAAGGGGCTTATAACCTAGTATTGGCAATAGGCAAGTATTCAGATAACTATACAGTAATTCAAGGCAGAATGTGAAAGATGCCAGAAGAGAGACACAAAGTACTTAGATGGTTCAAAGGAGAGAAAGCACATATATGATTACAGAGAATAATAATAGCTCACACAAGCTTACATTATCTTGTAAGTTTCCATTATCTCCTTTTCATCTTCGCCCCCATCCTATGAGATAGGTGTTATTTATTATCCCCATTTAAAAGATGAGGAAAGTGAGCCTCAGAAAGGTTAAGTGATTTCCCAACTAAAGCAGAATTTGCATAAAGTCTTGATAGGTAGGATTTCAAGAGTTAAAGACAGTATCATATAGAGTGATCAAGAGAGAAAAGGTATTCAAGACAGAAAGACGAGCGTGAGCAAAGAAGTGGAGATAGAAAACATAAAATATCTTTGGTGAATTGAAAGCACAGTCTGTCTGGAATAGAAGGAGTAGGGGAGCAAAGGAAGGTAAGAAAGGAAAAATAAGTTGGAGCTGATGTGGTTAGGGTTACGGTTGGAGACCCCAAAATACCAACACGCTGGGTCCTGCCAAATGAATTTGACTCAAGTCTTCTCAGCCAAAGAAAAGTTTATTAATAGTTCATTAAAAGTTCACCATACACTGTGGTAGGGAGATCCATCCTGTCCTACTGGAAAGTCAGAGGGGTGAGGGGGAGGACATAGGAGAGAGTAGATTAGGGGAGGGGTTATAGTGGGGTGGCTGTTTTGAAGTGTTGGGTACGGAAAAGATGGGGAGAAAATTTGTAAGTCAAAATCTCGTGGAAATGAATGATGTAAACAAGAAAATAAATTAATTAATTTTTTAAAAAAAGTTCGACATATAGGGCAGATTCTTAGGGAGCCTAGATATCTGTGATGCCTGCATTGGGCAAGCAGGCCAGAGTAAGTCTGTGCTAGGTCATTCTATGGCAGTCTCACACCACATGGAGGGAAGATGGGGTCTTATGTACAGAGGAATCTAGGGGTGGTCTAGAGGAGGAGTTTGGGGAGGGTCTTCAGGAGGAGTTCATCAGGTCAACACAAGAGTGGA
>CM053587.1:231021326-231034219 GCA_028646515.1 Pseudochirops corinnae
AGAGCTTTGGGCCCAGCCACAATGAAAAACTTATGGCCTCTGCAAATGCCTCATCAAGTTGAAAGATTTAATCAGACTTCAAAGGGTTTCCCAGAGCCTGTACCTCAAAGATTCAAGGAGAGCTCAAGGGGGCTCCCAGAGCCTGTATCTCATCAGAGCCAGAGCGCAGAGGGTTTAAATGCCAGGATAAGAATTTGGACTTTATTTGGTGGTCTATGGAGAGATATTGAAGACTTATGAGAAAGGCAGTGACACTGGAAGGGTGATGTTTTAGGTAGATTCCTGTAGCAATAGCTCGTAGGAGAGATTGAAGGGAGAAAAAGTCAAGGTAGGGAGACCAGTTAGAAGACAATTCCCCAGGTCCAAATCATAGGATCATTGGATTTTGAGCTGGAAGAGACCTTAAGGGTCATCTAATTCAATTCCTTTATTTTTCACACAAAGAAATTAAAGTCTGACAAGTACATTGATTTATCTCGTTTTATATCCCCAGTTCTTAGCACAGGGCCTGGCACATAGTGAGTCCCTAATAAACGTTTATTGAATTGGATTGCCTAAAGATATATGGGTAGCAAAGAAAATGTTAAAGAGATAAAGAAAGCCTGAACTGTTATAGTGACAATGGGAATGACAAGGAGCAGCTGGATTCTAAACATATGCTCCCTGTAGGAGATGCATTCCTAGCATTCTGAGACAATAGGAAGGCAACATGGTACAGTTGAAAGATTATAGAATTGGACCTGGGTTCAAATACTAACTTTGCTACTTACTACTAATGACTTAGGCAAGTCATTTCATTCACTGGGACTCAGTTTCTTCATCTGTTGGACTAGATTGCTTCTAGGTCACTTCCAGTTCTAAATCTAGGTTTCTATTATTATCTCCCCTATTCTACTACTATTATTTTGATTTTTTTTTTAGCATATCCATCCACCTCCAATTTTCATGCTGCTCCACTTTCTGAAATACACAGGGTGTGCTTTTGCCAAAAAGACTCTTAATGATGATAACATTTCATTTGGCATATGAAGTAGACAATATGGCACTTTCTACAAACCTTTTTTTTTTTTAAATCTCATTTCCCTCCCCTTGGTAGTGATCATTTTCACTGCTGAAATTCAGATATTCTTTTTGTAGAAATAGTAAAGAGCTTTAGTGATACCATATGCCTCATTAATCACTTGTCAGGGGCTGCCTTTCCCTTTTGTCATCTGGAATGCCTTGATCAAGCATAATGGTATCAATCACCATAGAACTCCTTTAAATAACATTTTAAGGTTTAAAAAGAACTTTCCTTACAACAACAGGTGAGGTAGATTGTGCAAATTTTGTTTTTCTCATTTTACAAATGAGAAACCTAAGCGGGTAGGATGGTCACCCAGACAGAATGTCAAAGCCAGCACTTGTTCCCAAGTCTTCTAACTGGGAAGGGCAGTGCTCTCTTTTAATGTAATTCTTATTTTGTGTCCCTTTTTTCAAATAACAAGCATTTATTTTCTCTCCTCCTGACCCCTACACACATACCCTGAAACAAATGTGAAAAGTCAAGCAAATCAATTCCTATACTGGATATGTCCAAAATTATATGTCTCATTCATCATCTTGAGGAAAACCAGCACTCTTTACACTCCACCACACTTCCAGACATTGTCTCAGTTTCCTCTTCTGAATTTTTTCAGTTCACTGTCATTCCAATGACTTCACATCAATCAGCAACACAGGAGCAGCCTTAATCTTAGAGCCTCATTTGATGGTCAGACTAGGTGGCTGGTTCCTAAGCCATGGGCTTGACTCTTCCCCTAAGCATTCTCATTCCTCTTTCTGGCTGCCTTCCAACAATGTGATGATTCTCTGTTGTACAAATTAGACATTTGTGTTTTGTCTAAAGAAAAAAAAAAGCTTTCATGTTTATAAGTCTGAAACTTTCAAGTTCTTTGACAAACTTTGTCCTCATTGTGTCTGTATATAAAAGTAGTTTTAGTTTGCCTCTGGCTCTATATCTATGAAGCAAAGTGAAAATAACATGAGAATGGTCCCCCCGGGGATTTGGACCAACAGATCAGCCTACATAATTTGGGCCAAAATAACTTATTTTTCTCAATAATGGAGATAGGCTTTAATTTTTTGTTCAAATTTTCCAAGTACCCCTCCATCTGTCTAGTTCTTTTTAACTATGTAGAATTCAACAAGTGTTAATTACCTCTGACATGTCAGCACTGTGTCAGGTACTGGAGGTGTTGAGGTTTAAAGTTTAGGGGTGCACAAGACCCCAAAATGCCAATACACTGGGTCCTGCCAAATGAATTCCACTCAAGGCTTCTCTCAGCCAAAGTAAAACAAAGTTTATTTAAAATTCGCCATAATGGGTAGACTCTTAAGGAGTCTAAGTATCTGTGACACTCATATTGGGCAGGCCAGAATAATCTGACAGAGAGTGAGTCTCAGCCCCTTCACAGAGGCAAGATGCATCTTATTTAAGAAAGATTGTGGGAAGGGTTTAGGGGTGATCTAGAGGAGGAGTTTGGGGAGGGCCTTGAGGAGGAGTCCACAGAGGATCTTTTATAGAACTGAGGTCAGACTCCAGGAATGAGATTAAGGGTGGGAAATAGCAAAAGACTACCTGAGGATGACAGACAGTGGAGGGTTAGGCTAGTTTAAGGGTAACAGATTTGGGTATAGATATTCTGATAGGACCAAGGGTGGCAAGTAGCTGGACGATGGAGGACTAGGCTAGGTGAAGAGTAACAGATTTGGGCCTAGCTATAATGAAGGGCTTATGGCCTCAGGCAAATGCCTCATCAAGTGGGAAGATTCAATCAGGGGTTTCCCAGAGCCTGTACCCCATCATTGGCACAAAGACAAAAATTAAACAGGGCCTACTACCAGGAGTTTCCATTCTACTCTAGTTACTCAACATCTACACAGACAAATAAAGATAAGATAATTCCATGAGGAAACTATTCCTAGCTGTTGGCTTCTCTGCACACTTGTATAGTTTTCAAGGGAATAATATAGTCTTATTACTAACAGTCTTGCTCTTTGGTGTTTGGGACTAATTGTGAAGCTTGTGGATCTTGGCCGTGTTGGTGTTCAGAGTTTACCATAACTTGATCCTTTGAACAATGCTCACTTTTGTCTTGACCTTTGAATGTCATCATTCTTTGGCACTTGCCTCTCAGCATGCCACTCTTACCTTTGGCATTAGTACCCTTTTCCTCTCCATGGGCTTTATCAAGCCAATAGTAACGAGGGACAAAGAGAGGTGTGTAGTGTAGGTACTGGGCCATTGCCATCAGTGCTCAGAAAACTCAGCCCCTTTCCTCCAATCTGCCTCTGCACAAATGGAGACTGGAGTGGACAAGGCAGTTGGTCAGACAATAAGCACTTATTAAGTGCCTACTATGGTGCTAGGGGATATAGAGGAAGGCAAAAGTCAGTCCCCTGCCCTCAAGGAAGACACAATCGAAATCTGCAGAGGACTGAGAAAAGTAATAGAAATGGGAAATGGAGGTGAAAATGCCTGAGGGAGGGAGCCCTTGATCTGTGAGTGTATCAGTGGTATATCAGTCAGGGGTGACCCCACACACACCAGAAGTTATGTTTGTATAGACGAAAGAACTGTGCATTGTACAGAGGACCTGGATTCTAATCCTAGCTCTTCCACCAAACGGCTATATGACCTTAGGAGAATCGCTTAAACTTTCTAAGCCTTCATTTCCTCATTTGTAAAATGATATTCATAAATCCAACCATATCAGGTTGTTGTGAAGAACAGATTATATTAATGTACATAAAATGTTTTGAAACTCAAATTTCAGTCTTTCAACAATCTGTAATTTTATCTATGTGAGAATTCTTTCTTTCTTTCCCTCTATCCAGGTTCTAGAATCCCTAACTAGAATATAAGCCCCTTAAGGACAAACTTCTTAGTAAATTATCTTAGTGATTTGATGGGGTTGAAAATTTTGCCAAGTGACCAAACTTTGGTTATGAACTTCTCTGACCTTAGCTGGGTTGGTCCTCAGACAAAAGAAACAAGATCTCTCTATTGCCAGTCTTATTTTAATAGAACGTACAAGAACCTGTACTCTGCTAGGATAGCCTTCAGGATGAGCAAGCCCCTATGTTTTACCTTTTTTTATATACCTTTTTTATATTAATATTTTTATATAAATGCATTTAGCACTTAGCATGCTTGGGAAATAGTAGGTGCTTAATAAATGTCTATTGACTGACTTGGAAGTTGATTAGATGTGTGTTGTAGGAAGAGTGAGGAGTCAAGAATAATGCTATTTTTGGGAACTTGGATAACTGGAGGTATGGTTCTACCCTCAATAGAAACAGTAAAGATGAACAGAAATGGGAAAGATTCCTCTCCAGAAAGAGAGATTATTACTCTCAGAAAGATATTATTCTTTTAAATAGATTATAGCCTCTTCTTCTTTTTCAATATAGATTTTTATTCATTCCTTTTGTTCTTATATCACCCAGATTTTCCCCATCTTTCTCTACACCACCCCCACCCCCACCCCCACCCCCAAACCATCCCTTGAAACAAAGAATCTTAAAAAAAAAAAAGAGGAAAAAATTTTCAGAAAAATCGGTCAATACTCTTCCTCCTTTTATAGTTTTGTTAGGACCGATATACACTCTCAAGCTCAATCCCTTCCAAAGCTGTGGTCTTTACCTCCCTCATGGGGATCACAACTGTGCTCATCAGGTATCACAGCTGCCAGAGCTTCATCATCCTTATCTCTGAAAGCTGCTATCACTCTGCAGGGATTGATACTGGACCCAGAACACATTCAGGTTCAGGACTCAAAGCAACGGAAGGCCACTTCCCTTCTCCCCTCCTGGTTCCAGCACCCACTATCTCCGTGTTCCCAAGCACTCCAGGGATCTACATCTGAACAATACCCCATTCCCACCCCCACAGCACACACTGACTCAAAACCCACAACCAACACCCTGACTCATAGCTCCTCTGCCTGCAAACACTTGGGAAGCTAACCCTGTCTTTGCTTCCGCTTACTTTCTGACATTCTCCACTTACATACGATATCTGTTACAGGGGAGAATTCTGATGTTTCTTTATATTCCAGAGACAATTCTGGGAATAATAACAGCAAACAGTTGTATAGCATTTACTTTATGTTAGTCACTGTGCTAAGAGCTTTGCCACTATTGTCTTGTTTGATCTTCACAATAACCCTCAGAGGTAGATGCTAGTAAGAATCTGAGGTCAAATTAGAACTCAAGTCTTACTGACTCCAGGCCTGGTACTGTATCCATTGTACCTCTTAGGACCTTTGGGTCCTCTTCAATCTTCTAAGGCAGCTGTCTGCCTTTACTAGAAAGACCTAGAGCAAGAGTTGATAACCTTTTTTTCTGTCATGATCCCCTTTGGTGAATAATCTGGTGAAACCCATGATTCTCTTCTCAGAATAATGTATTTAAATGTATGAAAAAAATACATAGAATTACAAAGAAAACCAATTATATGTGAAATTAATTATTGATTAATTAATAGTTAAAAGTTTTAGTAATCACTGTAACTAATTTCTAGGGCTTAAATTGGAATTTATTTTGTATAGGCTTTGGTAGAAAAGTTTGTAAGAGACTTTGTAGGAGACTGTGCGCACAACTGGAAATGGACCTATCTCTTGAAGGAGATAACAAAGATGGACAGAGGATGGTTCCATTTGGTCAGGAAATGTTTTTCCTAGCATGGCTTTCTCTGGTATGGAGGGGTGAGGATGTTCAACTCTGTGTTTTCCTAGTTATCATGGATTCTGGAGATTGCATCCTCCCACCTTCTTTTGCGAATTAGCACAATTATGAACCAATCATACTCTTAGTTTAGTTGGCACCAGTGGATTTTATGTAATGAATTTATGTAACCAAACTATATAAAAGGCTGCTCTGACTGTAAGTTGTGTCTTTGGTCACTGAGGGCCACTGATCTCTATTATTGGTAATTGCTAACCTTGCCAATAAATAGATTATGCTCCTGCTTTTGTAGCTTGGTTTGTCTTCATTCATGTATTTTTCTCGTGACAATATTAAATACAGTTATCAAAATATTTTTTTAAAAAACAAGTTCACAGTGCCCAGGTTAAGACCCATGGCCTAGAGTATGGACCTGGTGACAAATTATGTCTGCTTTCTGAAGCTCAGAAAATACTAGTGGAATTATCACAGAAGGTTAACCACTGGGTGATGAATTCTCCAGCCTTGGTTAACATATGAAACAAAGAAAAAGAGAATCCTCCTTTGTTATTTGAGGTTCCCTTCTGCTTCTATGGAAGACATAGTGGGAGAACAGTATGTTAAGAGTAAGGATGGTAAGAATCACACAGCTTTTAGGCTGTCTATAAACATTACCTCAGCTCTTGGTATTCTCAACGTGAGCTCCTTGTCCATTGTCCAAGGAATGAACATTACATTGTGGGAACTGAATCCTATCCATCATGACATCATCAGTATGAATGAAACCAGAAAACAAAAGAAAGTCAATAATAGTTAACAGCTTAAATTTATACAAATTTATATAGTGCTCACTATTATATGTTATCCACTAATATACTATTATATGCTATGTCCTATACTTAGAGTGTTACAATTATTCCATCATAATTGTCCCCTCTAGTTGAAACTCATCATTACTCATAAGTTTTCCTTACAGAGTCAAATAAAAGATTTAGTTTTATTGTACATCCAAAGACAATAAGAAATAGCTTTTTATAGGACATTTGGTCATCTCATTTTGAGGTGTTCATCACTAGTGCAAAAAGACTGTCTTGAAAAAGATTGCAGTTTATACTACCACTGTTATTTGCAAAAGGTAAGGTAGGGGGAAAAAAAAGAACTTTTAAAAGCTTAGTAAGAATCTCCATGGAGAATCACTCCAGTATCTTTTCCAAGAAAACCCCAAATAGGGCCACGAAGAGTCAGATACAATTAATCAACTAAACAACAATAACAGCAAGACTCTACAATCCGATCATGCTTGGTGACTTTAATGCAAAAATAGTGACAGTAAAAAACATTCAAAAATATTGTTCAGGAGTAAAGAATGAAAGACCCCAGAGGTATATAGGCCAAACAGAAGCTCATGACTACATATATCATGAATAAAATCAGTTCTCAAGGAAAAAAATCTGGAGGTACTAAGATATGCTACATGTCAAATACCACAAAACCGGAATTGATTATAAGACAAGAAATTCATTATTTATTCATCAAGCATTTATTAAATGCCTAAAATGTTCCAAGATATGGATTAAAAAAAACATCTTATGGTCCTGAAAATAGATTGTATTCTATTAAGGAAAATAACATGAACTCAGAAAATTAAATGTAAAATCTAAGCAAAGTAAACACAAAGTAATTTCTGGGAGGAGGGTATAAGCATCTAGGTTAGGGGAAGAATCAGGATATGCTGCCAGTAGAAAATGAAACCTAAAAGAAGCCAGGTATTCCCTTACTTAGAGGTAAAGGAGCATATTCCAGACATAGGAGACATCCTGTGAGGGGAGATGGAATATTCTACATTCCATATATGAATGGGATAGTATATATTCCACATATGAAGAGAAAACAGGCCAGTTCAATTGACATGTGGTATATGTAAGGAAGGGCCGGTTCTATGCCCAAAGCCTGGAAAGGCAACTTGAAGTCAGAATGTGAAAGAACCTTAAATACCAAAGAGGGGAGCCTGTTTTTGTTTCAAGAGGCAATAGGCTAACCACTAGAGATTCTGAAACTAGGGAGTGACATGATCAAGTTTTTGGAATATCAGTTTGGCAGCTATGAAAAATCAATTAAAAAGAAGAAAGACTAGATGAAAAGAGACCAATTAAGAAGCTATTGCAATAGTTTAGACCAGAAGCAATGAAAGTCTAAACCAGGATGGTGGCAGTCAGAGTGGACCCAAGGAGACCGATTTGATGTATATGGTAGAATGTAATTAGCAAGACTTAGTCACTGATTAGATATGAGACACGAAAGAAAGGAATGATTCTGAGGTCTTGAATCCGGATGGCTTAGAAGAATGGTTGAGCCCTCAATAGAAATGGAGAAGTTAGGAGAAAGTGATAGTTTGTGGGAAAAGATTCATTATTTATGTCTGAGACATTTCTAAATCAGTAGAACACCAGCTTATTACAGCAAAAATTAATATTAATTAAAAACCAGAAGAATATAAAACATTGAGGAAAGAGTAGAGCTTGCAATTAGAATCAATCAATAAACATTTATGAAGCACTTATTATGTGCCAAGAACTATGCTAGGTACTAAGGAGACAAAAATTTTAAAATGAAACAGTGTCTCCTCTCACTCTATTGGCGGAAGATAACAGACACACATATGTGCCTATATGTTTAAAATCATATTCCAAATAAATAGCAACTCCAACTTAACCTATGCAAATTAAAAATGTTGAAAAATGGGAAATGTATAGATAAAAGGACATCAACTTTCATGTCAGTCTATTGCCAGAAGTGAGAGTCCAAGAGACTCCTGAAACTTCCTCAGCCATGGAACAATTGATCTACTTGTCAAGATAAGAAGCATGGAAGACAAGGGGAAAGAATAGTTTATAATTCACTTGTAAAATCTTCAGGAAAAGGATGATGGAAGATAAAAACATATGGACAATTAATTTGGAAAAGTCTTACTGAGGTTTTCATAAAACATCTTTACTTCCTTACCATCTACAACAGTTATGTTAGTGCATAAACTGTGATTATCTTCCTGGGGGTGATTTTACACATACATGTTCATCACATGTATCACAGTATGAGATGACCCAGTATCACATGAAATTTTATCTTATTTTTTATTATGAATTCAATATGCACATTTTTTTTAAAGAACAAAAAAGAGGATTGTGTATGAGACCACAAACTTCTTTGCTCCACCGCTAGTACCTTCCTTCTGAGATTACCTTCCATTCACACTGTATGTACATAATTTTCATGTTTTCTTCCCCCATTGAACTGTGGACTCCTTGAGGGCAGAGATCATATTTTTACCTTTTTTCTCCAGTGAATAGCACAGTGTCTGGCACATAGTAAGCACTAATAAATGCTTGCTGAGTGACTATCACATGATTTGTTTATTAAAAGTGTATACCGAATTTTGATGAAGTATTAACAAAATTTCTGGGTTTCTGTTGCCTATTTTGGAGGGGTTGTATATTTTAAAAATTTTGATGAATTTTTCAAGTGATGTTTCTTTTTGCCTATGGATATACATAATAAAACCAAATCCACTGACTCCTTAATTTGCCTGTCTATGGAGGCCCTGAGAGGTATCCTTATTATTTGAGACAACCTCCTTTTATTTTCTGCTTCCATTCATGGTGAGCACATCACAATAGCTATCATCAGTTCTTCTAGTAGGCCATCTTCCTGCAGGTCACTGTACAACAGTGATTTTCAGATTGTTGTCTAGGGACATCTGGGAGACACCAAGACCCTTTCAGGGAGTCCTCGATATCAAAACTATTCTCATAACAATACTAAGATATTTTAATTTATAATACAGTACATATTTATAGATTATAATACACATTGAGTAGGCTCAATAATTTTTAAGAGGATAAAAAAGTCATGAGACCAAAAAGTTGGAGAACTGCTCAGGGTATATTGCTAAATATTTAAAAGTGAGGAGGGGGTGGGCGGCTGGGGTGGTGGGGAATGTGTACACAACATACTTTAAAATTTAGTCTGCGTTATCAGTATTTTTTTCTTCATCACTTTTTAAAGTCTAGACAAGCAACAAAACCATAAATCAAGTTCTGATTTGTATTGTTTGTTGATTTTCAGAGTGTAAATGCACACACTGAAAATTTAACAATTAGCTCTTTTGAGCTGGTTCAACCTTACTGCAGCTTACACTTAGAACTACGGCTATACAGAAATCTTGTATTTGGAGCACCAACAATTAACTTAATGCCCATGGGTGATCTAATCTGTGATTCTTAGCCCCCTAAAGCACCAGGATAACCAATTAACATCAATTAAATTTTTACAAGGAAATATTTACTCCAAAGAAACAGTTAAAACAAATATGAATATTTTCTCCTAACACCTGAGGGAAACACTCTTCTCTATTCCTCCTCGGTTTCTAGGGAGAATGAGTGCAAACTTAACACAGTTTCTATATAACATTTGGTTACCAGATTCACTTCCAACTGAAGCACAGGGCTGGATAAGTCCTAGGTTCCTTAGATCAGTGGTGTCAAACTCAAAGCTGGCTAACTTAGAAAACCACAAATGAACATAATCTATGCTGTATTTTCATTTAGTTAAACCTTTCTCAATTACGTTTTAATCTGGTTCAAAAGGACTGCACTGACCTGGCTGGCTGTAAAGCAAGTCATTGGTTTTTGCACAGAACCATCATTTCCAGTAGTTCCAGTCACCTTCCCTTCCCAGTCCCTACCTCCATTTTGAGGAGGGGCCCAGACTCATCATGCTTCACCCTACAGACTTCATTCTACACACCTGGCTTCATCTGCCTTCTCCCTCTGCCCCTGAGGACACCTTCTCCCATTGGTGAGTTCTTCCCAGAACCTTCATTGAGGAAAGGGCCCCAACCTGCTCCCCCTTACTCTTCATTATTTATGGTAAAAAAATAATATTGCATTAATTCATATACTGTGGGTTAAATGTTCAGTCATGGGTTATATGGTAGAGGGAAAATATTCCTCAGATCAAAGATAGACTCCCAGTTAAGGGAAGGATATTAGTCTCTCTTCTTCCATCTGAGCTAGTGAAATGATTTCTCTCTTCTCTATGTTTCTGCTGCTCTTAACTGAATGATAAAAACTTAGTCTTGGAAAGGACCTCATAGTTCATCCAGTCGTAACTCCCATTTATTTCAAGAGTCCTCTCTCTCTATCTGACCAAGATGAACAATTTACAACCTCCAAAGGCTATTCATCTCAGTTTCAGAATGCTCTAAAGACCAACAAAAATAATTCTTTAAATCAAGCTAAAATCTGCTTTTCTGTAACTTCTACCCATTGGTGCTAGTTGGATCTCTGGGTATAAATCTAATCCCTATTTTTTTACATGAATATAATTTGAATACTATTTGTATACAACTAATATTCCTTGAAGACAGCTATCCTGTGCCCCATTCCTTACCATTCATTTGGTACTTACATCCATTATGCATTTTGACTTATGTTTTTATATGTATATGTCTTATCATTTTACTCAATTGTAAATTCCTTGAAGGTAGAGACTGAACCATTTGTTAACAGCTTTAAATTCTATTAAATAATATGAATATAACAAAACAAACTGGAAGGAGAATTGTATGAAGTTACTGAAGGTCAGTGTAACTGAGTTCTGCCAAACCTTAAAGTAGTGCTTCTCAACCTTCCTAATGCCGTGACCCTTTAATACAGTTCCTCACGTTGCAGTGACCCTCAACCATAAAATCATTTTCGTTGCTACTTCATAACTGTAATCTTGCTACTGTTATGAATCGTAATGGAAATATCTGATATGCAGGATGTATTTTCATTGTAACAAATTGAACATAACCCACACGTTGAGAACTGCTGCCCTAAAGCAAGGATTTTTAACCATTTTTAAGTCGTGGACCTTGGTGGCAGTCTCGTAAAGCCTATGAATCCACCTTCTGGGAATAATGGTTTTAAGTACATAAAATAAAATGTACATGATTACAAAGGAAATCAACTATATTGAAATACTGTTATCAAAATATTTTTAAACACAAGTTCACAGAAACTTGTAAGAACCCTTGACTTAAAGGAAGAAAGAAGGAAGTGACTTGCCCAGGGTCACATAGCTGAGTCATGATTTGAATTAAGGTCTTCCTGATTTCACTTTATTTGCTTCCTGTGCCCCCTATCTGCCTCATTTCAATTAGAATTCTTGGATTAGAATATTTTAAAGTCTAATTGCTGACTCCTGATCAGAGATCTGCTATTCCTAATCTGGGTTTGGGTCTGAGAAATAGTGGACCTTCTGCTGGGCTCAGCCACTAATAGTTATTTGGGAAGTGTTGTTGGTTCAGAATAACAACTGCAGGCTTCTCTTTGGTCTGGAATTCCTGCCCTGATACTCCTCTGGGCTAGAAGCAAGAAGTGAGACCCCTGAGAACTGCTCCTAGGATCTGAGCCATACCTTTGTTGTTTGCTTCTGAACCAGCTCCTTTCCTCATACAAAGCCCAGAGTTTGCCCTAGTTGGAGTTCAAGGTGGTGTAGGCTTCCCCCTTCTCAGTCCTCCCTGGATGTAGTTAACCCATTCCTTTTCCATTCTTTATCTTCTTCAAACTTTCTGAAGCATCTGACATTCATGACCATGCCTTTCTTGATATTCTCTCCTCTCTTGGCCTCCATGACACTATTTCCTTGATATCTTACCTAACTGATCACTTTTTTTCAGCTTCCTGGACTAACTCCTTTTCTTTCTCCCTTTTCCTAAGTATGAAATTCCCACAGGGACTTTTTTCCTAGCATTCAAGACCTCCCAACTTATCTTTCTAAGCTTTTCATTCACTTCTCCATTTCACTTATTACAGTCAAATAGCAGCATTCCCCTTCCTCTGACCTCACTACATCTTTTCTTCCCTCTGGGCTTAGAATCATCTCTTCCTATATACCAGACTGTTAAAATCCAACCCTTCTATCAAGGTCTAGTTCAGGTACCACCTACACTGTGAAGTCTTCCATAATCCAGCCCCCATCTCCAACAAAATGTATGTATTCTTTATCAGAGAGGTGGGGTGATGGAGGGGAGGGCAGAGTGGGGGGGAGGGCTGATGAATATTCACATTTCTGTAGAGGGAGAGGGACAGGGTGGAGAGTGGATGGGGGGGGGGCAGGATAGGAAGAGGGGACATTTAATC
>CM053587.1:231034719-231057994 GCA_028646515.1 Pseudochirops corinnae
TTCCTTCCTTCCTTCCTTCCTTTCTTTCTTCTTCATATTTCTAGTTAAATAGTACCTGGTACGTAAGAACTTAAGAAATACTTGTTAACTTACTGTGACAGACTAAAAAATTCTGGGATTCTGTGAAACTGTCACAAATGCTCAGTCAACTACATCTACTACATCATCTACATCTAATTCAATAATCCAACAAACATTCATTACATACCTTCTATAAGCAGAGTGGTATCTTGGGCCCTACAGATTTTAAGACAAAGATGAAAAGCAATTTCTAAAGGAGTTTGCGTTTGAGGTTATAACTGGAAATTATTCTCATGGAGTTTTTTGATTGCAGAAGTTTCTATTCTGTTAAAAAGTTCTCTGTATTGTGTAGTGAATAGGGCACTGGACTTGGAGTCTGAAAGATCTGGGTTTAAATCTCACCTCAAACATTTATTAACTTTGTGACCCTAGTCAAATCATTTACTTTCTCTGGAGTCAAGAAATCAGTGCACTAGTTCTATCACTAATAAGTTCTGTGAATTTGGATCATTGGGTCAAAGATCAAGATCTGGAAAGGATCTCAGAAGCCATGTCAGCCAGCATTTGCATTTTGCAGATGAAAAATTAAAACCCAAGTATATTAAGTGATTTGACAAAGATCACACAGATAATAACTATAAAGCAGAGAGAGTTAAACCAAGTTTCTTTAGCTCCAGAGACAGTATCTTTTTTCCACCGTACCCCACTGATGTCATTCAATCTGTGTGAGCCTCAGTGTCCTTAGACATTAGAATATGAAAATGAATGAGATTTGATTTCATGACCTCTAAGGCCCTTTCTACTTCTAGATCTATGCTCCCCACAATGAGCATAATAATGTGACCTCATGAAAAGCAAACAATTTGAGCCTTATACAAAAATATAATTAACAATGTTTGTGACATTCATTAGTTTTTTATAATCTTTTGTAGGATCAAATTTCAATTTATATGTGGACCAAACACATAGAGCTATGCCCTTATGGAACACCTATCAGTTATACTAACTGAATGGTGCAAAAAAGTTACTAGTTTCTAAGAGAAAGATATTTTCTGTGAAGGATTGTGGTCTCTGGAATTGCCCTCCCATTTCTCATCTAAAAGATCTGTACTAGGCAAAGTCCAGTTCTCATCCCATCAGGTGTTTGCCCCAAGATGTGAGGCAAAGTGTATGGATCTTTGAAAAAACAATCTTACAAAACAAGTGAGATAGTATTTTCTTCCCCTGACAGGAAATATGCATTGTGTTTCTCACCGACATGTTATGGCCCTCTGTGTCACAAATGAGGTCAAGGACTGTCCTTGTGGAATTTTAAAGAATTTGATCTCAAGTTCTGTGGAAATCTTAAAAGCAAAAGTTCAAAACTTTGTAAAGTTTTTAACATGAGCATAACAGTACCTCTAGTCCATAAGAAGTAAGAGAAACCAGTGATTAAATGAGTATAAAACCTTTGGAGAAGAAATAAATCATTACCTATTAATATAAGCATAAAGGTAGAGCTTTAGAAGGACCATATAAAAAGCCAAAGTGATTAGTGAATTACTGTTTGTATTATATTATATAAATATGCATACAGACAGGCACAGAATCTGTCTTGGCATTCATTACTAAGGATATCAGGATGCTGGAGATGGATGCCTGCTGGTTTCAGACAGAAATCACTCCAGTGTTCCTCCTTCTTGACCTCAGGGGAGGTTTATGGGAAAGGCAGGAAGGGGGCAAGAGGTGTCCTAGGAACTGAAGCTTCTCTGCCAGCACAGGGAGGCAGAAGCCAGATGCAGGGCCAAGAGACTGTCAATGCCAGAATCCAAGACTGGGTGGGGGAAAGGGGAGGGAGTGGATGGAGAGATCTGTGTGGGAGAATTATGCAGGAGGACTCTCGATGCTGCTGCTGGAACTCTTCTCCCTAGTAAATACCAAAGCAGTGATTCTTCATTTCTCTTCTCCCTTTTGGCTCTCTTGCTCCTCCCAGTGTGGAGACATATCTTTGTTTCTTTATTTTTTACCAATTAGTTTTTTCAATTAACAGCACTACTTTTCTTTCTCTCCCTCCTCCATTGAGAAGGAAAAAAAGAAAAACCAAACAAATATGCATAGTCAAGCAAAACAAATTCCCACATTGGCCATTTCCAAAAATGTGTATCTCAGGAAAGAGGGAAATGACCCATATAATACAAAGATATTTATAGCAGCTCTCTTTTGTGGCGGTGAAGAACCGGAAATTTAGGGGTGCCTATCAAGTGGGGAATGGCTGAACAAATTATGGCATATTTTTGTTTCTTAAAAATTTGCTTCCATCTCTCTTTACTTTGTCTCTTCAGCCAGCTATTGTGATCAGAGTGGTTAACTACTGCATTGCTGGTCTATGTGTGTAATTACTCATGTGCAGCAGAGAGGAGAAGCCTAAATAAAAAGGAAAGGAAAGGAAAGGAAAGGAAAGGAAAGGAAAGGAAAGGAAAGGAAAGGAAAGGAAAGGAAAGGAAAGGAAAGGAAAGGAAAGGAAAGGAAAGGAAAGGAAAGGGGAAAGGAAAAGAGAAAGGATAGGAAAGGAAAGGAAAGGAAAGGAAAGGAAAGGAAAGGAAAGGAAAGGAAAGGAAAGGAAAGGAAAGGAAAGGAAAGGAAAGGAAAGGAAAGGAAAAGAGAAAGGAAGTAACAATAGAGAATTTCTATGAGGTTCACAGAGAGGGAAAGGGCCTTAGCCACACAGTGTCTGTGCCAATATATCTCCTGATGGTCCATCTGCACAGTCCTGGTCTTGGAGTCCAGTAGTGATAATCTATCTCACCTCAAGATATTGCCTTTAGCTGCCATTTCTATCCCTCTTGCAAGGCTTGCTTCCTGTCTTCTCTGGCTGGCTGCTTCTCCTCCTGCCCCTTCCTCACTTCAATGATCCCTACTTTCTTATAGACTCTTAGGACAGAAGGACTGGCTTGTCAAAGTCCAGCCCTGTCAGTTACAAGGCCAGGGCAACCATGGAGAGATGACAAATATTCATCTGTGGTTGGGATGGACAAATGGACATCAGTAAGCAAGTGGTTGTTGTGAGTCACAAAGGAAACAGTGAGTCTAAAGCCCCAGTAGTCACGTATGTACAGTTTGTTATTTGGTGAGGACAGCTGTTCATCCACAAACCTCCTGGGTGGATAATGACAGGGCAGAATCATACACTCATAAGATTGTAAATTTAGTACTAGAAGGGACCTCAGAGGTCATCTAGTCCAACCCTATAATTTTATGGAGGAGGAAATGGAGGCTCAGAGGAGTTGGATGACTTTCTCAAGTTATTTCAGGTTATTATAGATAACAGAGCTGTGATTCATACTCAAATTCTCTGACTTCATATCTAATACTCTTTCCCCACTGTCAAACTTTCTGATTTAGGTATAGTTTGGGAAGTTTGTTACTGATCATATTTGCAGAGGATTTTACAACCTGTCGGGCCCTGGGTAGTCTTTTTTTTGTTCTTGCCTTCTCTAGCCTGTTCATATGGATGCTAAGACCCAAGTGTTTGGGGAGATGGGGGAGGGAGGAAATCTGTGTCTCAAATCCATCATATATCATCTGAAATTTCATTGTCAGAGCCCCTTGAAATGAGGTTTGGGGTTACATTATTCCTGAAGATATTTAAATAAGAGCTACAAAGATTTTTCTACCAAGACTGAGGCCTTGGGAGAGAGATGACAATCATAATACTAGGAGGAGGAGAAGAGACAGAGAGACAGAGAGAGAGAGAGAGAGCACACTCATTATTCTTTTAAGGGGAAGAGACTCCTTAGCTCTTACCTCTAGCTACATCCCAAAAGGTGGCAATGGAGAAAGGTGGGAAAAGGGCACAGTGACAGTCATCAACAGGAAATAATAATTGTAAGAGGGCAGACCCAGAAAAAAAAGCAGTGTGGTGACATTACCAAAAGATACTAGAGGCCTTGTAGTTATCAGTAACCCCTTTATGCTTTTGTCCTGGTCATGAGTGTTCTCTGTATGTATGATCCCTGTATGTTTCCTCTTCTCACCAACAGTGTTTCTATTTGTAGGAGAGTGCTTTCCAGGTTTGGGGGCCCAAGAATTTTGTTCCTACTTTTCTTGTAATAATATTTCATGAAAAATCTTTACTTTGAACTAATTGTGTCTTCTGACTGACAAGTAAAACTAAACCCCTTGGTGGGGGCTTGTAAGCTATGGTTTTGATCTGTAGAGTACCTTGAATCTGGGTAGCTTTTTGGGGGTAGAAGGTACACATGAGAGGAATGTGTCCCAGGTGCTAGGTAAGTTAGAAGGGATTAAAGTTATCCCTTCCACATTCAGGGGGTTAGGGGGTGGCACCCTGTGATCAGGAAAATCTACATGATTTTTTTGGCTATTTGGACCAGAGAAGAAGTTTGAATTATTATGGTATTAAAATATAAAATATGCTGATATTATACAATACTATACATATATGTTTATGCATTTTTGAGTTTCTAAATTTTTCTACTTTCTACTTCTACTGCACCTAATTTGTCTACTGGCCTTCTCGTGTCATCTGTGGCTTCTGAAAAACTCCAAAAAAATTCCCATTTAATATCTTATGCCAAACCACAATATAATGAAACTGTGAAGGGAAAAGTCACAATGTGGAAGGTATAACTGTATTCTGTATAGTAATCAACTGTGGTATAAGCTTAGACTTCCAGTTTTCATAAAGATTATAAATATACATCTTTTATGGAAAATTTCTTAAGGTGATTTATATAAATACTTGCAAGATGGTCTTACCTGAAAGGGATTCAAAAAGGTCGAAATGGTTATCAGTTTTTACAAATAAATCATTGAAGAAAATATATTTTAAAACTATTTTTGTTTAAATGTGCATTTTGCCCTAAGCAGTCTTTCTAATGAAATTAGAAAGGACACAAGAATGACTTATAGGTGATCCTTGAAGAAATATAATTTAGAATCCCTTGAGCATTGAGAATCCTTGTGGTGTGGTTAATGGGCCCCATAGCTCTCCATAAATGCTCTCTGCAATAGTTCCTTCAATTTTTGTACAAAGTTGGAGATATTCTTCTAGGTCTGCATCTCCACTCCCAATCCAATAAGCATTTATTAGAGTCCGACTTATGTCCTTGGGATACAAAGACAAAATGAAAAACAGTACCTGCCCTCAAGAAGCTTACACTCTATTGGGAAAATACAGCAAGAAGACAAATAAAAAAGAAACACGACAATTTGAGGAGGAGGAAGGCAGAACAAGCAGTGGTACTCTAACTCTGCATTCTGCACCTATTAGCACCTGCTAACATTTGAGGACTGTTGCCAACAAGCCTATTTTCCAGTTGCATAAGATAGCAAAGGAATAATGGAGTATCTCCAATGAGCATCTGTGTTTCTCTCCAACAATCACTTGCTACTTTTTCAGGACCTCTTCAGCACCCCTTGTACTAAGGCTTCCTACCCAGAAAAGTGAATATTATTCTTTGAAGACAACCTGTGGCGGGGAGAGAGGGGTCCTAATCAGGCTTTATTCCTGTCCCATGGCTTGGACCCATGTCTCGGTTGACACCAGCCTTGTTAGAACTGTGTGCCCTACTTCCCACTAGTTTCTCCATATGTTCCATAGCCTATCCTTCCTTCTCTGAGTGAACTTGGCTTGGTTGGCAAGTCTTTACCAGAAATAGATGCTTTGGTAGCCAGTTTCCAGGTACCCCCTTTCCCAACTGTCTTTGAGGAATAAAGGATCATGATAAGGGCTAAAAGGAACTTCAGAGTCCATCTAGTCCAATCCTTATAATTTTGCAAATGAGGAAATTAAAATTACACACATACGGAAGAGCGTAAAAGGGAAAAGTATATAAGAAGCAAGCCCAGTCAGAATATCTCAGTTCCCACATGGTTGCACTGCTCTAGGACTTTTCTTTACTTTTCCACCATTCTCCAGGAAGCTTTAAGATCCCCATCTACCAAGCAGCTAGAGTGCACAATGGATAGAGCACTGACCTGAGAGTCAGGGGGACTTGAGTTCAAATGTGAGATACTTCCTAGCTGTGTGACGCTGCAGGTCACTTAACCCTAATGACCTCAAAAAAAAAACCCAACCCAAAACAAAACCCCAGAGATCCCATTTATCTCAGGACTCCTTATCATCACCACTGTCTGTTCCTCTGACTGGATGGTGCAATCACAAACTCTAAACTTTCATCTAAGAGGCAAGCCCAGATCAGAGCATCCCCTCATTTCTAATCTGGCTGTGCCACTTTGGGACTTTAACATTTCAACTATGGCTCTGTATCAGATACCCTCATTCTCCCCTCCCCCCCAATCCCTTTTAACTTCTTTTTAGGTTTTGTCTTTCTCCCTGATATTGTAAGTAAGGTTTACTGTCTCTTTTTTCATTTTGTTTCCCCAGAGCTTAGCTCTTTGGCTGGCACATAGTAGGCACTTAATAAATGTCTATTGACTGTTAAGTGCCTACTACGTTTCAGGC
The DNA here is from genome assembly GCA_028646515.1 of Pseudochirops corinnae. Classification (NCBI taxonomy): domain Eukaryota; kingdom Metazoa; phylum Chordata; class Mammalia; order Diprotodontia; family Pseudocheiridae; genus Pseudochirops; species Pseudochirops corinnae. Next base: position 231,041,204 of record CM053587.1, read on the forward strand.
ATTATCCTTGACCCTTTACAAACATCTCATTTGATTCTCACAACAAACCTGGGTTGTAGGTGCTATAATTAGCTCCCAGTTACAGCTGAGGAAATTGAGACAGAGGGAGGCCAAGTGACTTGTCCATGGTCATACAGTTATAAAGTATCTGAGGCTGAATTTTTATTCAGATTTTTCAAACACCTGGCCCAGAGTTCTATCTACTGCACTACTTAACAGCCAACATAGTAAACAGTGAAGCTAAGATTTGAACGTGAATGCTCTGACTCTGGAGCTAAGGTTCTTTGTATTACACAGTGCTACTGACCTGAACTAGGGAGGCTCTATGAATGAAGGAATGAATGAAAAAGCATTTATTAAGCTCTGACTAGGTACAAAACACTAAGCACTGGGATACAAATAGAAAAGCAAGTCTTCTGTTTTCAAGGGTGCTTTGTACTATACAATGCGGCTGCCTTGAATTGGGAGGTTCCATGAATGAACGAATCAATCAATTAATGAAAAGGCATTTAGTAAACACTTACTAAGTGCAAAGAACAAAGTGCAAAGATGGGGATACAAAGAGAAAAGCCTGTCTCTGCTGTCAAGAAGCTCATGGGACATTGGTCATCTTGCCTTGCAGTGGTAGAACTGTGTAGCACAAAAACCTGTAACTACCATTATAGGCTATAGGGCACGATGAGCTTAGATGGAAGAATCTGTCTGTGGAGTAAGGATCTCCAGAGTTATGAGTTGCTATGATTGGGCAAAAAAGACACAATTTGATGGTCAATCATCTGCTGAGGAATTTCTTACTTAGCTAGACTGGTTTGGTGATAATAGATACACAGTCATATTTATTGATTATATAGCAGGTTCGCTTAAATATAGAAGTGCTTAAAGATATTTCAATCTTGCAGTAGCACAGGGCTCTGTGAATATAGCAAGTAATTAAAATAATTTGTCATTTGTCATTTTATTCTCTAAGACACTTATTTTAGACATTAAAAATGTCTAAAATAACATTTAAAAACATTTCGTATCAGTTCTTTTCTAATGGGTCTATTGGGTTTTAATTTATTATTTATCACATATTTTCAAAACAGTATTTTCTCATTGAAACCTTCATATAAAATTAAATAATATGTATTTAATGTTTAAAAAAATGAATTGTATAGCACACCTAGCACCTTCTGGTTCTTTTTCCTGCACTTAACCACCATTTCTATAGAAGGAGAAAGGGTATCCACAGTCCTGAGGGCCATCTTATATTTTTATCTTTTTAGTGACTTGCCCTGGGCAAAGAATCCATCTCTTAGTGGTCTACCTGGGGGTAATCAGCCTCTCTGTAATTTGGGCAGCAGAACGGAGTCTGTCCCTGGGACCACCCTTGAAACATTTCCTGCCTTTCCTGCCATGATAGATGCTTTGAGAATCTAAGGTCACTGCTTCTCTCTCCCTCCCTCCCCCTACCCCAGACTGAGCCTGAGCCTAAGGCATAAGGCTTTTTTGGAAAATAGAGCTGATCATTTCAGGGACATTCCCCAAACACCTAGGTAACAGTGTAGTGAATGAAAAAGTGAATGTTAATTTTTAAAATTGTTCCATAGAATGCCAAGTAACTTAAAAAAAAAAACCCAAACCCCAAACTGTGAAGTAGCAAAAGGAGATGTGAATTAATCTCTGGGAACAGGAACACAATGAATGCAACACAGAGACAAAAACCATTGAATAAGTGGCCTGGTTTCTAGGTCATAGACGGCTCCTTCCTAAAAAAGCAGATCTTTCTCAATGAGGCTCTCAGTTTCTGTAAATGCCTTCATATTCATCTCCCTAGCTCACACATGAGAGGGAACTGAAGGTTAATGAGCCTAGACAATCTGGTGTGAAATTTTTCTTAGCTAAGGCTGTTATCATGGGAGGTGTGGCTGTACCCTTCTTCCCTAGAATTTGTTAGGCTTTTCTAAACACAGACAATAAGTTTTTGGCATTTGGATTTGAGAAAAAAAGGGTGTCTCATTTTATATGCATTAAAAAACACAAAACTAGCATTTTAGTAAGCATTTAACTCTCTTCCTCCCCTAGCAAAAAGTACTTGTCATGTTGTGAAACTATATATAATTCCTTTGATGCATCTGTGCTCTTATCAATGGGGGGCAGTGGGACATTCCTTCCAATGGTATCAATTATAACTCTTCCAAGCTTTCTCATCCTGTGCGTTTTTTTGTCCGTGTATTTTTTTATTTCCTCTATAAACCATCTGGCCAAAGCCTTCCTCTGGGTTTTAAAAAATATCTTATGCATTTAAAATATTTGTTTAATATATGTTTTTTAAAATATTTTATGTACAGTCTTCAGACTGTTCATTTGTTATACTTTACTCTAGATACTCAGTGGATAGAGTGCTGGGCCTGTAGTTAAGAAGACCTGAGTGCAAATGTGGCCTTAGATACTGGCTTTGTGATCCTGGGCAAATCATGTAACCACTGCCTGCCTCAGTTTCCTTACCTATAAAGTAGGGATAATATAGTACCTACCTCCCAAAGTTGTTATGAGGATCAAATGAGATAATATATATAAGGGTATAACATAATGCTATAGTCTATAGTTGGCACTTAATGAATACTTGTTACCTTCTGTCTTTCCTGTTACATGACCACTGCACCCCCTTTTCCATGAATTTGTGTCCTTGGTGGTTTTTGCTTGTTTGCAAGGTTTGGTCTGTTCTCCTATTATTCAATTCTGGACCTGACTTATTGTCTCTCTGTAGTGCCTGCCAAAAATTATATGGAGCAATTAATTTGTGTATTAAATCAATTCAGTTAGTATATTTAAGGAACTGACATTTCATGATGCCTAATAATTTACCCTCATGACAAAACCACTTCCTTGGCTTCAATTATTAACTCTATGTGAGCAGAATTCCCAAATCTATACCTCTAGCCCTAGACCCTATCTTGGCTAGATTGTACATTTTCACCTAATGAACAAAGAGTAATGGAGTCAAATGAGCACTGGATTTGGGTTCAAATCCCAACTCTGTTTCCTATGACCAGTCTGGCTTTGGGCACATCACTTAACCTTTCTAGGCCCCAGTTTTTTCATCTGTAAAGTAAGAGGGTTGGAAGATTGTCTCTGACTCCCTGTCCAGCTTTAAATCCACGATCCTATGACAGTTCCTCCTGGATGTTCCATTGGTAACTCAAGTTCAATATATTTAAAATGATGGACACATCATTTGCTCCCTGTAGCCTGTTACTTGTCATGACTTCTCTGCCACTCTCAGTCTTACTATTATTCTACCTATTGACCTATGTCCATCGGATCATGACGTCATAAATTTAGAACTAGAATTGACCTTATAGGCCATCAAGTCCAGCCCCCTCATTATACAGATGAGAAAATGGAGGCACAGAGAAGTTAAGAGATTAACCCAGGATCATAGGACTTGCATGACCTCTGGCACTGGGTCAGGATGTCATATGTTATAAGCCCTAGACAAGGCGTTTGAAACTCCAGCAGTCTCCCCTACCTCCCAAGATTCCTCTTAGGGTATATAGAAAGCAAGGTTGGGGAGCTTGCACCGCACATGCAAAGGAAATGAACTCTCTATTTCTCTAATACCTGGATTGGAACTGGGAGACTTACCCTGAACCTGGCTGTCCCTTGGTTCCCCTCACCCCTAGTTTCATAAGTAGATCCAATAGGGGCAGGACACAAGGAGTCTGAAAATCCACTTGGTGTGCCAGTCATATAATTAAATGACTCAGTATAATAGATAAGCAAACATGCCTTCTGTCAAGAGAGTAAATAATGTCTCACCCATGTACATTTGCTTATTTTTTCAGCTGTATGCAGTTGTTACAAATTTTTTTAAAAAAAGGTTTATTTGAAAGCATTACTAGAGATTCATAGTAGCCTTTTGTCATTATCAACTTCATTAATTGTCATTGTGAACAAGCATTTGTTGGTACAATGCTAAGAGCAGAGAACACAGATACAAGTAGAAAGATTGTTCTGGCCTTAAAGGGTCTTACATTCTAATGAAAGCCTACATATAAAAGGAAGCTGAAGCGCTGGAGAGGGTAACCCAGCCCAGAGGCAAAGTATAGAAATTCCAGAATGCATCCTAGAGAGGAATGAGATATAACCGGCCTGGACACCCTCCTCAAATGCAGTTTCTAGAAGGAGTCATCCTATCAGAGGGAGAGATTGCAGGAGCAAGGGGTACTTCCAATGTATGAATTCAAGGGCTGGAATGAAGCTACAGGATGAAGAGCTAGGCATGATGCATGATGAGGCTTCAGGATAGTAGAGGAAGTCTGGAGTGCAGCCTGGAAAAGAAGGAATTGGTCATTAGGGAGGTTTTATAAAAGAATATTGGTGAGAATCACTCCAGATCACAAGTCCTGGATAATCAGTCAATAAGCTATTAAGCACCTATTATATGACAGATACTGTGCTAACCACTGGGATGTAAATATGAGAAAAATAAAGAAGACAGTCCTTGCCCTCAAGTAGTCTACAAGTTAATGGGGGAAAAGCAACACAGAAAAGGAAGCTGAAAAGTAGGGGGAGGGGAAGATGAGCCCAACACAGTGGCATGGTGAATTCAAAGCTGTCTCAGAGTAGTACAGCTAGGGAAGAAAGGAGGATAGGTTTACCTCTACATCAGCAGAGTGGATACCCATGTAAGTTATTTTAAAAAAAAAATACATAATACATATATATTCTTTTTTCCCAATTAAAAGTTAAAACAATTTTTTAAACATTTTAAAAAAAGTTTTGAGTTCCAAATTCCATTCTTTCTTCCCTCCCTCTCCTCTTCCCTCCCTGAGACAGTAAGTAATCAGATATATTAATGTATTTTGAATTTAATTATCAATGTTCACGTTGTTCCCACAGTAGAATGTGAATTTTTTGAGGACCAGGACAGCATAATTTTTGTCTTTGTATTCCCAGCACCAACACAGTACTTGATACAAAAGGTAGTAGTCACGAAATGAATGCTTGCTGACTGAATGAGTCAATGAGCGAGCACTGAACCACTGAAGTGTCAAAGTGATTTTCATTAAGAAAGACTTCTTTTCTGTATCTCCCCATGGTGATCAATACATATTTGTGGAAAGAACATATGGTTCTTAAGTATAACAGATGATTGTCTTATTAGAATAAAGTACAACAGATGATTGCCTTATTAGATTAAATAATATCCTGAAAGACATCTGAGATTCATTCATTCATCAAACATGCATGGGTATGATACAATAGTGAATAAAAGCATAGGCTTATGTCTTTTCTCAAGAAGCCTACAATCTAGTAGAGGAATATCCACTAGTCGGTCAATAAACATTCATTAAGCACCTACAGCATACCAGGCACTATGCTAAGCACTGGGGAAATTTTAAAAAAAGACAAAAGATAGTCTCTCTTCTCAAGGAGTTCACAGTTTACCTCACTGCACCCATTTCTTTAAAAAAAATCTGAGAACAAGGATTGTATTTTAATCATCCAACTATTGTACCTTCCCTCAATCATAATATAAGCTTAAAAATGAATAAAAAAGCATTTCAATGCCAATGATATGCCAAGACCTTTGCATATGGTTGTTGAGCAAATTAATGAATTAAACAAATATTGACATGGAACTAATGCTGTCACTAGGTATAATAATCATTGTAGGACAGCTAGATAGTGCCGTGGATAGAGCACTGGGATTAGAATCAGGAAGGCATCTTCACGAGTTCTAATCTGACCTCAGAAATTTACTAGCTCTATGACTCTGGGCAAGTCACTTAACCCTGCTTACTTCAGTTTCCTCATCTGCAAAATAAGCTGGAGAAGAAAACGGCAAACCACTCCAGTATCTTTGCCAAGAAAACTCCAAATGGGGTCACAGAGTCAGACGTGACTGAAAAGCTACTGAACAACAAAGAATTATCATTTTGCTGATAGACTTTTTGTGAAGTACTTTATAAACTATGAAACATTAGATAAATGTAAGTTAATATTGTTATTAAATCTCTATGACATATAAAATAATATATGACCTCGTCATGTGTATGTAGCCTTTCCACTTACGTTGATGAGTCGGATCCCTCAGAGCAAACCTAGTTAGCTGTACCTCTCAACCTTTAGTGTTCTGGAGATAACTCCTGAAGTGTTGTGGGGTTCTCTAATGCTATCATCTTGAGCTCCCCATTCTGGTGTGTTCTCCCTAACATCAATCACCTGTTATAGTTTATCTGCCTTATGTAACTGATACCCTTGAATTATTATTCCCTAGTGTCTTTTTTTTTTGGAGGGGGGAAGGCAGGGCAATTGGGGTTAAGTGACTTGCCCAAGGCCACATGGCTAGTAGGTGTTAAGTGTCTGAGGCTGCATTTGAACTCAGGTCCTCCTGACTCCAGGGCCGGTGCTCTATTCACTGCACCACCTAGCCGCCCCTTCCCTAGTGTCTTTTAACTAATTAATATCAATTAGCTTTTACAAAGAGATACTTACTCAGAATATACAGCAAGATAAAAGTACAAAAATATGTCCTTGTGCTAATTAAACTCCAAAGAATTATTTTATAGAGCTAGAAAAAAATGATCACAAATTTCAACTGGAAAATCAAAAGGTCAAGAATATCAAGGGAACCAATGGGAAAAAAATGGGAAGGAAGAGGACCTAGTAGTACTAGATCTCAAATTATCCTGCAAAGCTGTAATCATCAAAACAATTTGGTCTTGGGTAAGAAACAGAGAGGTTATTGAGTGAAACAGATTAAGTATGCAATATACAGAAAAAAATGAACACAGTAACCCAGTGTCTGACAAACCCAAAGATCCCAGCTATTAGGTCAAGAAGTCACTATCTGACAAAAACCATTGGGAAAATCAGAAAGTAGCCTGTCAGAAACAAGGCATAGACCAACGTGGAAAAAAAAATGTTCTAAATCATTAATAATTAGAGAAATGCAAATTAAAACAGTTCTGAGGTACAACTTACGCTGATCTAATTAAGATGACAAAAAGAGGAAAATGACAAATGCTTGCGGGGATGTGGGAAATAGGGACACTAGAAAGTAATTTAGAACTATGACCGAAAGTTTATTAAACAGTGCATACTCTCTGATCCAGTAATACTACTAGCAGGGTTACACTCCAAGGAGATCAAAGGAAGAAGAAAAGGACCCTTATATATAAAAAAATTTTAGCAGCTCTTTTTGTGGTAGCAAAGAATTAGAAACTGAGAGGATGCCATCAATTGGGGAACAACAGAACAATCTGTGGTATATAGATGTGATGGTTATTGTTGTTCTTTCTTTGCTCTCGAAGAGGACCAATGACATCAGAAGGGTGATGTCTTGACCTTCAGGTGAATTGGATTTAAGTGAGGCAGAACTATGCAAAGTTATCAGCATCACTCTCTCCTTCAGGATCATGTGATGGAATACTTTTGTGCTGTAAGGATTGATGAATGGGATGGTTTCAAAGAAATCTGAGAAGACATGTATGAACTGATGCTAAGTAAAGTGAGCAGAAGCAGGAGAACAATCTATGCAATAAAAGCAACATTGTAAAGATAATTAACTTTGAAATTCAGATTTAGTAACTCAGATCAACACAATGACCCACCACAATGCCAAAGGATTCATGATGAAATATGCTATCCACTTCCAGATAAAGAACTGGTGAACTCAAAAGTGCAAATTGAAGCACATTTTTTCTATTTCTTTTCTTTCTTTCTTATTTTTGGAACATAGCTAATGCAGAAATTTGTTTTTACATTACTATACATATTTGTAATAGGTTTTGTTTTTCTTGCCTTCTCACTGGATAGTGGAGTGGAAAGAATTTGGAACTAAAAAAAAAAAGAATAAAAAAAGTCTGTGCTTAAAAAAAAATCTCCCCAACACTCAGACACACATACTCCCCTATATTACCTTGGTCTCTGGGGAGAATCAACTCAAACTTAAAGTAAGGTCACTTCCAAATGTGGCATAGCTAACAGAGTTGTTCCCTTGCTTGGAGGAGTCAGGATCTTGCCTGCTGATTCAATCCACTATTAGGCTGGTTTCTGATTACTTTTCAGGACTGTGCTCACAAACTGAACTTAGTTGTCTATAAATTTTGGCATGAATTTCTATCCCTAGACCTCTGGTACTCTACTGATCTTTGAAAATGCAAGGTCGCTGTCTCGTCTGTTCCATCTCCAATATTCCTGCTCATAAGGCAGGAGATAGACACAATGGTGATAGAAGCAAATAAAGGCTTACTGCTCATGACTTCATGATGACCAGAATGGGGAGCATAGGCTGCTGGCCCTAGATCCCCCTCTTACCACCCAGACCTCACTCAAATGCAGCCAGGCAGCAATGGGAGAAGGAGGTGGGAGTGCAGGTATTCACTTTGACCAGTTAACGCATTTTGAATGACTACCCAGTTCTGGTTCAGTTACCAATCAAAAGTCTGTGTCTTTACCATGTGGCTAGAGGACCAGAAATGTTTACAAAATAATTGAACAAGCTCTACAGTGGAGAATAGGACTCACCATTTTGTGTTCTCATGAGCCTCCTTCCAGAAGAAGGCTCAGCAATTCTCCCCACTTGTTTTGGCCCCAAAGTATACTCTGCATGTTCTTAGGATACCTCCCATTGGCCAGTTTCCTATTACTTTTATGATACTGAAATGAAAGGCGCTATCTAACTATTGACCAAGGTATTACTGAGCATAACACAAACATAGGTAGAACTTCAGCTATCTTTTTATTACTTAACTTTAACGAACTCACAGAGGAACATTGGATGCTGAAAAATACACACACGTATGTATGTAAGTATGTATTAGTACGTTTTATCAAGCCCAGCTTATTCACTTATCTGTCTCCATACTGTAGGGCAGAAAGGTCAAACACATAGCCTGCAGGTCTCATGCAACCCACAATGCTGCTGAGTGCTGGCCAGACCCAGATTAAAATGTAACTGGGAAATGTTTAACAAAATAAATTTAGATATAATTTATAAGACAGAGATAATATTACATTTTAAAACTAAGTCAGTATGCTGCAGCAGGGATCCTTATGTACAGATTAGTGGCTATCTTTCTGTTTGAGTATGACACCACCTGTGTAGGGAATTTAAAGAAGAATTTATATGGAAAAGCAAGTTGAATGAAAGGTATTTTTGATGTCAAACATTTAGTGACCTCTGCCTGAAGCTGGCAAGCAGTATTTCCTTGTTTGTCCTTAGGTGTTGTGAAACACTCTAGTTCTGAACCATTGACAAGTTCCTAGACAAATAAATAACTCAGATTTTTATTTTACAGATGAGGAACTGAGGCAAACAGGATGAAGTGACTTGCCCAGGGTCAACAGCTAGTAAATGTCTGAGGCCAGATTTGAGCTCAGGAAGACGAGTTATCCTGACTCCAGGCCTGACACTTCATCCTCTATGCCATTTAGCTGCCCTTCCCCGCCCCCCACCTCCACTCAGAATTCTACCTAATCAATAAATCAGTCTGAAAGAGATGCTAGAGAATGCAACTCATTGCCTGGGACCTATTTTTCTAAAAGAGATTCTACAAATCAGCTTCTCATTCCGGGTTCCTAAGTGTACCCATGACTATAGCGTCCATGCTTAGCCATGTTGAAAAAATATATTTTTAAAAAGTGCAATAAATAAATGAACAAACAGATAAATAAATAACTTACTCCAAAGCCTCAAAAGATCTTCCAGGTCAGCCATCTATTTATTTTTATATTGCTTACATATATCATATGTGTGTTACATGCCACACATCACCCATGAATAGAAAGGGCACATAATGAATTGTGATATATCATTTATTAGACATGCACAATGTGTCATTTATTATACTTGCATCATTTTGCTACATGTTGTATGTCACAGATAATAGGTGTTGTATGTATATGTTATATATATATATTATTTACATGCTCTAGATCTATATATGGTGTGAGTTCAATATATGTTATATATTTTTGCCAAGTGTGTCATATATATGGTGTATATGTCATATATGTATGTACAGATGGATGTGTATATACCTGTGCACAACATATATGTTGTAGCTTTGGCAATCACATGCCATGAGTATGCTTCATCCCTCTGCTTAGAGAACTGAAGAGCAGAGCAAAGAAGTCCTCCCCAAACTCCCATTTATAGAGGGCTATCTCTTCATCTCCCACCAGATGTATTCCTTTTTACTGAATTCCCCCTAAGAATGCTCATCAAGAAATTCATCATCCTTCAAGATTACAGCAGCATTGATTCTCACAACTCATCCATGTATCCTTTGCCGCTCTGGTTGGAGGACTGGAGTGCTGGAATGAGAAGAAAAGACCTCCCAAAGCATCCATTCTAAGAGGGCTCTTAGATCAGTCTCATGTTAATATATATTGCTTACAGATACCACATATGGATTACATGCCACATATTACCCATGCATAATAAATGACATATAATATATTGTGATATATCACTTATTATGCATGTACAATGTCTCTTTTGTCATGCCTGCATTATAAAGGACTTTTTCCAAGGGCCGCATTAGATAGGACTCCAGTCCAGCCATTTCTTCATACCTTTGAACTGGACTTCATCATGCCACAGAGAAACCTCATCCCCAGGAAACTTCATCATCCATCCTATGACATTACATCAGCTTTGGTAGTTAGACCTCACCTGTATCTTCAGTGCCTCTGATTGGAGGACTGCAGGGCAGAGCAAATAAGTGCTCATAAAGCTTCTATTTAAAAAGGGCTCCTAAGCCATTCATGTCTTCATTTCCCACCAGCTGCAGTCCTATGGACTGTACTCCACCTTGTCTCCAAGAATCTTTATCATCACAAAATTATACTTGCAGGTCAGATATCTCTGTCTCTGTCTCTCTCTCCTCCCTGCATGCATTACATGTCATATGTTACCTATACATACTCAACACCATTATACATGTTATGTGTCACACATTACACATGCACAACAGTTCATTTATTGTGATGCATCATTTAGGCCAGTGGTTCTCAACCTTCCTGATGCCACAACCCTTTAATACTTGTATGTGGGTGTATCTGCATGTGGGTGGACCCTCCTGGAGATGGATAGAGGAGGGGTGTCTCGGTTCCTAAGACCATTGGAAATATGTGTTTTCCAATGGTCTTAGGCAACCCTGTTTGACCCCCAAAGGGGTTGCGACTCACAGGTTGAGAACCACTGATTTAGGCTATGTGTTGTGTGTTATATATTACATGACTCTCTTATATGGGTTATGTAAATCCCACAAGTGTGATATGCTATAATTTATATTATATGTCATGTACAAATATTGTAAACATTTAATGAGATTGTATTGTGAATACATATGTGCAAGTGTAAATATATACATAGGCATGAGACGTAATCCTTAGAGATTACAGTGATCTTGATACATACACCTCATCAGTATCCTCAGTACCTTCTACCTCTCTGATTGGAGGGCTGGAGTGCTGAGCAAAGAGCTCCCAAAGGATCCATTTTAAGGGTTTCCAAGCTATCCTTCTATTCATATATATTGCTTCCATTTATCATGCATATGTTACATGCCACATATTACCTATGCTTAACAAATGATATATTAAGCAGTGTGACATGCCACTGATTACAAATGTACAGTATGATATGTATTAGAACACATTATTTATGCTATGTGTTATATGTTATATAATAAGTTTTATATGTGTATATTATATGTCATGCAAACTCTACAAATACTATATATTATGTATATGCACATAAAATATGTGATATATTTGTTAAATATATCATGCAAAGGTATGCAGATGTAAATGTGTTGATTATACACACACATGCATACACACACCCATATATATACACATATGAATGTGGTATTTAAATATTATCAATCCCTCCAGTTCCTCTATTCCTCTGATAAGAAGGTTGGAGGGCTAGAAGACAGCAAGGCAGTACTCCCCAAGCCTCCATTTAAAGAATGCTCTCATGCCAGTCATGTCTTTATCTTTTATCAGCTATACTCCTTTAGACTGAACTCTGTCATGGCCCTAAGAAATCTCTTTACCAGAAAACTTATCATCCTTCTAGATTATAGCATTTCTCTCAGTCTTTCTCTCTCTCTCTCTCTCTCTCTCTCTCTCTCTCTCTTTCTCTCTCTCTCTCTCTCTCTCTCTCATACACACACACACACACACACACACGAAATCAGTACACTAAATACACTTTGCTCCTGGAAAGTTGGTTTACAGAGTAAAGAACTCCTTCCAAAAATTCCATTTTAAGAGGGCTCTCAGGTCAGTAATCTATTCATAAATATATATATTACATATATGACATACATATTATATATTCATACATGGCTAACATATGTCACACACTGCTACATGGCGCAGATTACTCATGTAGAATAAATGACACATTGTGCATGATAATTTTCCTGATAATAATGTCATTTATCACAGCTGAATGAGATCTCTGGGATAAACATCAGGTAAAGGCAAAATGAGGCAATATGAGAAAAGAGCCCTTTGTCGATCAGTTTTTAGGATCAGACTTGGTTTCTGGGAGCAGAGGGACCTTTGAGGGACTGCAGGCTATAGATTACATTAAAAATGGAGCTATTTGCAAACTTGTCAGGAAAGCATAAAACTATCAACTGTGAGCTAGTAGTAGAAGTAGGTTTTTTAAAAAAAAAATCCTTTGTTGGGCAAAATAAGCTATTAGCCTTCTCAAAGGATTTATTTTGATTTTTCAAATTTCAAAGAAAAATTCTTTTTAACCTGGTCATGAATTTTTATCTAGTTTCATTTGGCAAAGTTAATATACCAGTGAAGAACTATGCTTCGTTGAGCTAAAGATTGTTACTGCTATGTAGAATATGTGACTTTGAATTCAGGTGAATTAATATGGTGGAATCCAACTTGAACGGTGTAGTGGGAAGAACATTAGAGTGGGAGGTGGGCGACGTGGATTAATAACTCTACTTTGCCACTTACTAGTAAATTATTTAAACTTTCTGAGTCACAGTTTCATCTGTAAAATGGAGCATTTAGATGGGTTCTCTAAGGTATCTCCTTCCCATCCTAATCTCCTACACTCCAGTTGAGAATAAAAGAAAAAAAAAAACCTCTGTAACAATTATATAGAGTCAAGCAAAACAAATTTCTGCATTGGCCATGTCCAAAAGAATATATGTCTCGCTCTGCACTCTGAGTCTATCACCTCTGTCTGGAGGTGGCTAACGTGTTTCATCATCGGTCCTCTGGAGTTGTGGTTGCATTATGTTGATCAAAGTTCCTAAGTCATTCAAGAATGTTTGTCTTTACAGTATTGTTATATAAATTGTTCTCTTGATTTGACTCAATTAACTTTGTACCAGTTCATACAAGTGTTCTCAGGTCTCTCCGAAACTATTTCCTTCATCATTTCTCATAGCATAAAAGTATTCCATCACATTCATACACCACCAATTTGCTCAGCCTATTCACCAATTTATGGGCACCCCCTCAAATTTCCATTCTTTTCCACTTCAAAAACAGCTACAAATATTTTTGTACATCCTTAGAGTTTATTTTTCTTAGGGTTGATCTTTACCTTAATCTGCCCTGTTTATAATCCTCTTTCCTCCTATTTCCTGTTAAGTAAAATTTATTTCTGCATTCAACTCTTATATGTACGAGTGTGTGTGTGTGTGTGTGTGTGTGTGTGTGTGTGTGAGAAAGAGAGTGAAAGAGAGAGAGAGAGAGCATTTCAGAAGAGACTAAAGTTTGTGTCAGTATCTCTCCCTCACTCACTCCTTATTTGCATAGAGGTCTATTTGTACACCCTGATTATGTGAGATAGTTTTCCCTAATTTTCCTTTTCCACTCCTTTCCCCAACATATTTTTCTTCCACTCTTTTTTCTTTCTTCTCTTAACACCACCAAGACATAAAAGAACAAATACCAAGACTTGTCTAATTAAACTCCCTCTATGACCTCGGATGATGAAAGGGTTTAAGGGACACACATGTATGTCCCATGTATTATCTCCTATATTAGAATATAAGTATTTTATCCTTATTTATCCTTTAGTATTGCTTGTTTGTGTTTACATTTTTATGTTTCTCTTAATTCTTGTGTTTGAATATAAAAATTTCTACGTGGCTCTGGTCTTTTAATCAAGAATGCTTGGAAGTCCTCTAAAGGTTCATTTTTATGGCCAGGTTCTGTGCACTTCTGCAGGGAATGTCTGGGCTGGTCCTGGAGTACTGAGTGTTGTCTCGTCCCAGGATCACAGGGACGGCTCAGGCTGAGGACCTACAAGCCTTCAGTGCTCCCAAAGTGGTCTGATTGTTGTCTCCAGCCCTGGTCAGAGCTCTGCAAGTTCCTCACCTGGACTTGGGTCTGAGAAACAAAGTGCTGCTGGGCTCAGCCATTAATAATCATTTAGGAAGTTCTGCTAGTTCAGAGTAACAGAACTTCAGGCTTCCCTTTGGTCTGGAGTTCCTGCCCTACTTATTCTTCTGCAGACTTCAATTTGAAATTGATACTGGGGTATTGGTACTGAGATCCAGCTCTGTTCTTGGGATCTGAGCCACACACTTTTTGCTTGCTTCTGAACCAGCTTCTCTCCATATATAGTTCAGGGTGCAGATCCCCTCCTCAGTCCTCTTTGGACCTGTGACCCAGAACTGGCTATTGGGCAACAAAGTTATCAGGTACCACCTGCTCCCATTGAGGTGCTTGGTTTACATCTGTGGGTGCCTCAGTGAGTCTGGGTGCACAGTCTTTCTGTGGGGATTGGAATGTTCCAGTGTTCCTGGTCACACTGCATCCCCATTGTCCAAAGACTTCTCCATTTCCCTAAGCCACCCTGAACTAAAAAAATGACTCACTGTGATTTAAAAAACAAATTCTCCATTAGTATTTGGTCTGGTGTATTTTCTAGATCTCTTTGGAATGTGGGGGTGGGTAGTTCACTGTACTGCCTCTTGCTACTCCATTATGTTGGCGCCACCTCCTTATAATAAAGTTTTGCACACCTGTATTTGGCTTTATTTGGTTACCTTCTCTTGGTTCAATGATAATAATTAGGGAAGGGAAGACAGAAAGTTCAGCTGTTTGGTTTAAATTTATTTCCTACATATAAAGTTTTGAGAAGAGTAGCAAGATATATCTAAGTATCATAGCCAATGCTGGTATGATTTTCTAAATGGAATCTCACCTCATGGCAGCAATACTTCTTTCTAAAATAAAGTATGTGAGAGCAGATCTAGGGCCTTCCTACTTCCTCTCCTAAGTCCATGCTCGTTATCATTCAGTTTGGGAATAGTGACAATCCCCTGGTGTATGAACATACTATGTTCATACTTGAACATACTATGATGGACTCATCTCCTCTTACCTACTCCCACTCCATTCCTGTCTCCCTTATAGCCTACTCTGATCATGTCTACAACTATAGAACTGATCTACAGCCTGGGCAGTCTCCAAGAATTTGGCTTCTGGGAACAAGTTTCATTTTCTTTCACCTCCATTCATGACAGATATTATCCCTTTTTATACTGTACAGGGGCTAAACAAAAAGGAATTTGACTGAGCTAAGGGAAAAGGAAATGATAACTTTTATCATGTCTGAAAGTTCCTGGGCTACAATGGTGTCTTCTAAGACTTTTTTTCCATCATTTTTCATTCCTAAATTACTTTGTTCTTGCTGCTGACAATAGTCATGGTAAATTTATTTTGTCATTAGATCTGTGGTATCGTAAATGCTTTATCAGGTTACACATTGTAATTGCAAAAAGCATTTACAATGCCAGATAACTTAACATTAAGAAACAGATGTTCTTCACAGATATATTCTACTATTTCAATAATATTTCATCATTTAGCTTTACATATTTTTATATTTACCTATATTTGATTCCATAAAATATAAGACCATTTCAAAGGTGATTTTTAAGGTAATCAAAAGATGTTTTCCAAAAGAACTCTTAAGTGCAAATGTTTTTATATGGCTGTACTGTTACCATTCAATCCATTTCACCAAGCATTTCAGTGTCTACTATGTGCAATATATCTTTTTAGGTGTGGCTCATTAGTCAATAAACATTTATTAAGCACCTACTACATAGGTACTGTGCTGTGAAAAATACTGGGAATACAAATAAAGCAAAAGACAGTCCTTGTCCTCATAATATTCGTGGAGTTGAAACCAAGTGAGCAGCTGATGGGTGAAGTTAACTGGAAATTTGTGAGCTCTTTATAAAAGGAGGCATTGGGAAGAGTTTGTTTCTCTATCCTTCAGCCCTCCAGTCAGAGGGGAGAGGCAACCGAAAGTGCTGAGGTGGGGTTGAGGATCAAAGCTGAATCAGTTTCCATGATAAGATTTCTGGGAGTGAGCTTATCCTGGGGGAAGTATGTTATCCCTGGAGTAGATACCATG
Organism: Pseudochirops corinnae; assembly: GCA_028646515.1. Classification (NCBI taxonomy): domain Eukaryota; kingdom Metazoa; phylum Chordata; class Mammalia; order Diprotodontia; family Pseudocheiridae; genus Pseudochirops; species Pseudochirops corinnae. The sequence continues at coordinate 231,057,624 of CM053587.1, forward strand.
CAGAACAGTTTATGGGAAATGAAGTTAGCTGGATATATAAAAATGAAATAAAACACTCCCTAGTCATAAGAAGGACAATAACCTAGTGATGATAGGGAAGACTATTAAATAAAATAACTGCTATGATTTACAATATGCTGAACACACAGGGAGTGGTCCAAATAGAATGGTATGAGAGGTCTGATAAAGAATATTTATTTTATTTTATTTTATTTTTTAAATTTTATTTTAGTTTGCATCATTTATTTCCACAAGATTTTGAGTTACATATTTTCTCCCCCTCTTTCCCCCACCCACCGCCCCAAAACAGCTGTCCCAGTGTGTCCCCCTTCCCCCAGTCTATTCTCTCCTATGTCACTTTTCGGTAGGGC
>CM053587.1:231058494-231077599 GCA_028646515.1 Pseudochirops corinnae
ATTTTACATTGTTTTAAAATAAATTTTAAAAAAAGTCTCAAAAGTACTACTTTTATAGAAATTGTGTGACTACTTTTAGAATTATAAGGAAGGATCATTTAAAGTAATAATTACAAATATGTATATATTTATACATTATAAGGACATTTTGAAGAGCAAGAAAATAGGATGAAAGGAAGAAAAAGCATCATTGGACATTTTATCTGGTGATTATTTTTTTAAAATCCTATAAAAATAATGGTCTCACTCCATTCCTTTCTCATGTTATGACTTTGGGGGAGTAGAGAAGAAAGGAAGTGCCAAGTTCAGCTGTGGATTAAAAGATTCAAAGAGGGAAGTGACCTAATTTTTGGCTACCAAAGAATTTAAGCACAGGGAAACACAAGGGAGTTGAAGACCAGAGAAGGACAGAGAAGTGCTTAATGCAAAGAGAGTTGTGTTCAATGTCTGGCTTGTCCTAAAACTACACCCCACCGTTGCACTAAATTTAATTTGGCATTTTACAACCTGGTCTCTTTCTACATATCCAGTTTTATTACACTTTATTTCTTTCTACATATCTACAATATGGCTACACTGGCCTTACTATTAATCCCATGTGAAACTCCATTTCATGACTGTGCCTTTTTAAAATTTTTATTATTAGATGTTCCTCCTGACTTTAGAGCTCTCTATTCTCATCTAGCTTCCCTGGATTCTTTCCCAATCCCCTCTTTCCTTCTCACCCCAACCCATGCCTCCCTTCTAAGATTGCCTTCTATTTACACAATATATATCTTGTATGTGCGATTTTTTTTGGTGTGCTCTCTCATGCAACAGAATGTGAGCTCCTTGGGGAGAGAAACCTTGTTTTTACTATTTTTTTATATCCTCAGCACATGCTTATTGACTTGTTGACTGACTAGAACTTCTGGGTTCACAGTATATTACAGTTAAAGATTGTCTAAGTCTGGGAGAAGGTGGTGGTCAATATTGTCAAACACTTCAGAGAGGTCCAGAAAAGACCTCTACTACTGTACTATATCTCATTCAGTGACTTTTCTTTCTCTTCGGTTACCTAAAACTCAAGTCTCAGTTCACTAATCATTTCTCTCAACACCTAATTTTTGAAATATCATCCACTTTCATTATTCTGACTATCGCTATTATACAAATTTCCAACCCTCTAGTTTTATGTCTGACTACCTGATGCACTTTTCCAATTGGATGTTTAACCATGGATTTATTAGATTGAGGAGAAGACTTCTAGCAAGAAAGCTCCATCAAATATTATACTTAAACTTATTTTAACTTTAGTACCTCAAAAGTATAAGAAATGTAACAAAGGAAATAAAAGTACAACAATAAAAAGGGAATATAGGAAAGAAATTCCCACACCACCGGGGGAAAAATACAACAACTGAGGATCTGATCTACTCTGAGCCCTGGGTTTCCCACTTCCTATTCCCCACTCCCTACTCTAGGTTCCATATCTTAAAAGCTGTCCATGGTGATAGAGAACTCTATTGAAAATTTTTACTAGTCAGCACATTCTATCTTTGTTATTGGCTCTCTAGCCTGCTCTATGCCACATATGACCTTCTAATCACTTCCAGCTTCAGGGTTCATGCTTTAGACTCTGTAGGGTAGTAACCACAGCAGCTACAGGGAAAAAAAAAAGGCTTCTGGGGCTATTGGCAGATTGGAGGTCTTCCTTTAAATAGGCCTTCAGTAGTTACCTCAGCACCTACTGTTTCCTTGTTGAGGCCCCTCTCACTAGTAATTCAATCAGACTGCTCTCTTCTCTCTCTCTCTCTCTCTCTCAGTTCATGGGCTCTTAGATCCACAAAGGACCTTACAGGTTATTTAGTTCATTGCTGCCATTTTAAAGATTGAGAAATTTGAGGCTTAGAGACGTTAAGTGACTTGTCCAAAGTCAGAAAAGTAGTAAATTGAAGTGCCAAGATCAAAGCTTAGCTTCTCTGATCCCAAATCCAGAACATTTTCCTCTCTATCATGCTGTGTTAGGCATTAGGATGCCAAATAAAAAAAGATAACAATCATTGCCCTGGAGGAGCATAGAATCTTATAGAACAAGAAAGTGTTTCATTAACTTGGCATGAAATGATACTGCCTTGGAGCAGCAGGATAGATCTGTTCACTCATCCACAATCAGAATATGACATATTTTATGACATTGTTTTTGGAAGGGGCAGATAAAAGCTCAAAAACTAGGTGGTACAGTGGATAGAGCACTGGACCTAGAGACAGGAAATTGGGAAGACCTGGGTTTAAATCTTACCTTAGCTAGTTATTAGCAGTATGACCCTGGCCAAGTTACTTAAACTCTTTCAACCTCATTTTCCTTAATTGTAAAAGGGAGGTAATAATAGCACTTACCTTTCAGGGTTATTGTGAGGATCTAATGAGATAATATTTGTAAAACACTTAGCACAGTCCCTGACACATTGTAGATGATATACAAATGCTTATTCCCTTCCCTTCTTCCTATTTCATATTGTCATAGTTTTCGTTCCCTTCCCCTTTCCTTCTTTTCTTACTATTTCATGTTGTCCTAGTTTTCTTCACATCACTCTGACAATGTCTTGCTAGAATGGGAAGTGAAGAATGGAAGAGGTGAAGACATTGTGTAAAGAGGAGACAGGATAGCTGACCAGTATAAAGGTAGAGTTTGGAAATGAAGACCGACAAATTCCCAGATTGAAACTGATGGATCCCATCCATTTTGTGGACTCAAATAAGTCCCAGATGTGTCACAGATTGAAACAGGAAAAGAAGCCATGAGCTAGATAACATCTCAGGGATCCTTTAAATACTAGGAATCTATAAAATAACTTGCCTTAAAATTAAAGAGATCTTGTTTAGTAAGTTTTATGTAAAGTTACAGATCACTATTTGGAGGATATAAGTAGCTTTATGAAGAAATTAGACATAGAAACAAGAACCAGTTGCTTTAGGGAACATATATGTTAGCAGACTGCAAGAGATGTAAGATCACATCATGCTTTATGGAGAACCTGAAATAGAGATTAAGATATTAAGATCCCAGGGGTAGAATTGTGAGGGGCAAGAGCTGCAGATAGCAAAGGGAATGTAAAATGAGAAAGCCAAGAAAAATTCCTAATAGAATGAAATACAATGGGCTTAAAGAATCCCAGAAGAAAACTCCAGAAGGTAACAAATTTGCAATAACTAAAACCCCAGAAAAGAGAATGGAATGATGAGAACTCCCATAATTATTAAGAGGCCTAATTAAAAGAGTGAGGGAGAAAATTAAAAATTTAATTACAGCTCTTAATGAAAAACTTGAAAGGAAAATTGATGACTTAGAATAAAGCTGGAAAACCTTATCAAAGTGATGGATTCCTTGGAAAAAGGAATGAAGGAAATGGAGATTATGAGTACAAAGTCAAAAGCAAGCAAAATTCAAAGAATATGTGACTACACATATCTATTAGCAAACAACTACTAGAAAATAGTGTACATGAAAGATACTTCCCAAAAGAACATGATGAAAGAAAAATCCTGAACATTATTTTTAAGAAATCATATAAGAAAACTCCTTGGAAGCATTGGAATAGAGGGCAAAATGTAGCTTGCTAAAATCTATAGGACACTATCATGGACAAATTCTTGGTTTAATTTAGCCAGATACATAATTGTAAACTTTCAGGGCTTATAGATCAAAGAGAAAATACTGAAAATGGCTAGAAAAAAGGCAGCTCCTATGCCAAGAAATTGCCATCAGAATAATATAAGATTACACATCAGCATATACTGAAGAGCAAAGGAAGATTATTTTTATCCAAGAATAATAGCTTAAAAAGTAAAATATAATGATATAGGGAAATGTAGTAAAAGTTGGAGAGAATTGGTGACTTCCAAGCATTCCTGTTGGGAAAATCAGAACTGGGAAGAATTTGCAAATTGCAAAATAAGTGGACAAAAAAAAAACTCAAGTAAGGTAAAAATTTTGAAATACTTGGAAGAAATAAGTAATGAACCAGCACTTATCCTCTGAAAGGGAGAGAAAAGATGGTTTTTCTCTTTGGAGATTCATCCTTTCTAAAGGTCATTGAGAACAAGGGGCGATAAACTCTGTGCTTGGGAGGAAAAAAATTCTCCTCTGCTTATAAACAAACCAACTCTCAACATAACAAAGCAAAAAATCCTAGGGAAGGAAATGAGAGGTAGGAGAAAATTTATATTTCTTGCAATCAGTTTGACACATGAGAAGATTATTCAGACATGGAAGGGGGGAATCTTACAAATAATTAATGGTAATCATAAGGAGCATACCTTATTTTTTTTCCAACATGATGTTATACATTTACAAAAATTAAATATGCGGGGCAGCTAGGCATTGAAGTAAATAGAACACTGGCCCTGGAGTTCAAATCTGGCATCAGACACTTACTAGTTGTGTGACTCTGGGCAAATCATTTAACCCCAATTACTTCCAAAAAATAAAAAGAAAAATTTTAACTGAATATATGCTAGGGCAGAAAGGTCTCATAAACAAATTCAGACAGACAGAAATATCCTTTATAGATCATAAAAGTTATAGAATTAAGAGACAGTGATAGGAACTGAATCTATGATTTCATTAGTATACAGAACTCCCAGATGAGGAAACTCTACCAATGCAAAATGGCACATTCTTTGCTACTTATAATAATACCTAGAATGCTAAGAGATTAAATGACTTGCCCAGAGTCACACGACCAGTATGTATCAGAAATGGGACTTGAATCTATATCATCCTTGCTCTAAGACTTGTTCTTTATCCACTAGAGGAAACTAAATAATAATATTCTAAAGAATGGAAATTGTTGCTTCTGTCCCTGTTGCTTCATGTGCAGTATTAGACCAGTACTATCCTAAGACACCAAGAGCTTTGGGAGATCAGGAGAACCAGGGAGAGGGCTAGGAAATAAAGTCCATATAAGAATTTGTGACTAGCTAAGCCCAGTGATTAACAAAGCACTGATCAAACTCATTGACTTATATCAATAGTGATTCAACACTGAGACAAACAAAAGAGTGACTGTCCCCCAATTCTATGCCACCTTCAGAAGTGAACTTGGTGGAGCATTCACTTTAATTTGAACCCTCTCTCTCTGAGGATTGATATGTTATAGGGGAGATTGTGTTCCTGTGGGGACATGTGGGGCATGGTTTGTACTTCTGTTTTTGCTATATCTTTTTAGGGAATCTTTTTTAAAAGCTTGTTGTTGAGTTGTTTTTCAGTCATGTCCAACTCTTCATGACCTCATTTGGGGTCTTGGCAGAGATACTGGAGTGGCTTGCTCTTTCCCTTTCCAGCTCATTTTACAGATGAGGAACTGAGACAAACAGGGTTAAGTGACTTGCCCAGTAATATTTGCTAGTAAGTGTCTGAGGCCAGATTTGAACTCAAAGAAATGAACTTCCTGACTTCAGGGCCAGCACTCTATCCATTTTATCACCAGCTGCCCTTTGAAAAAGCTAAGTGATGTTGATTAATTAAAGGATACTGGGATGCTAATCACTAGAGGGTTTCAGTGATATAAGGAAGTTTATAAACTATAACTGTTGATTGGTATTGGGGAGAATACAGGAATGGAATCTTTAGCCAATAGTTTTAGAAGAAGGACCCTGCAAACCATCCGTGGTACCCCCTAGAACTATTTGCAGGTAATCTAGCTAGACTCCCTGAGGATCCAACAGCTTATTGAGAGTGGGAGTTAGGGAAAGGATACTCAGAGATGATAAGAACTCCAAAAGGAATGACAAATATGAGAAACTGATAGAAACATGGGAAGATTTATGAAACTATTCAGAGTAAACAACTGGAACCAGGATAATGAATATAATGATTACAGTAATATAAATGAAAACAATACCAAAAAACAACTGAACTCAGCTGAAATGCAGTGATCAATCAGAGTCCCTAAAAATTAGATGCTGAAATATTCCTCCTTTTGTTAGAAGGGAAGGGGAAGCAGACTATGATGAAGAGTATAGAGTATTGCATATACAGACATGTAGTTGCTATGTTGAATGGTTTTGCTTAATTGTTTTGTATGTGTGGTGTTGTTGTTTGCACAAGTTCTGTACCATCTGCCAAGAAAGGCAACTCTGAGCATCTTCCATAACCCTAATACATTTATTTAAAAAGAGAAAGTTCTATGGGGGTGCTTATGTATGTGGGATATATCAGAAAATTACTGTGGCATTAAAAAAACTATAGAGATCAATAAAACTGAAAAGAGACAATCTATTAATAAATACCTGAAAATTAGTTAAAATCACTAAACATTGAAGAATTACACATTAAAAAATTTCAAACATATCTAGTTGGAAAAGTTGCTAAAAATGGGGAAATGTTTTGTGGGCAGAATTTCAGGAAGATAGAAATACAAATTTATTACTAGCAGAGCTGTGAATTGGTTCAGCCATTCTGAAGAAGCTATTTGGAATTATACAACCAAAAAAAAAGCCACTACATTGTTGATATTCTTTAATCTAGAGATTTCATTTGCAGGAATACATTTTAAGGAGGTGTTGACATCATGAAAAAAACCTATATGTATTAAAATATTAACAGTAACATTGTTTTTTGAGCTAGTACTTTTCTTAAATATTTAATGAGTCAACCTTCCCCTTCTCCCAAATTGAAATTTCTTCTTGCTTCAATACTGTGGGTAGTAACAAAAATAGTTGCTGACAAAGCTGAATGGAACAAACAATTTTTTTTTTTTGCTTTCTGGAAGGCAATTGGGATTAAGTGACTTGCTCAAAGTCACATGGCTAATAAATGTATCAAGTGTCTGAGGCTGGATTTGAACTCAGTTTCTCCTGACTCCGGGGCCAGTGCTCTATTTACTGTGCCACCTAGCCGCCCTGGAACAAGCTTTTGAAAGAGAATGTAGTTAATAGTGCCTTCAACTTTATTTTTCTTTCTAAAGGCAATGTATACTGTACAAATCTCAACAATAGTTTTGCCATAGTAAATAAATTCAAAAGAGATCTGACAGAAGATCAACCAGATGAGGGTATAGGATAGCTGCTTCAGGGGGTCCCATTGCCCCATCTTCTGGAATGAGTCCTGAGGGAGAGATTTTTCCTAATGTCAAGTAACAGTAAAGGAAATGTTGCTATGTCAAGTTTTGAGTGTTGTACACCAGAACTAGCAAGCAGGAAAGTTCCATCCATTTGTTATGGCTGAGGGCAGCAATTCCAGGGAGGACTTTGTCCTCCAGCAGCTCTAGATTGGCACCACCCCTAGCGCTCACATGGCTGACTTATCTTCAATGTTTCATTTGGCACAGCAAATATCAGTAACCGCACTGCTTTAGATAGTGATATAGATCCTGCTAGTGGTCTCTACTACATTGCTTATTGGTTCCCCATAAAAATACTGCCCATTTGAATAGCCAAATGGTTCTATTCCATATAATCTGCTTGGCCCATGCAACAGATTCAGCATACTTCTTGATGCTTGCAGGACCACAGTCCAAACCCATTGATTCAGGAGGTGTACTTGATCAAGGTGACTTGACAAGTCTTGGTATTATCAAATTTTTTTCACTTTGATGAAGTAAAGAGGTAAAGCGTTCTTTACACTATTCTTCTCAGCCTTGACCTTCAAGTCTTTAACAATCTTTAACACCCTTAACATAAAAAAAGTCCAATTTCCATGTTGTGCACCTTAAGGAAGGTGAAAACCATCCCACCACCAATTATCATCTCATTGGCTTTGTTTGTTATCTTGTTCATTAGCTGAATCCTGTCTACAACTCTAGCTTTGCACATGATGGCCAGGAGCCATTCTGGGTTCTCAAGGTCCTTGGCAAAATAAGTCAGCTACTCTTTTTATCAGGGAACCACATGTTTTCTGGGGTAGATTCACTCCCACTGTGGAGCTCTGGGTACCATGAGTAACCAAAAACATCATTCACATAGACATTGCCTGCTGGGACAAGGGCAATCAGAAGGCTTCTAGGTTGGCTGGCTTAGTTTCCAGGAATAAACCTACTAGTATCTTTACCTTTCCCTTCCTTTTGTACATGGAAGCAGAGGATTTCCAGCAGGATGAGAGAAGCAGTAGCTGGGCTAGCATAGCCTTTCTCCACTTTCGGCCCTACACAATCTTTCGGGAACAGAACGTCTTTTCCTACAAAGATTTAAGTTCAGGGCAGCTAGCTTGCACAGTAGATAGAACACTGGCCCTGGAGTCAGGAGGACCTGAGTTCAAATCTGGATGCAGACACTTGGTATTTACTAGCTGTGTGACCTTGAGCAAGTCACTTAACCCTCATTGCCTCACACAAAAAAAGGAATTCTCTCTTTAAAGAAAAAAAAAGATTTGAGTTCCACAGGTATGGGCTTTAAGGAATATTTGTCAGATGTGGGGATACCATCAGACTAACTAAGTGGCTCATCAGAGCAACTGATTTGGCTCCATTATCCACATAGTTGCAGATGTAGATGGTAGAGAGAGTAACCTTGATTCTCTGGTTGTTGGTTATCTCTTTGTTCTTCATAGCAAAATTAAAGTCTGCCCTTGTGTGATGACCTGTTTCTCCTTCAGGTCTATTTTGTCCAAGGTGAATTCATGAGAAAGACACATCTTCATGGTGAATTGATTACAGGGAATCTAAAACTAATAATACAAGGCAATATAACATAAGCTTTCTTAATGAAGAGATTATCTCACTTTTGTCTTTTTTATCCTCAGTGCCTAATCCAGGACCTGTGACATAGCAGAGACTTAATGGATGCTTTTTAATTGGTTAATTGATAAATAATAAGTGCCAAATAAATGCTACTATAATGATTGCTATAAGAAGGAGAGTTTACCATTGGCTAACATCCTCCAGCTAATCTTTATGGATAAAATGGAATTGGAAATAGACCTATAACGATAAATGACATTTATATAGCACTTCATGGTTTGCAAAGTGATTAGCACATTATCTCGTCTGATTTTGCAACAAACTTGTGGGGGTAGATAATATGGGTATCATTATCATCATTTTAAGGATGAATAAACCAAGACCCAGAAGCATTACATGACTCATCCATGCTACAGAGGTAGTACAAGTCTGAGGTGGGATTCAAATCTAGGCCTATCCTGACTCCAACTCCAGTACTCTTTAGCACTGACAAAAAGGAAATCAAGAGAGACATCAAAGTGGGAGAAGCAGCCAGCAAAAATAAAGAGGTGTTAGATGGATACAGGAAACAGTGAGTAAATTAATTTGGGTAGTGAAGAAGATTCATGTAGGGAAGTGGGAAATAAGAATAGAAAAGTAGATTGGAACCAAATTGTGGATAAATTGGGAGTGAGCCTGGAGGCACGGAAATCAGTTAGAAAGCTATTAACAATAATCTGTGTATGAACTGATAAGTGCCCTAACAAAATTAATAATGAGAATTGAAAGGAAAGGACTACTTCAAGAACTCTATGAAAAAAAATATGGAGGATTCAATTGATATTTGGAGCAAAGAAGAGAAAGGGGTCAGTCAAAAGTGACCAAAGTTTGGAGCCTAGGTAACCTAAAGAAATAGGGAAGTCAGAAGGAGAAACTGACCTTGGAGGAAGCTGGATGAGTTCATTTTTAGACCTATTATAACAAGATTGTTTTTGCTTTTGTTGATACATTTTGTTGGGCACAAAAGATTCTTCCCAACAAACTTTTTTTTTAAAAAACAAAGTACATTTGTTCAATTTATTTTTATCTTTCCTGTATGCTAATAGTATCAATTGCTGTTTTTGACTAAATTTTTGTTGTTGTTTTTTTATGTTTACTTTATCAACATGATTATAGTCATTGTGCATATTGTTCTTTTGGCTCTGTTACCTTCACTCTGCATCATTTGATAAGAGTCTCCCCATGTTTCTCTGAATTCTTCATATTCAGCAAGAGTTCCTATCACATAATAAACACTTCATTATTGCTCAATGACTGACTGATTGGGTAGCATTAAAGTAATATTTCCTGACATTCTTATTCCATAATTTGCTCGTCTATTCCTATTGGCATATATTTTGCTTTCAGTTTTTTGTTGTCCAAAATAATGACTGGCACTGAATTGCCTTTAGAAAATTGTGTAATGCTTTCAAATTATTTCTAAATTGCTTATCCTCCACCTACCCACCAAAAGTTTAAAAACTGATATTCTTTTTAAGACCAATATTCTCTTCTTGATACTATATGGTTATAATTCATGGAATATCACAATTTTTGAGCAATTAAAATGAACAATAACTCCAAATAGAATTGGCCAAATGGAAAAGAGGGCAAAAAGCTCAGTGAAGAAAATGATTCTTTAAAAATTAGAATTGGGCAAATGGAAGCTAATGACTCCATGAAACATCAAGAAGCAATAAAACAAAATCAAAAGAATGAAAAAAATAGAAGAAAATGTGAAATATCTTATTGGAAAAACAACTGACCTGGAAAATAGATGAAGGAGAGATAATTTAAGAATTATTGGATTACTTGAAAACTATGATTAAAAATAAAAGAGCCTAGACATCATTTAAAAAAATTATCCAATAAAACTACTCTGATATTCTAGAACCAAAGGGTAAAACAGAATTTGAAAAAATTTACCAATCCCCTCCTGAAAGAGATCCCAAAATGAAAACTTCCAGGAAAATTATAGCCATACTCCAGAGCTCCAAGGTCAAGGGGAAAATATTGCAAGCAGTGAGAAAGAATTCAAATATTGTAGAACCTCAATCAGAATAATCCAAGATTTAGAAGTTTTTACATTAAAGAATTTTAGGGCTTAAAATATGATGTTCTGGAGGGAAAAGAAGTTAGGATTACAACCAAGAATCATCTACCCCGCAAAATTGAGTATAATCCTTTAGGTGAAAAATGGGTATTCCTTGAAACAGAGGACTTTTCAAGCATTGTTGATGAAAAGACAAGAGCTGAATAAAAATTTGATTTTCAAAAACAAGACTTAAGAAAAGCATGAAAAGGTAAACAGGAAAGAGAAATCACAAGGAATTTAGTAAGGTTAATCCATTTACATTCCTATGTGGGAAGATGATACTTGTAATTCCTAAGAATGAAGGAGTAGATATAGACAGAGGTATGGGTATGGGTTGAATATGATGGGTTGATATATTAAAAAATACAATTAAGGAGTGAGAAAGAGGAATGCATTGGGAGAAGGGGGAAGGAAGAGGTAGAATGGGATAAACTATCTCACATAAAAGAGTCATAAAAGAGTTTTCATAGTTGGAGGGGAGATAGTGGAGGTAGACAGGAACACTTGAGCCATACTCCCAACAGAATTGGCTCAAAGAGGGAATAACATACACACTAAGTTGCATATAGAAATCTATTTTGCCTTACAAGAAAGTAAGAGGGAAAGGGGATAAGAGAAGGGGGGCACTGATAGAAGGAAAAGCACGCTGGGGGAGGCAGTAGTCAGAAGCAAAACATTTTTGAGAGTGAAAGGAGAGAGTAGAATGAATGGGGGGGGGAATAGGATGAAGAAAAATACACAATTAGTAAACATAATTGTGAAAAAAAATTACAGCAAGTATCTCTAATAAAGGCCTCATTTCTCAAATATATAGAGAACTGAGCCAAATTTATAAAAATAAACCATTCCTCAAATGTTCCAAAGACATAAACAGTTTTCAGACAAAGTAATCCAACCTATCTATATTCATCTGAAAAAATGCTCTAAATCACTATCTGTTAGAGAAATCCAAATTAAAACAACTCTGATTACCGCCCCATACCTATCAGATTGGTTAATATGAAAGGAAAAGGAAAATGATAAATGTTGGAAGAGATGTGAAAAAATTGAGACACTAATGCACTGTTGGTAGAGTTGTGAACTATTTCAGTCATTCTGGAGAGCAATTTGAAACTATGCCCAAAGGGCTATGAAACTATATGCATATCCTTTGATCCAGCAATACCACTACTAGGTCTGTGTCCCAAAGAGATAAAAAACAAAAAAAGGAAAAAGGCCTATACGTAAAAAAATATAGCGGCTCTTTTTGTGGTGTCAAAGATCAGAAACTGGGAGGAAGTCCATCAATTGGGGAATGGTTGAACAAGTTGTGGCATATGATTGTGATGGAATATTATTGTGCTATAAGAAATGATGAGCAAGATGATTTCAGAAAAACCTGGAAAGACATACAATAATGATGCAAAGTAAAGTGAACAGAATCAGGAGAACATTGTACACAGTAACAACAATGTTGTATGATGATCAAGTATGAATGACTTAGTTATTCTCAGCAATACAATGATCCAAGACATTTTCAAAGGACTTACAATGAAAAATGCTGATCCGTCTCTAGAGAAAGGACCAATGGAGTCTGAATGCAGATCAAAACATACTTTTTTAAACTTTATTTTTCTTGTTTTTTTGGTGTGTGTTTTCTTTCACAATATGACCAGTATGGAAATATGTTTTGCATGACTGCACATGAACAACATGTCAAATTGTTTGCCTTCTTAATGAAGGTAGAGGGGGTGGAAGGAGAGAATTTGGAACTCAATGTGTTAGGAAACAAATGTTAAAAATTATTTTTACATGTAAATGGGTGAAAATCAAATATTAAATAAAAAATGTTTTAATGGTCTACTCTTTTGGGCCATCATTACTTATAACAACAAAAAAAAATAGTGAAGCAAAATGAGTCTACAATTGCCAAGTCCAAAAATGTAGGATGATGGAATTTAGCTGACACTTGAAGAAGCTAAGGAAGCTAAGTAGCAGAGATGAGGAGGGAGGGAGTTCCAGGAATGGGGAACAGTCAATGAGAATGCCCAGAGTTTGTAGATGGAGAGTCTTTAGGAAGGAACAGAGGAGAAGCCAACATCATTGGATTGAAGAGTACCTAGCGTGAGGACCAAGGATGTAAGGTATAAAAAAGAAAGGGATTAGGAGAGGAAAGATTATGGAAAGCTTTAAAAGCCATAGAGAAGATTTTACATTTGATCTTGGAGGAGGTAGAGAGGTATTAGAGCTTATTGAATAGAAGGATTATGTGGTCAAACCATTCTTTAGGGAGATAAATATAATAGTTGAAAGAAGAATGAACTGGAGTTGGGAGATTCTCAAGGTAGAGAGACCAGCCATCATGCTGCATCAGTAGGCTATGTATGAGGCAATGAGGGTCTGCACAAGAGTGGCGGCAGTGTTAGGGGAGAGAAGGGGATAAATGTGAGAAATGTTATGAATGTAGAAATAACAGGACTTGACAATAGACTGGATATGGGCAGTGAAAGAGAGTGAGAAGTTGAGGATGACATCAAAGTTGTGAACCTGGGTGAATAAGAAGATAAATGAAACTCCCCATAACAATAAGAAAGTTAAGAAGAGTAGAGGGTTTTGAGGAAAAGATAATGAGTTCAGTTTTGGAAATGTTAAGTTTAAGATGTCTATGAGACATCCAATTTCTACACCAGACTGTTTATATTCAACCTTCCTTTGTCTGTTTCACATAAGAATAATGCTCATTGCTCCTACCCCTTCCTCTATGCTTCTCCACTTATGAGAAACATCATTTCAATCTCTTTTTCTCCTCTCTATGTTAGTTTATTCCTTTTATCTTCCTCTTCCTTCTCTTTCTCCTTTTTAAACACTTAAGACAAAAGTCAACTACTCACAGGTCTGCTGTTTTTCTTATTTAACTCTCTTGATATCTTGTAAGACGTGAAAGCTCTAGAGAGACACTTGTCTCATCTCTCTTTATTAGAATATTAATATTTTATCATCTTACTGTTCCTTTCAATTGCTCAAACAAATTTAGCTTTCTAGATTCTCTGGAGTCTTATGTTTGTATTTCAAAATTCTTACTCAGCTCTGGTCTTTTCATCAGGAATGCTTGAAATTCCTTCATTTCATTAATGGCTTGTTTTTAATCTCTGTATGATTATATATAGATGTGCAGGGTAAGTTATTCTTGGTGATAGGCCTTTCTCTTTTGCTTTTAGGAATATGAATCTCTTATTGTTTATTAAAGTTTCCAGATTTTATATGATACTTACTGATTGTGGCTTCTTAATATTTGACCAATTTCCTTTGGATGCTTGTGGTATTTTTTCATTGGCATAGGAACTCTGGATTTTGGTTGTGACATTTCTGAGACTTTTCCTTTTAGGAGGTAATTGGTCAGTTCTTTCTATCTTTTCATTGCCCTCTGATTCTAAAAGATAGAGGAGGTTTTCATTTAGAGTTTCTTGAAACCTCCATCTTATGACATTTTAATGGGATTACTTTCTATCTGGAATGAATAGGAAATAGTGTGAAATAATTCTCCTGCACACACTTCTATGTGTAGCAGGTTAAACTGGGTTTTGGGGTCCCATATTGCAGGGATTTATAAACACATATGGAATGCCTTACCCATTCTACAGGAGAATTGGCAATCAGTCCCACCTTCAAGAGGATATTGAGCTAGAACCCAATATATAAGGAAGTTTTCAAATAAGAGTTATAATGCTGTTTGGGGGTTCAGAATAAAAGCCATTTTTATTGCTCTACAGGGAAGTAGACTTATCCCAGGACAAAAAGGTAACAGCTTAACATTGGCCCACTTAGCTCTCTTCCCAAAAGATACTTATTACACACAAGATAATCATGGATAGCAAAGCAAAGATATTTAAGGAAGACTGTAGTAGAACAGATATTTGGGAGAAGTCATACAGATTAATTTAGGCAATCAACTATATTAAGTAAAATGGCTCTACCACTCAGGAGTGAGAAAATCCCAGTTTAGTCAAGGAGAGGACAATCTCACCTGAAAAATCCACTCTCTCTAGTTATAGGGGCTGGTAATTAAAGGGCTTATTAGGGTTCCAGGTTCCTCACATGCCTGTGGTTCTGAAGACTTCTGTTAGCCAATTACAATTTATGTTTTTCTTTTTCTTCCCTGATTCTTCATTCCCCCTTTCTCTTCTTTTTTCTCAGAAGTTTCACAGCCAATCCAGAATTACATCTTCTACATATATGCCATATGGAGCATCAGAGGGCCAACCTTCAGGGAACTGCTATCCAGCTGACCAGAAAGCTACAGTAAAAAGGTGATAGCCACATATAACTAATACTGACATAGTGTTTCAAGCTTTCAGTGCTTATAAAGCAGTTCATATACATTGTCTCATTATACTTGTACAACTACCCGGTAAAATGAGTAATAATGCTACAGGTATTATTTATCCCTACTATTTAGATGAAGAAATTGATACTCAGAGTATAGAGATTTGCCCATGGATGTACTGTTAGCGTCAGGAAAAAAAAAATTAAAAACCAAAGTTTTCTTAGAGTCAAATCCAGTGTTCTATCCACATAGCCATATTGTATCTTACTCTAAATTGAGTCATTCACTTAGATGGCTCTTAAAAAAAATAATAGATGACCACATCTGAGTCCTATGACTAGTTTGAAAACTGCTTTGAAACACAAGAAGTAATAAAAAGTTTATCCTTACTTGAAATCTTCAAATGAAAGGTGATAGCAAAAGTGAGCAACTACATATTCATGAGTTCAAATCCAGCCTCAGATAATTACTAGCTGTGTGATCCTGGTCACTTAACCCTGTTTGTTTCAGTGTCCTTATCTATAAAATGAGCTGGAGGGAAATAGAAAACTATTCCAGTAACTTTGCCAAAAGAACCCTAAAAAGGGGTCATGAAGAGTAAGACACAACTGAACAGCAAAAATGAAAGGCTTGTCACATATAGTAAATAGTTCTGAACTAGTCTTTATCTGTGTTTCTCTTTGCAGGGCCATTAAGCAATACTGTTGTACCACATCTTCCCCTTTCCACTAAGAAGCTAAGATCAGCATTGTCCAGTTCCTAGCTACCTTTTTCTCCTTATATATTGTGGCCAATTGACTTTACAGAGGCAGAAAACTTTTCAGTGTTTTGCTCCTTTAACTTTTTAGACAGACTATATTTCCATATGCTCAAATGCCTCTCATGCTCTTCTGATCACAATTACTGCTCCATCAGTCTCTAAACAAGACAATACCTCTGTTTCAGTGTATGACATAAAATAAAACTTCTCAACATATAAACGTTCTCTTCTGTGTTCAAATTATATTAGATATAAGTTTGTAGCATGGTCTCTATGTAGTCCTTATGTACTTTGAGGACAGAACCTTTATGGAATGTGGTCTTTATTATCAACAATTCTCTCTATGAAGCTCTATTGCAAACTATGATAAGAAAATCTCACTATCTCAAACATGAAATTTTCATCTAAATCTTCATTTTTGGGAGACGTATTTAAGTTTTGTAAAGAAATTTTAAGAAAGGCCTCTGCCCCTCTTTTCCATGACTATCAACAATACACTCACCAGTGGTTTCCTGCTTATTGATTATACAGTCCACACCCCAGCTGAGTGACTATTTCCAAGGATTCTCAAATGTTTGGCGTTCTTAGAATGTAAACTATGAAATAAAAGGTGTGGGTTTTGTGTGTTCCTCCCACATTTCCTGGTCACTAGAGAGGGTTTTGAATTAGGAAATATAGGCTACTTTGTCTGAAATGAGACCTAATTTCCATTCTAATTCAGGGAGGTGAAAGAAGGAATGTGGACTGAGGTAGAAGGAAGAAAGAAAAGAAGGAATGGTTCCTGACTCAGGTGATAAAAAGAAAGAACTAGAACCAGTTACAAGGAAACCATGTCTGATTTTTTTCTTTCTTCTAGTTTTATAAAATAAACAAACAAAACCTACTTGGCCACATATGTGAGTATTATTAATGAAAACCTAGTGATTATTGAATATCACAGAAGCATAGATGGAAGTAGCTATATAGCTCAGTGGGTGGAGTGCTGGGCCCGGAATGAGGAACATCTGAGTTCAACTCTGGTCTCAGACATTTATTAGCTGTGTGACTTTGTGCACATCACTTAACTTATGTTTCCTTTAATCCACTAGAGAAGGAAATGGTAAACCACTCCAGTATCTTTGCCAACAAAAACCTCATGGACAGCATGGCCCATGGGGTCATGAAGAATAGAATATGACTGAACAGTAGCAACATAGAATTTTTGAGTTGGAGAGGACCTTAGAGGCTGTCTAGGTTAGCCCACTACCTAAATCTGAATCTTCTATAGTATCTCTATCAAGCAGTCAGGCAACCTCTGCTTGAATTCAATTCATTCAGTTCAATTTAACAAGCATTTAAATGTCTACATTGTGCAAATTTTTTAAAAAAAAATTAAATTGGTTTGTTTATTTACTTTTAATTTACAACATTCAGTTCCACAGTCCCTTGAGTTTCAAATTTTCTCCCCCTTCTCATCCTCCCCCATCATGGTGGCATGCACTTAAATATAGGATCTACAAATATCTTCACATTAATCATTAGTCAGTTTGTATAGAAGAATTATAACTGATGAAATGATCAGTGGGAAAGAGTAAACAAAACAAAACAAGAAAAAGAAACACAGCAAGTAGTTTGTTCCGATCTGCATTCAGACACTGCATCTCTTTCTCTGGATGTGGATCTTTCGATCATGAGTCTTTTGGAGTTGTCTTATAAGCTTACATTGCTGAGAGGAGCCCAGTCTATTGAAGTTAGTCTTCACACATACATTGTGTCTGTAATTGTGTACAAATTTCTGCTGGTTCTGCTCTTCTTGCTCAGCATCAGTTTATATAGGTCTCTCCAGGTTATTATTATGAAGTCTGTCTGCTCCTCATTTCTTATAGCACAGTAGTATTCCATTACATTCATATACCGCAACTTGTTCAGCCATTCCCCAATTGATGAGCATCCCCTTGATTTCCAATTCTTTGCCACCACAAAAAGAGCTGCCAATAAATATTTTTGTGCATATGGAGCCTCTTCCCACTCCTATGATCTCTTTGGGATATAACCTTAGGAGTGGTATTGCTGAGTCAAAGGGTATGCACTTATTTATAGCCCTTTGGGTATAGTTCCAGATTGCTCTCCAGAATGGCTGGATCTGTTCACAGCTCCACCAACAATGCATCAGTGTTCCAATTTTTCTACATCCTCTCCAGCATTTATCATTTTCCTGTTTTGTCATCTTAGCCAATCTGACTGGTGAGATGTGGTACCTCAGAGTTGTTTTGATTTGCATTTCTCTATTCGCTAGTGATTTAGAACATTTTTTCATATGCTTATAGATATCTTTAATTTCATCTTCTGAAAACTGCCTGTTCATATCCTTTGACCATTTATCATTTGGGGAGTGGCTTGTATTTGATTTGACTCAATTCTTTGTATATTTTAGAAATGAGGCCTTTATCAGAGACACTGGTTGTAAAAATTCTTTCCCAATTTTCTGCTTCCCTCTTAATCTTGGTAACATTGGCATTATTGTACAGAAGCTTTTCAATTTAATATAATCAAAATTATCCATTTTGCATTTTATAATGCTCTCTAACTCTTGTTTCATCATGAAGTCTTCTCCTCTCCATAGAACTGACAGGTAAACTATCCCTGGCTCTCCCAGATTGTTTACAGTATCAGCTTTTATACCTAGATCATGCACCCATTTCGACTTTATTTTGGTGTACAGTATGGTGTGTTTGTACAGTATTTGGTGTATGCCCAATTTCTGTTTTACTATGTTCCATTTTTCCCAGCAGTTTTTATCAAATAGTGCGTTCTTATCCCCAAAACTGGGGTCGTTGGGTTTATCAAACAGTAGATTACTATAGTGATTGGCTACTGAGTCTCTTGTACCCAATCTATTCCATTGATCCACTACTCTATTCCTCAGCCAGTACCAAGTAGTTTTGATGACTGCTGCTTTATAATACAGATTAAAATCTGGTATGGCTAGGTCGCCTTCCCTAACATTTCTTTTCATTAATTCCCTTTATATTCTGGACCTTTTATTCTTCCAAATGAATTTTGTTACTATTTTTTCTAGCTCTATAAAGTAATTTTTTGGTAGATCGATTGGTATAGTACTAAATACGTAATTTAATTTAGGTAAAATTGTCATTTTTATTATATTAGCTCAACCCAGCCATGAGCAGTTGATGTTTTTCCAATTAGTTACTTTATTTGTGTGAAAAGTGTTTTGTAATTCTGTTCTTACAAGTCCTGGGTTTGTTTTGGCAGGTAGATTCCCAAATATT
>CM053587.1:231078099-231111421 GCA_028646515.1 Pseudochirops corinnae
CTTATCCCTATTACATATAATACTTGCTGATGGTTTTAGATAGATGCTACTTATTATTTTAAGGAAGACTCCATTTATTCCTGTACTTTTTAGTGTCTTTAATAGGAATGGGTGTTGTATTTTGTCAAAAGCCTTTTTTGCATCTATTGAGATAATCATATAGTTTCTGCTAGTTTTGTTGTTGATGTGATCAATTATACTGATAGTTTTCCTGATATTGAACCACCCTTGCATTCCTGGAATAAATAAATCCTACCTGATCAAAGTGTATTATTCTCGTGATGAGTTGCTGTAGTCTTTTTGCCAATATTTTATAGAATTTTTGCATCTATATTCGTAAGGGAAATTGGTCTGTAATTTTCTTTTTCTGTTTTGTCTCTTCCTGACTTAGGTATCAGTATCATGTTTGTATCATAAAAAGAATTTGGTAGGACTCCTCCAATTTTCTTGAATAGTTTGTAAAGTATTGGAGCCAATTGTTCTTTAAATGTTTGGTAGAATTCACTAGTAAAGCCATCTGGCCCTGGAGATTTTTTCCTAGGGAGTTCACTGATGGCTTGTTCAAGTTCTTTTTCTGAGATGGGGTTATTTAAATAGTTTACTTCCTCTTCAGTTAGTCTGGGCAACTTGTATTTTTGTAAATATTCATCCATTTCACTAAGATTGTCAAATTTATGTGCATACAATTGGGCAAAATAATTCCTAATTAATTGTTTTAGTTTCCTCTTCATTGGAGGTAGATTCATCCTTTTCATTTTTGATACTCGTAATTTGCTTTTCTTCTTTTTTTTTTTTAATCATATTGACTAAAGGTCTATCAATTTTATTGGTTTTTTTATAATACTAGCTCTTAGTTTTATTTATTAATTCAATACTTTTCTTAAATTCAATTTTATTAGTTTCTCTTTTGGTTTTCATTATTTCTAATTTAGTATTCATTTGGGGATTTTCAATTTCTTCTTTTTCTAGCTTTTTCAGTTGCATGCTCAATTTATCGACCTCCATTTTCTCTATTTTATTTATGTATGCATTGAGGGATATAAAACTTTCCCTAAGAACTGCTTTTGCTGTATCCCACAAGTTTTGGTATGTTTTCTCATTATTGTCATTCTCTTGAATGAAGTTACTTATTGTTTCTATAATTCTCTGCTTGAATTCAATTCATTCAATTCAATTTAACAAGCATTTAAATGTCTACACTGTGCAAAATTAAAGGCAGCTTGGCATAGTGGGTAGTATTGTTCATTCGTTTCAGTCATGTCCGACTCTTTGTGACCCCATTTAGGGTTTTCTTGGCAGAGATACTGGAGTCATTTGCCATTTCCTTCTCCAGCTCATTTTACAAATGAGGAAACTAAGGCAAACAGGGTTAAGTGACTTGCCGAGGGTCCCATAGTTAGTAAGTATCTGAAGCCAAGATTTGAACTCAAGACGAGTCTTCCTGACTCTAGGCCTGCCACCCTGTGCACTATGATGCCACCTAGCTGTCCTATAGTGTATAGTGAGCTGGGCTCAAAACCTTGAAGATCTAGTTTCAAGTCCCTCCTGTATCGTATACTGGTTATACGACACTGCTAGCTTTGGTGCCCTGGGAATGGAGCCATGTTCTTGGACCATGTTAGCCTTCATTTCTGCTTTAGTTTAGTGACTTTCTTCTTCTTCCTGTTAACCATCTATTCATCTCTTTCACTCCTAGGTTTGTTTGTTTATTGTTTACTTATGCTTTTATCAATTTTTGTCTTTTTATTGTTCAACCAGCCCTGTTCAGAGATAAGACCAGGAGAAAGATAAGATTGACTGTTATGGAGTTGACACAGACCAAAGTGTAGAACAAATAATTTCTATGGTGAGAATTTGGGGAAAGGTTCAATTAAGCCAGATCATTTCTAAGCAGGCAGTGTGGCAAGGGCTGGATAGAATCACTATATGAGTGAACAGAATCAGTGGCTGGGATTTAGTAAACGTACTGTCAGGTACCAGTCTGGCTCTTGAAATTGTAAGGGGGCCAGAATTAGCAACAGTGTCTAAAGTATAAACCAGGACAAAACCAAGATCATTAACAAATCCAAGGATACTTCATGGCAAAGTCCAGGGTTCTGTAGTTAAAGGCTTGGTATTGCATAAGCAATGGAGTACTGTGACAAAGAATATTCAAATTTGCTGGGTAATTTAGATAGATATATAACTAGACCATATAGCCTTTGAAATGAATCTCATGTGAAGAAGTATAAGCTGCTATTTGTAAGGAAAGAAACTGAATGTAGAAAAAGGGCTCCCAATCACAAAAGAGTTCAGGCTGGATCCTACTTGCAACTTGCCTCACTTGTGAGGTCTGGTGGGGAACTGAATTTGATGCTAGAAATCTTTCCAGTTAGTTGATGAAATACAAAGCCAAATGACCCCAGTGTCAGCTGTAGCATTAACACCTTCCCAGCCATTGTCTTGTGAAAGTTCTATCTATGACTTAAGCTTTTCTGATGGTTTCTCTTACCAGGTCTTGAAGATGATGATGAGTTATGTACTTCTTCTCTCCTATGGGTATTCAGGACCCTCCTCTTCCCCAGCTTCTGCCAAAGGGAAAAATTGTGTTTTGTTTTTTCAAAGGGAAAAAAGTCTTCTTAATCTTGTCCAGAGCCACCATCATGAGATCACACCAGCCAGAATCTTGGTGGCTATCAACTTTTATAACAAGGGCAATATATTTATAAACAATGAGAAAACAGTAAACAATTGGGAATGCTTTGCTTGGAATTCCTACCACCTGGGATGTCAGCTAGAAGGAGACAGAATAGACTTCTCTCCCTTAATTCCTCCCCACTCTTAGAGGGAGGAGAATTGGAAAGTGACAGTTGGGCAATTAATGGAGGACCACTAATCTTCAAGGGATGGAAGAAGGAGAAAAGAAGATATGAGAGACTTGGCATATATGTGGTTCACCAGCCCACCTCAGCATGGCTCAGTGACTTTGATCCTGTCTCATGGCCCCAGTCATCTGTCAATAGTCTCTTTAGCTCAGTCTCTCAGCTCTAAACACTGTCATTGCAACAGCAGCCTTCAAGGGTCTCAGGGTTAGGGTAGGATATCCAGGGATATTCATATCATTCTGATCCCCAAACTGCCCTGACTCCTTGGTATGGCTTGGGCAAGAAGGAGTCTCTAGATCAGCATTTCTCAACCTGTGTGTTGCAACTCCTTTGGGGTCGAACAACCCTTTCACTGGGATCACAGGGGTTGCCTAAGACCATCAGAAAACACATATTTCCAATGGTCTTAGGAACCCCCTCTATCCGCCTCCAGGTGGGTCTGCCCACATGCAGACACACCCACATAGGACTGTTAAAGGGTCCTGGCATTAGGAAGGTTGAGAACCACTGCTCTAGATCCTCCTTCTTCCTTAAGTTTCCTTCCAATGTCCAATTAAAACATCACAGGTCTTTGTGAATTTTAAGTAAAAGAGTGTCACTTTAAGGGTTTCATATTCCCTTGGCAATGCTCACTAAATAGACAAGCTGAGAAAAGGCTGCAGCTGCATCTGGCCTTCTTAAGGTGTATATGACTTTTAAAGTCATGTTTTAAGTCCAGCCCTGCCCTCTCAGATTGCCTTCAGCTGGAGATCTCCTGCCACTGTTATTGCCCACTTTATCTTGTGTGTGAACTCTGCTTGGGATGGGAGAATAGTTTCCTCCTTCTTGTATTTTATCTGCTGATTTTTTTTTTTAACTTAAGTGCAGGACCTGCCATTTACCCCTATTAATTTTTGTCTTTCCTCACAAAAGTCATGCTTCTGTACTTTATTGTGATATTAAAGTGATCCTGGGTTATCAGATGATTTTGACCGTGGAGATCTACAGGTTTCTACCAAGTTGGAAAGAATTCAAGCAAGGATAGGCCAAGTCAGGGATGGAGCTCATCATTATCAGTTGTTGTTCAGCTGTGCCCACTTCTTCATGACCCCATTTGGGGTTTTCTTAGCAAAAATGCTGGATGGTTTTGCCATTTCCTTATCCAGCTCATTTTGTAGAAGAGGAACTGAGGCAAACATTAAGTTACTTGCCCAGGATTACACAGCTAGTAAGATTTTGAGTTTAGATTTGAACTCAAGAAGATGAGTCTTCCTCCCCAGCACTCTATCCATTGCATCACCTAGCTGCCCTCATTATCAGTAGGATGGTCATTAGGTAAAGGCACAGGTTTTTGATCATAGCATCTCACAAAAAAGTATATAAAATGGCTCTTATTCCTACATGATCCTTTTATGCTTCCATAATCATAGTGATAGCATAAAATGGGTGAGAAAACAGCTAAGAATCACACAGTTTAGGCCATCTGCAAACATTAATTTAATTTTTAATGTGCTAAATGTAAACTCTCAGTCCAACAACCAATGATTTATTATATTACTGCAATAAAGCCCCCAAAATTTATTTATATATTTGTAACATATATATGTATACACACACACTGTTGTACTGATACTATAATGTATATTTAATTGTAATGTACATATACAAAAGTAGAAATAAAAAAGATAAGGATGAGATACATAATAGTTTAATTTTAAAATTCTTCTTAAGGGTACAAAAACAACCTTTTTGTTTGAGAGCAATGTAACTGAATTGGCTACATCTTTTTAAAAGAACCTCTATTATAATGTATTTAATACTTCTATGATCCTTTGGCATTAGCATGCTCTGAATGGTGTGCTCCCTTCCAAATGTGTATGACCTTCAGATTCCCTTATAATTCCTCTTTTTAGCAAATCAATGGCCTTCCTGTTCCTGTTGCCAGTGGAACACAGCCTGCTCCTCACTATGCTCTTCTAGGAGGCTGTGATAAACTTTTCTGGTGGACAGCAAGTGAAGGTACTCCACTCACCTGACAGAATGCCAGGAAAATGGGTACAGAAGAACATTCCCGCTCTTCAACTCTGTTAGGAAATGATTGGGATGACCAATCCAAGAACCAGCCACTGGGATTCCCTACCCTGACCTGTTAAGCCTGGTAGGACTTGCCTCACCCAAAGTAAAGCATAAAAAATCCCCTGCAGTCTCCTTTCAATGCAGAGCTACCTGCATTGGGGTCAATATTGACCCCAGGGCCATATGTATGCTCTTCATTCTTGGTATATTCAGGGGAAAACTCTTGTTGTTGTTGTTTAGTAATTTCAGTCATCATGACTCCAGTTGGGTTTTGTTTTTGTTTTTGTTTTTTGCTTTTTGGAGGGGGGACGGAAGGGCAATTGGGGTTAAGTAACTTGTCCAAGGTCACGCAGCTAGTAAGTGTTAAGTGTCTGAGGCTGGATTTGAACTCAGGTCCCCCTGACTCCAGGGCTGGTGCTCTCTATTCACTGTGCCACTTAGCCACCCCATTTGGAGTTTTCTTGGCAAAGAAACTGGAGTGGTTTCAATTTCCTTCTCCAGTTCATTTACAAATAAGAAAACTGAGGCAAACAGGGTCAAATGACTTGCCCAGGATCACACAGCTAGTAAATGTCTGAGGTCACATTTGAACTCAGGAAGATTAGTCTTCCTGACTTCAGACCAGGCAATCTGCCACCTAGTTGCCCCAGGGAAAACTCTACCCTTCTATATTACTATCTAAAGCTCTTCAGAGATGCTCTTCCCCACCCCCCATCCCCACTCCCTCCGGGTCACCTTCTCCTCATAGACCTGTTCTAGTTTGCCTCTATACTCAGTGATTTAGGCACTTCTAGTATCCCGTGAACCAGGTCCAGGCTAATGAGAAGGTCTCCCACTCAGGTGCTGTCAGATTCTCAACAGTTACCTCCTCATCTTGATGAGCATGGCACCGTGATTCAGGACATGAACATGAGGGTCTCAATCTCCTGTCCTAGCAAACAGAGGCTCCTGGTCTTTGAGAACCGTCCTATTAGCAGAGGAATTGGACAACTCTTGAAATACCTATGTAAGCCCAGGGAAATAAGGTCAACTAGCAAATAATTGTCCCTTCTTATTTAGGTAATTTGACCAACAAAACTACCAAATAAATGAATTTCATTTTTAAAGATTTTTAAAATGGAAAGTACAGTATAATAATCAAATTAAGTCAAACAAATAAAATATCATAACAATTAGATTTTTTTAAAAAAAAAGCAGGAGTTATATTTCCCTGTGTGCACACTTACCATTTGTCCTGCAAAACCAAAGAAAAAAATTGTCTCTAATTTCAGCTCAGCAAATCTATATCTGTATCTATATAAATTCCTGTTTCTTTATGTTGTTTTGTTCAATGAATGGTATCATACTTTAATTTCCTATTTATGTTTTTGTACTTTAGTGGTGCTTTTGTATGAATATGAGGAACAGCAACAAGGTCTGTTTGACTGGACAGTAGAGTATAGGAAGGGGAGTAAGATACAATGAGAGTGGAAAGGTAGGTTAGGGCCAAGTTTTTAAAAAAGTTTTAAACCCCAAACAGAGGAGTTTACATTTTATTCTGGAAGTAAAAGGAAATTTTATTTGGGGCTATGTGTGACATGATTAGACATATTTTGAGAAAATCACTAGGGCAGGTATTTTGAAGGATGGATTGACAAAAGGAGAGACTTGGAGCAGGAAGACCAATTAAGAAATAATTGAAATAGCCAAACTGAGCAGTGATGAGAACCCTTAAAGGTGATCACTTTGTAAGTGCAGAGAAGAAGATATATGCAATGCTGTGGGAATAGAAACAAGATTTGGAAAGACTGAATATGTGTGGTGAGTGAAAGTAAGGAGATGAAAATGACACTGAGGTTGCAAACCTGGGTTGCTGGAAGGATTATGCTACCCCTTGATTAGAGATGTCACATATGTGGCCCACAACATGAGCTAGGTTGGAACCAGATTAAAATGTTATTGGGAAATATTCAACAAAATAAATAAAAATACAATCAAGCATAGATAACATTACATATTAAACCTATAGCAATATGTGATCTGCTGGGTCCTTATGTATTGACTAATGGTTCCCATTTCTATTTGAGTTTGACTACACTGCCCTTGATAGAAATGGAAAAGTTTAGAAGAGGGAATGGATATAGGTGAGATATATAATGTAATGAGAATCCATTGTGCTCATCTTGTGTGGCTCACCCTGTAAAAAAAAAAAGATGGTGAGGATTGGGGCAGGAAATGCTAAGGGTAATGCCACAGCAAGGAGGAGATTCAAGGGCTAAGGAGTGGGAATGCTGGGGATTGAGGAAAGTCTCCCAAAGGCACCTATGAAACTGCTGCAGATGCTGGGTTCACAATCTAATTTGAGAGATCAGTGCACAATGAAGAAGGAGGTTGCATGGCCACAGGAAACCAGACGCAGGAGTGGGATGAATGGGGGAGTAATGGTGAACTGGAAGGGGGGATTGTGTTGGAGGTCTACAATTATAGGGAGGGTGGGATGTCACCCATTTTACTAATCTCAGTTGATTAGATCTTGGAGCTATGTAATATCCCTCCTTGAAGTCATGCCAGGTCGTATTATATAACAAATATGTATTGGACTCATGTAGTGTCATGGTATGACTAACATTCTCAACAGTGTGTTAGTAGAAGCAGAGGATTCAGATGGTAAGAGTAATACAGGAATGGAGATGAATAAGGCATGAGTGATGATAGAATAAGGTGGCAAGAGATTTGAGAGTAGGGGATAATATAATGTTGAATTGGTTTAGTATAGGGTCAAGACAGGAAAGAGAGGAAAGTGAAGCCAGAGGCAAGGAGAATATTGAGTACTTTGGGGATTGAGGGAGAAAAAAGCTTTTTAAGATTCTGGTTAAAGATTCCTGTCACTTAAAAATCCTATCAGTTTTCCAAACTCCTCATCTGATTCATCCCTCTGTGCAGGTGGTTTATAGTATACCCTCATAATAACATCAATTGTTTCTACCAGTGTTGATCCCAACAATAATGCTCTCCACCATCCCATTTTCCTCAAATTCCTGAATTTCATCTCTAGATTATATATTTTTAAATAAGCAGTGCTATAATATGTCCATTTTACCCATTTTGTTTAGAACCAAATTTGAGTCATGAATCCCATTTCACTATGCTTTGTGAGGTTAAATTTGCTTTCTTGCATTTGAATCCCTAATTCATCCTTTTATTACCAATATTGTTTGTATTTGAACACAGAGATCTAAGATAATGAGTTATAGTGCTGACTTTCTTTCCTGGGAATCACTGGTTCTGTTTTCCAGTATTTTTCCTCTTGTGTTGAGAGATTGCATGTCTTAGTGTAGTGATTTGAGTGCTGCTGGATTTGGAGTCAGGAAAACTACAATATTAGAAGGGGTAGTTATTTATGATATGGCACAATAAAACACTGGGATCATTCATATGTTTAAGTAAATTGTTTTTATTATCTCTGTTCCCCTGAGGCAGTGGTTCTGGACCTTCCTAATGCACAACCCTTTAATACTCATATGTGGGCATATCTGCATGTGGACAAACCGTCTGGAGATCTATAGAGGAGCAGCGTCTTGGTTCCTAAGACCATCGGAAATATGTGTTTTCCGATGGTCTTAGCCAACTCCTGTGACCCTTGTGAAAGGGTTGTTCTCCCGACCCACAGGTTGAGAAATGCTGCCCTGAGGCTTTCCGAAGCCTGCTGGATAACCCCAAAAGAAAGGGAACCATTTGGTCATTTGGCTGGGTCTGAAGAGCTCCCTTAGAAGTTGTCAGGTAGCTCCTACTCTCCAATGAAACTCATCTAAGTCTCCAGCCGTGCCTAATCCCCTGATCCCGAACTTGAGGCATCTCTGTCAACTGTTTCCAGATGCAGTGTTTTTCAATGGCCTAATTATGGCCTACCATAACCCTTCAATCCTCCAAATCCTTGGCCCCACAATGACCTGTGTGACCAGGGTCCACTCCTTTGGTCTCCAATATTACCAAGACAGATGCCAACTCTGGATTCCTTTATCATCTTCTTATCCTTGAAAGCCCTCACAGTATTTGCATCATTACCTGTGTTGCTCTTGCCTGCCATGATTCCCAAGTTATTGGGACCCACATCATTGCATATACTTGGTTCCCACAGCTTTACCCAGAGTACAGTTGCCTATAGGTCAAGCATGGCCTCTTTTGGATAAGAATGTCATGGTGTAGGGGGGCAGCTAGGTGTTGCAGTGGATAAAGCACGGGCCCTGTAGTCAGGAGGACCTGAGTTCAAATCCAGACTCCAATCAGACACTTGACATTTACTATCTGTGTGATCCTGGGCAAGTCACTTAGCCCCAGTTGCCTCACCAAAAAAAAAAAAAAAAGAATGTCATGGCGCCAGATCTTCTCAACTATGCTACTTTGTCTTGGTGAGGGTGAGTGAGGGTCTAGCATGCAAGACTTGGGTTCATAGCATTGAAATCGATTGTTACTTTGAATACTGAGCTTGACTCTTCCAAAATCTTTCAAACCATGTCAAATGATTCTAGTTAAAAGAGCCAGTCCCTGAATACTCCTCAGAGACCCTGCCCCTCCAGGTGCCTACCCACATAAGGGCACTTGTCTGTACCCCAGATTATCCACTTGAAGGCAACTCCATCAGATGCTGCCTGTATCTGTTTGTTTGTTTTTTATATTGATTTGTTTATTTACTTTTAGTTTACAAGATTCAATTCCAGAGTCCCTTGAGTTTCCAGTTTTCTCCCCTCCCTTTCCCCCGCCCCCATGGCAGTCAAGTATAGAATCTGCAAACATTTTCATGTTGGACATTAGTCTGGTTGTATAGAAGAGCTGTAAATTTGTTTATGGCCTAATTCCAGTCCAACAAAATCTGAGTTTGAATCCTGCCTCATACACTTGCTAGCTGTGTAACCCTAGGCAAATTGCTTAACTTTTTTCAGCCTCAATTTCTTCATCTGTAAAATGGGAATAATAAAAGCATCAATTCACAGGGTTGTTTTGCGCTCTGGAGACCTTTCGGGCCGGATGCTTATCTCCCCCTTTGGCAATCCCCACTCGCATTTATGTAATCCCTCACCTGAGAGCTTTCTCTGCTTCTTCCGCCCAGCCGCCCCCGGGGCACAGCCAGGGCTTCAGGCTAGGCTGGGTTCGGTTTGCAGCGCTGATATGGTTCCTCGTAGCCGAGCTAACTTTAGTGGGAAGTAACCTTGTGTGCGCTTTGGGATTGTAGTTTTGGTTTAGAGTCCTATTTTATGGGTATTTTGGGGTGGCTATGTGAGAGCTGTGATGTGTCGCTGCTGCTACGCCGCCATCTTGGCTCCGCCCCTCACAGGGTTGTTTTGGAGATGCAGCCTGGCAGCTGCTCCTGCAGGTACTACAAGGTAATTGTATGGCATTCTGAAAAATAAAATGTACATTGGACACACTTTTAAGTTTAATCTGCATTATTAAAGTTTTCTCCATCACTTTTTGTGTCTAGACTACCAACAAAACAATAAATCAAGACTTGATTGGTAGTTTTTGTGGATTGGGGAAGTATAAATGTTCTCAATGAAAATTTGACAGTGGGCTCTCATGAGTTTATGCTAGTGGGCTCCAACATGGCCCTGCTACAGTCACAAGGTACCAATGACCCAGAAAAGAAAGTGCTTGCCACCAAAATCTTTGTCACTGTAAATGATTCAATATCAGAAGTTGATGTTATTTTATCAATGGAAATGACATTAAAGAAGAGACTTTTAACATCTGTTTTCCTGCTATACTCTAAGGACCATGGGACTTTTCTATCTGCTTGCAGCTAAAGCTTCCACATGTTGTCTTCCTCATTAGAATGTGAGTTCCTTGAGAGCAGGGACTGTCTTACTTTTCTATTTGTATGCTCAGAGCCCAGTACAGTACTTTGTACACAGTAAGTGTTTAATGAATGCTTCGTTACCTCATTCATTCATTCACTCATTCAAAGTAAGGATTTAGTACAATAAAGGTACATCAATTACAAACCTTATGGGCCCTTATAAATGTCAGCTACTATTATGATCTGCTATTATCAGTGGTACCAGAAAGTATGTGGTACCAGGTTGTGACCAAAGTTTGTGACCAGGTACCATGTCAGAGCTATGTTAATAAAATTTTTCTCCCTCCTCTCTCTCAGTTTAAATTCTTCCTCATTCAAGTCAGAAGACTACAGGCAAATAAAATTTATTTCATTTCACCTTGCTGTTCTTCTCTATAATGTTCCCTCTGCTTTTCTGAAGTCTAGACTCTCTAGTCCCACCTTCTTTAGCAGTTAGAACCAGATAAACTACAAAGATGGAAAACATAAGGACACAAGATGAAATCTAGTTATCTAATGAAATCTGTAAGCTTGTTATTATTCTTTCCATCCCTTGTCTACCCTCCCTATATCCTACAACAATATATCCTTCACTCTTGGTTTAAATCCTTTCTCTAGTAAGAGAAAATATTTTTGATGACTAGTATGATGATTCATTTTAAAAAGTGAAATCTACTTATTTCTACTGAACTGTATTAGTCAACTATACACTTTTTTCTTTTCCTTTAGAATGCTTTAAAAAAAACCTCTCCCTTTTCCTCTCATTTATATGCATACTTGTCTATGAATATACTAGTATACTTTACTGGATCCATGCCAACATTAATGTGGGCAATTCTTCAACCAGCACTGATCACAACTCATTTTCCCTTTTCCACCTACATCTTGTGTGTATCACCCCTGCCACATCTGAAGTCTCTGAAAAAGCGACTCTAGATTCAAGGTAATAAAAATAATAATAATAGTTAATAATAATAATAGGTAACATTTATATAGCACTTACTATATACCAGGAACTGTGATAAACATTTCATAAATATACTATGTGGGTTCATATCCAGTCAAAACCACAAGTCACAACCCTCCAGTAACATATGTTTTTACTTACCATCCAAAGGACATTTAACACACACACACACACGCACGCATGCACGCACGCACACACACACACATATATATAAAATGAAATGGTGTTGTTAAGAAAAATAGAAATAAAATATTTCTATAAACCTGGGGCATACTTTCCTGCAAAGAAACATAATAGCAATGGGAATAGTAGACACTCATAGATTGGGATCAAGAATGAGGACAAACATGTAGAGACTACACATGGCCAAGTACATGTATGAAAGGGTATACATACATACACATACTTACATATATCTTACTTTGTGGGTGGGAGCACATATATGAAAGGATAATACATATCTTTGATGATGCAGAGATGCTGATGTAGCTGCAACCACACCAGCATACCCAGGATGGCTGCTAGCACAGGTTCTTAGATCTGCTTTACTAGGAAAGACACCTGTTTAAGGGGTCAGCAATCTTTTTTAAATTTCATTCACTAGTTCAGAGGAAAATTCAGCAGAAAATACTGAACTTAACAGAAAATACAAAGAAAATACAGAGAAAATACAAGCAGAGAAATAAAGACCAATAGACAGGGCTCTTATTGCCTGAATCAACTATACACTTTACATGTATCCCGAATCTAGAGAGCCTTTACATCTGAGCAGTTGGGGAGCTATGAACATACAGCCACTCAGAATCTCAAGCAGGGAATCACAAGGACCTTCTCATAAGGGAGCCCCCCAAATACCAACTCAGAGTACATATGTACTTCTCAGAGCCAGAAGGCATCACAACCCTGGTGACTGAGTGACTAATCAGAAATTAGCAAAAGGCGTGAAAGCCTTCCTATAAGCAAGCCTCCCCTAAGCAAGCTTCCCTTAATGGTCTCCACGTGAGGCCTATTAATGTGCAGGGAAGATCTTATATACCTTTAACATTACAGCTGATATCCTCTGGTAATTTCATCATGTTGCTCTCTGTTGTCCTTCTCTGGACTCCATTAGATTATAAGTCTTTGAAGTCAGGGACTGTCTTTTGCCTTTTTTTTGTATCCTAGTGCTTATCATTGTACCTGGCGCATAATAGGTACTTAACTGTTTATTGATTGATTGAATTTGATAACTGCTGTGTGTGTCATCTCTTTAGGACATTGCTGTGCTTATTTCTGGCACAAACTTCTGTACTTCATCTCTTCAGAATAACGTATTGACTAACCCATTTCCCATCAGGGAAGTTATAGCAATTAAAAAAATCTTCAGACTGACAGATCTTCATCAGTCAGTCATCAAACTCATTAAAGGGGGCTGTAAACAATAACAGAATGCTCCTCTCTATTAGTGTTTAGTTTTCTAGTTCCTATTTGAATCTGAATTTTATTTTTTTGTACTAGAAAACTATCTGACTTAGGGTTAGAAATTCCCAGGTTGCTCTTCAGCATAGCATGCAAATGAATTTGAAGCAGAACAAAAACTAAGTGAATGCAGCAAGGTCATTGTTGCCTACCTTCCTGGCCTGCATTCCTGTCTTTATTCTTTGTATTTGTCAGCAGCAAACTTCCCTGGATTTGGTGCTGCATTCTGGCTAGTGAGAAATTTCTTTTTTGCCCACTCAGTTCTTAGCTATGTCTCCTATAAAGGATACTCTCAACATAACAGAGTCCTTTCTCTAGATTGTTCAATATCTTGTGGCTAAAAGTAGAAAGTATATCTGTTAACTTTTGCTAATGCTGTATGACTGGTGTACTTCTGTTTCTGATAAAACATGTCCTTGATGATCACCTTTATGTTAGTTGCCTTAGGTAAATCATCGTTGTTTACGCCTTTTTGTCCCTCCCTAAGCTCCTACCCCTGTCCATGCCTCTTTCTATTGTTTTTTGTATTACCTGCATTTCTGATTCTTTTGAAATCATGATGTTCCATGATTCCTAGCCATGTAGTATCACTGATACGAGTGTTTACATTTTAAAAATAGACTTTCAAAGCATGGAAAAAGGAAGAATTTATGACCAAACAAGAGATAGAGAGCGTTACAAGATATAAAATGGATAATTTTGATTATATTAAAAAGGCTTTGCAAAAACAAAACTAATGCAAACAAAACAAAAAGCCAGGTAAATTTTGTTTTACAGCAAGTATCTCTGATAAACACCTCATTTCTCA
Source organism: Pseudochirops corinnae (assembly GCA_028646515.1). Classification (NCBI taxonomy): domain Eukaryota; kingdom Metazoa; phylum Chordata; class Mammalia; order Diprotodontia; family Pseudocheiridae; genus Pseudochirops; species Pseudochirops corinnae. Next base: position 231,092,064 of record CM053587.1, read on the forward strand.
AATATATAAGAGAACTGGTTCAAATCTGTAAGAATACAAGGCAATTCCCAATTGATAAATGGTCAAAGGATATGAACAGTCAGTTTTCAGATGAAGAAATTAAAGCCTTCTGTAGTCATATGAAAAAATGCTCTAAATCACTATTGATTAGACAAATGCAAATTGAAACAAATCTGAGGTACCACCTTATTCCTAATCAGATTGGCTAATATGACAAAAAAGAAAAATGGTAAATGTGCAGAGGATAAGGGAAAATTGAGACACTAATACACCATTGGTAGAGTTGTGTACTGATCCATCCATTCTGGACAGCAATTTGTCAAAGGGCAACCAAACTGTGCATATCCTTTGATCTGGCAATACCATTACTAGATCTGTGTTCCAAAAAGATTTTTTTTTAAAAAAGGGAAGGGACCTATATGTATGAGAAATACTTATAGCAGCTTCTTTTGTGGTGTCAAAGAATTGGAAATTGAGGGAATGTCCATCAATTGGGGAATGACTGAACAAGTTATATGATTATAACAGAATACTATTGTATTATAAGAAATGGTGAGTAAGATGATTTTAGAAAAAATCTGGAAAGACTTACACAACTGATGCAAAGTGAAGTGAGCAGAACCAGGAGAACGTTGTGCACAGTAACAACAATATCGTACAATGGTCAGCTGCAAATGATCCAAGACAATTCTGAAAGACTCATGATGAGAAATGCTATCCACATCTAGAGAAAGAACTGATGGAATACAGATTTCTTTATTTTTTTGTGTGTTTTTTTTTGTGGTTGTGCCTTTTTTCATAAAATGATTAATATGGAAATATGTTTTTCATGATTGCACATGTATAGCCTATATCAAATTGTTTACCATTTCAAGGAAGGTGGAGGGAGGGAGAAACAGAATTTGGAACTCAAATTTTTAAAAAAAATGAATGTTAAAAATTGTACATATAATTGGGAAAAAACTTAAAAGTAAAATATTAAAAATGTAAAAAAATTAATGGAAAATGAAAAAGTGGCAGATGTGTCTTATTCCAGGAATTTGGCACACGCGCACACACAATTTTGCAAAAATACTATTGATTTTGATTTCCTTCTTTCCCCATGATTTTGAGAATTATTCTTAAATATCCTATAATATATATATCCATGTTTATATACATATATGGAAGTATATATATCTTACTCCTGCCCCAGTCTGGATTGGATTTCTTGAAGGACAGCTCTGTTGCTGCATGCTGCATATGCAGAGGAAATGTGACTCCTGATGAGCTGAGAGATTTATGGTCTCAAGACCCTGTGTGTCATCTCCTCTGGACATTATCCTGTTGATTACTGCAGGGTCTCTCTGCTGGGTATGATTGCATAAGTGGAAAGAGGACTTTATTTTTCTTATAGAGACAGTCTTCTGGGAGAGATGAAGAGATTAAGAGAGGTAAGCACAAACTTTTAATTGGTGAACTGGAGAGTACCCTGGAACTGCAGATATATGGGGAAGTTGACCTCCAACATCCTCTGGCTTCCAGTGACTACTACCCTAAAGACTGCTAAGAAGAGTCTTCCTCAGATGAAATCTTTTTCTCTCCTTAGGAGCTGAGATTTTATCTTATTCCTGAAGAGCTCATCTACTCATGTATACTTTCACCTATTCTAATCTATATCACTTCCATAATTTCTGTTTACTGCTTATTTAGACAAAGAGGTACATTAGTTATTGGTGACTGCTGTTTATGTAACCGACATCTAGTCAAGGGAGTCAAATTGGCAAGAGAAAGATACATGTCACCCTCCTCTGGAGAATAATTAAGGAAAGAAGCTTTTATTTTAATTCCTGTTAAATCACTTAACTAAAGATATTTGACGTATGGTAGTCATATATAATTTTAGCCAGATACCTTTCTTGGAAGTAGGAGAGTGGAAAGGTTGCCTGGCTATATAGGTCCTTCATCCTACCTGCCCTTCCTTCGCTAGGTTGCTGGTAATTCTAGAATGACCCTTCTCCTACTTTTTACCAAGGTGAAAATTATAGTAACCCTGGAGAGAAGGCAGATCAGATCTCAGATCAGTTCTATATCCTTGTCACATGCAGACCAATCATATACCTTTTAGAGGGCCTTGCAAACTAATGTATTAATACATGTATCTCAGTTTAAAAGGAATAGCCAATTTATCTTCGTGAGATAGCCATAAAACCTTTTGTCTTTAATAAATGAACGGCGTGATTTCTCCATGCACTTTGCTCTCTAGGAGCAGAGCAAAATAGCCCTCTCCCATCTCTTGCCAAAGCTGGGTGGCTTAATCTGTGTACAATGTTAGCTTAGTAATTAACAAGAGCTCCTCATCCAGGTTACCCTAGCTACACAGTGACTGAATTCTTTTGGAAATTTGGTTCAGGCAGAAAGTTTAAAAGGAAAGTATCTCATAACAGAACCACAAATGCAGCCAAATATTGAAAAGGTTTTAAGTAATTTCATTTGAACATTAAAGGAAAGGAAGAAGAGAGACCAAAAAAGAGAGCAACAAAATTCACTTCCATGTACCAGCCCCAAACTCTTTCAGCAAATATCAGAGACCAGAAAGATGTGATGCTAGAGGCTGTCCTGTGTTTTATATGGCAGCAAGGGGGACAGCCTATGACAGTGGCAAGAAGAGATGGGAGACTATAAATGTTACAGAAAAGAGAGCAGTCCCAAAAGAACAGTAGAAGAAATGAGTCATTACAGAAATATCTTGTTTTATTGCTCTTCATAGATATCGTATTAAAAAAAAAAACAAATTTAAGATTCGTGACAACCCTATGTTGAGCAAGTCTGTTGGAACCATTTTTTCAGCAGCACGTGCTCATATCATGTCTCTGTGTCACATTTTGGTAATTCTCACAATATTTCAAACTTCGTTATTATTATATCTGTTATAGTGGTTTGTGATCAGTGATCTTCAATGTTACTATTGTAAATGTTTTGGGGTGCCATAAACTGTGTCCATATTACTTAATTGATAAACGTTGTGTGTAATCTGACTACTTCACCTACCAGTTGTTTCCTATCTCTCTCTCTTCAGACTTTCCTATTCCTTGAGACACAATAATATTGAAATTAGACTAATTAATAACCCTACAATGGCTTCAAAGGGTTCAAATGAAAGGAAGAGGAAATTGATGCAGAAAGCTTCATTGTTGTCTTATTTTAAGAAATTGTAACAGCCACCCCTACCTTCAGCAACCACTACTCTGATCACTCAGCATCACAGCATCAACATCATAGCAAGACTCTCTCCCAGATTACAAGTAACTGAAAGCTCAGATGATGATTAGCATTTTTTAGCAATAAAGTATTTTTAAATTAAGGTATATACATTTAGAATCTATAATACTATTATATGCTTAATAGATTATAGTATAAACATAACTTTTATATGTACTGGGAAACCAAAAAAATCACGTTAACTCTCTTTATTTTAATATATACCTTATTGTGATGATTTGGAACCAAACCCAAAATATCTGAGGTATGCCTGTATCTTAGTAGCAGCAGCAGCAGCAGCAGCAGCAATAAAGATGGTAGAAGATAAGGCGTAGTCTCTGCTATCTGCACTTCATGAGCACAATGAAAAGATTAGTACTGGAGGCAGGGTTGACATATCAGTCTTTTCCTACCCCCTTCCTGCCCTTGCGTGTGCGTGTACAGACACACACACATGCACACAAATACATACACATATTCACACAAACAAGTTAAAATTCAGGATACTGGTAGATAGTAGCAGCAGGGGATGATTAACAAACAATGGGTTGGTTGTTTTTTTATTTACTGCCTTGTGTTACCCGATAGAATCAAGGTTATTTAAGGAATAATGGGAACTAGGTCAGAGGCTGGTGATCATCATATTGTCTATAGCCATAATTAGTAGGTCAGGATATTGGACAGGGTGACAGATTCAAGGAAACTTCTGCATTAGTGATGGTGGTCTTAGTGTTCCATCCTTCCTTCTCCTTTCCTGTGTATTAGTGATTGTAATTCTCAGGGAATTCAGGGAATTTCCTTCCATGAGATTCAGTGCTGGGGGAGTTTTGTCCTGTGCTTGGGGGAGATAGAGACCATAGGTTCAGGGGGCCTGTTTTATTTAGCTGCCTTTAAGTTGTAGGAGCCAAGTATAAGTTGGCCTTCTTAGGAATGAGATTGGGATATGAAACAGCCCCAAATTCTACCATCAGGTGTTTCAAAGGGTCAGACTGTGGCTTTCTTTGTTGTTGCCATAAGATGTAGTGGTACACTTAAAAGCTGTCTCTGACTGGGAGAAGTATATGGTTTCTGAAGTTCTTCACTGATTAGACAGAGACAACTAACTCATCTCATCCTCTCATTAAATGTATCTCCTACAGCTCTGTGCTTTGCCCTCTTTTCTTGTTTCTCTTCCCTTTCTCTTGGTGATGTCATTCATGGCTTCACTTATTAGCTCTATGCCAACTGCCAACCAAATCCATGTATACAACCCCAATCTTTCATATGAGTTACTCTTCTGCATCTCCAGTGGACAAACACATCTGTGCTTGGATACCTTATTTGTACCTCAAGGGACCCCATGCTACCTTTCACATACTTTACTTCTCTCCACATGCTCTATGACCCAGTAACACTGGCTTTCTGGTTGACCCTTATACATGTCACTGTAGGCATTTTACTGACTGTCCCCATAACTGGAATGCTCTCCTTCCTCATCTTCAGGCTTCCTTCGAGAGTCAGATCAAATCTTGCTTTATTCAAAGAGCATTTTCACCCTTTTCCCCTCACTGTTAATTTTATCCCTTAAGACAACCTTGGGAGGTAGATTACTCTCTTCATTTTATATATGGTTTGTGACTTAAGGTTAAGTGACTTATTGGTCACAAAGCCAGTAAGTATCTGAGGCTGGGTTTGAACTCAGGTCTCCCTGATTCCAGCGCTCCATCTACTCTATCCACCTAGCTCCCTCTTACTAAAATGCAAGCTTATTTTTTTGCCCTTTTCTTCTTCTTTTTTTGTATCTTCAGTGCTTAGTACAGTTTCTGGAACATAGTAAGTACTTAATAAATTCTTGATGACTTGAATATTTCTAAAATCAGCCTCATCATCTTCTCCATTAAACATTGAGATAATAAACATAGACTCTTCTTGACATATGTCAGGCAGGAGCCACAGGAGGTTTGGGCTCCAGCCTTTAGAGGATTCACTCTTGATCCAGGCAGCCGTAAGGACAGCAATGGAGACATAATAAGGGGTTATTTGACTTTTTCTTCTCAAGGGGGTTGCTGATAATAGGAACACCAACTCTTATGGCATTGCCTAATTACTGTTCTCACAGGGGCAGGTGAGAGTAAAAGTAGTAGGAGCACTACCTCCTACTATCCTCTAAGTCTTGATGGGGGCTAGTCGAGACACACACAGTTTTCTAGCTTGTGCATTCTCCCCTAAGCCTTGATGGGGGCCAGTCAAGGCAGGCTCAGCTTTCCATTCTCCACTGACTGACCAGTGCTCACTTGATTTATAGAGGAGCACGCAAAGAAGACAATTTGCCAGCAATAGCCTCACAAGTTTACATTAACTTTATTTTATTTTGTTTTTTTTCAGAAACATGAAACTTTTATTTAAATAACATAGTCTTAATTTCTTTAACACAAACCTCACCTCCCTAAAATCTGATGGAAGCGACCAAGTTCTATATACTGTATAAACAAGATTTGTCAGATTTGAAAATGAAAGCTAAAGTAGTTTACACTTTGCTTTTTGCCCTCCAAGGACATTTAGATAAATCCAGGTGATTCCACCTGTTATTAGTTTTTGTCAGTTTACAGTACATGGGCGGGGGGGGGGGGGGAAGTTTACATTAACTTTAGCAATATCATGGTGATTCGGCATTGCACAGGTACAGTAGCTGTTTATAACTTATGCACAAATGCTGTGAAAATCTGGGAACTAGTAGATTGTTTATGGCCATGGATCCTGGGAACTAGTATTTCAAAAAGAAGACAAACATACATCTAAACAAACTAAATTATTAGATCAAGCAAGCAATCAACAATTATTATTAAGAGCCTAGTACATCAGGCACTATGATAGACACATCATAGTGATGGAAATTCAACTACAATGAATGAAACCATCTCTACACTCAAGGAGTTTGTGTTCTAATTGATTTTGTCCTGCCCTTTCTTAGTTGCTTGCATATTCTCCATGCTTAGAACACACATCTTTGTCAGTTGGAAACCTTTATTTCCTTCGAGATCTAACTGAGGTGTATGGAAGCATATTAAGAACCTCCTTTGTATTTTCTTTAGAAATATTAAGAAAATACAGATTTTCTTCTAAAGATCTTTCCAGACTCTAGGAAAAAGACCTTAAGAAAGGTTAGTCAGGGCAAAAGAATAAAGAGGTTTTTCTTAGGGAAATGGTTAACAGTAGAACTGAACCTTTAAAAAAAGAATAATTCTTGTCTTACTTACATCATTGCCTTCTTCTCCTAGAAGTTCCTTGATTATTGATCCATCTAAGGGTGGTATCCTCTATACTGTCCCACCTGTAGTCTTTGTTGTCTATCACTCACCCTTCTCCATTGAGGAAGGATTATTGTTTGTTCACTGTTTTTGAAGAGGACCAATGACATCACAGAGTGATATCTTGACTTACTCATGAATTGGACTTAAGTGAGGCAGAATTGCACAGTCAGCAGCTTTACTCTCTCTTCCAGAGTCCTTGAAGTCCAGTGGCAAGATAAAAGTAAAGATGAATCAGGATGGCCTGAGATGCAGTGTCTTCAACATGTGATCAACCTCTAAGTGTTCCATAGTACCTGCTTCAGTCACCTTAATGGTCATTGGAACAAATTGTTCTCATCCACTCATTCCAACAAGAAAAGTTTTCACAGGCTTGGAGTAGACATGCCTCTAACTCACTGCAGGTACGAGGCCCATTGGTTACCTTCCACCTAGTTTATCCTATCTGCTGAGAGGGTTTTTACCTGCATTTGGTCACTGTACAGCTTCTTGGAGCCACAGATGAAAGTTGGGTGAGGAATGGGACTTGACTTGGTTGCTCAATTCTGGAATGTTAACTCTAATTATTTTAAGATAATCTTTTCCAAGTTCAAATTCAACTTCCTGGATATAACTAAAGATAAATTGGATTAATGTTTAATTAATGGATGAGAACCAACTGGTTACTGATATGAGTGCCACTTGTGAATAAGTGGTCTGTATACATTCAAACCATCTACCTAATTCGCAACACCAAATTAGGAGGATAAACAAAAAAATGACACTGCATAAAATTAAAGCTTTTATCCTATGTTTCTAGTTCAGGTATTAGTTGGTCAATAAACATTTATTAAGCATCTATTATGTGCTGAAAATATTGCCTGAAATCTTCTTGGAGCAAAGAGCCATGTCTGAGGGCATAACTAGTTTGTTCTCTCTTTAAGCTAGAAATACCTTGGATATAGATTAATTTGAAATTAAATAGCTTCCTCAGCTTCCTGTAAGTCTCAGTTCAAGTACCACCTTTTGCAAGGAGCTTTTCCCACTCCTTATTAATTTTAATGCCTTCTCCCTGAGATTATTTCCTATTTATTCTTTCTATATCTTGTTTGTATCTAGTTGTTCATATGTTGCCTTTTCCATTAAACTGTGAGCTCACTGAAAGCAGGTAATATTTTTTGTCTTTCCTTGTATCCCCATGGTTTAGGACAATGCTTACCACATAGCAAGTGCTTAATAAATGCTGGATGACTTGACTTAGCAGACTTGAGCACAAAACAGAGTACAGTATTAGAATGAATATTTTTCCTTTGACCAGTCCCATCTAGTTCCTGACACCTTCTCTGATGCTCCCAGTTGAGATTTCTTTCCCTTTGAATTTTTCTATAGCCCTTTGTTTATATCTATACTTCACTCTGTTTTCATGTAATAGTCTTGCCATTAGATTATAAACTCCTTGAGGCCAGAGGCTGTCATTTTACCTTTTACTATCATCAGTGCTTACCATGATGCTTTTTACGTAGCTACTTAAAATATTGGTTTAATTTTAAATATTTTTAACTTACCCCTGCTGCTCATACTTGCAACAGGGCCCAGGAGGATGGAAGAAGTTCCAGATTACTGGATAGATACATAAAGCCAGGCTTAGGGGGAAATTCAGAGGCTCTCTCTTTCTTCTAAATTCCTCATTTTAAAAGTTCAATTTTTCTTCAGAAGAACTGATAATGAGATTGCATTGGGTCTCTTTGATCTTGGTCAGACACCATCCAGCCTTGCAAGAAAATTAATCTAAGGTGGAGAAGTCCATTGTGTTCTACTCAAGCTTGGTTAGAGACAGATTCTTTTGTCTAGATAGTTCAAGGCTGGGAGTGCTTTGGTTTAGCTGGGAGTGGTCTGATATAAAGATATTTTCTCCGATATGGGGCGGGGGATAGGTGACATAATGAGGTGACATCAGCCCCTTTTTGGAAGGGTATATAAACTGTGAGCCTACCACCATGATTGTCTTTGGTCTAAGAGAGACAGTTAAATGACAATCCTTTCATTAATAACCTGCTGGCCTTATTAATAAAATTATTAAATTACCCAGAAACTATGCCTCTTGAACCTTTTTAATGTTACATTAGTGTTCCCCAGGAACCTTAGGAGGCCAACTGGAAGAGCTGTTGCATAACAGAGATTTCAGACCTCAGGTTTATATACTGGTCCCTCTGCTGTCTTTTCTGTTCATAACACTGTCATTTAGCCTCATCTTCAGGTCTTGACCTGTTTCAATGCCTATGGGAAAAGAACATGGTACCCACAGGTAGTACATTCCCATGGTCTCTGCAGTGTGTCTCAAGTCTACTTTCCTCCTTTCTTTCCTCCCTCTATCCCTTCCTTCCTTCCTTCCTTCCTTCTTCTCTTCCTTCTTTTTTCCTACCCACCCTCCCTCCTTTCTTCCTAAAATTGACGGTGATGATCCAGAGTCCAGATAGTACAATTAGAACTGTGAAATAAGAGAAACTGGTATTTAGTTCTTCTCCAGTCTCTCTTCATTGCTCCCATACTCCCAGTTGGCAGTACCATTAAGCTATTCACTGACTGCCCAAAGCCCTGAATTGTGGTGCTTGACTGAACTCTGTTTCTCCTAAAAGTAATTTATGTTCCTGTTTTTTCTCTTCCTTTTTCTTAGCTGTTTTATGCCTATTCCTTTAGGGACCTCCCAGTGACTGAAGCTAAGCTGAAAAACTAATTTACAATGTGATTTTAATGACTTTTCTGTTACAATTAGGCACATTTGCATGTGATTACATGTGAAAGCCAGAGTTTTAATTAGGTTAGGTTAAGGGAGGAGGAAAGAAGGAAAGAAGCACACTGCTGCCATCCTGGACTAATTGATATACATACTGTGCTTCCTAATTAGCCCAGGTCTATCACTCTGTCTCATTGCCATGACGCTTTCTATGGGACCTGTGTTGCCTCCCAACCCGCAGGGTTGAAATGGCTAGACTCTCTGTGGGGTGGACAAAGCTGTAAGGACAATGAGAGACTGCTAAGGCAGTTAGGTGGCACAGTGAATAGAGAAGCACACTGTGCCTGGAGTTAGGAAGACTTGAGTTTCAGTCCTGGCTCAGACACTTATCAGCTGTATGACCTTGCACTAGTCTGTTTGCCTCAGTTTCCTCAACTGTAAAATAGGAATAATAATGGTACCTACCTCCTGTGGTTGTTATGAAGATCAAATGAAATATTTGTAAAGTGCTCAGCAAAGTACTCGACACATTGCTTCCTTCCTTCCTTTCTTCCTTCCTTCCTTCTTTTCTTCCTTCCTTTTCCTTCTTTCTTTCCAGAGTATGGTTCAATGGACAGAATGTTGACCTTGGAGTCAGAGGACCTGAGTTCAAATCCACATTACTAGTGTGACCTTGGATAAGTCACATAACCTCCCAGGATCTCAATTTCCTCAATCGTAAAATAGAGGAGTTGGATTAGATGGCTACTGAGGTCCCTTCTAACTCTAGAGCTATGATTCTATTTATTATGATAAATAAACCCACATTATATAACATAGTATGACAGTGCACAAGCTTTCACACATATAGGAGATTTAAACTAAAGAAAGAGATGTTCATGTTAAATAGCATAGATAGATAGACAGACAGACAGACAGACAGATAGGTAGATAGATAGATAGATAGATAGATAGATAGATAGATAGATAGATTGTTCTTTGTTCTTTAAGAGGACCAAAATGACCTCACTATATTAGAGGCAAGTTATAGTGTGTCTGACTGTGGCTGATCAGACCTATATGAGCTTGGTCATATACATTGGTCAGGCACAAATAATCCATGTGAACATATGGGATGAATTCTCTAAATTTGCTCATCTCACCTTTCTTTTTAGCTACTTCAATTCTACTTTGCTACTAGCATATAGCACCTTCTCTAATGAAGACATGCTATGCTAAGTGGTCCTGTGCCAGTGTCTCCCATATCACATAAGTAATTCCAAAGTTCTTAAGAGAGACCTGGAGTGTTGTTATGGGAATCTGAAGATCTTCCCTGCCCCTAGGCCCTTTGATAGGCTTAAGTGACTCTGAGAACCTACCCTAATTTGAAAGTACACTCTGCCCCCAGTAGGCTGAATGTGGTCACATGGAGCCTGTAGGGGGAAGCTTGTTTTTCAGGAACACCCACACCTTATTACTTTGTGATTGGGCAGTTGGTCAAGAGGGTTGTGACATTCTCTGATCCAGCAGAAGGCTATATGTACCCTGATGTGAGTTTTTGCTTTGGGACTCACTTTGGAAAGAGTTGCGTGGTTTGGCTTGACAAGACTCTGGGCAGCTGTTGAGGCCCCGGCTTTGAAAACCCAGATGTTGGTGCTTGCCTCTCTGGTAACTAACTAGGTATGGATGTAATGGTCAGATGGATGGAAGCCCGTCTGCTGATCTGTTTCTTTGTCTGCTTGTAACTTCCGTTTGTATTCTCTGGAGTTCAAGGTGCTGACTTTTTCCCCTGAATTAGATAAATGATATATGTTTGACTGATTAAAGTAAGATTGCTAACCCATTTTGAGTTGCTTTCCTTTACAAAAGCAGATCTAAGAACCTGTGCTAGCAGCCACCCTGGGCATGCTAGGGTGCTTGCTGATACAAGTGTGTACTTGTATCACTTTCTCTGACCACCATGTGAGTGCTTGCCCTGTGTGTATTCTCCATAAAATAGTCTTTTTGGCAGGCATACATTTGACATTTGAACAACAAGGAACATCATAGTTGGACCCTCTGCAGTAGATTTTGAATGCTTGGCAGTTTCTTTTGAGAAAGGATCTCAGTGTCTGGCATCTTATCTTGCCAAGTGATCTTCAGAATCTTCCTAAGACAATTCAAAAGGAAGCAATTCAGTTCCCTGGCACGGTGCTGGTAGACTGTCCAGTTTTCACAGACATACACAAATGAGGTTAGTGCAATGGCTCTGTAGACTTTCAGTTTGGTAGTCAGTCTCATACCTCTTCTCTCCCACACTTTGCTTTGAAGCGTTCCAAACACTGAGCTAGCTCTGGCAATGTGTGTGTCAACCTCATCAATGCGTACATACCTGGAAAGTATACTGCTGAGGTGAGTGAACTTATCCGCAGTATTCAAGACTTCTCCATTTGCTGTTACCAGTAGTTCCCCATATGGATGGTGTGGTGCTGGCTGATGGAACTCCTGTGTTTTCTTGGTGTTAAATGTGAGGCCAAATTTAGCACAAGCAGCAGAGAACTGTCCTATACTTTCTTATATCTCAGCTTCAGAGGCTGCATTGAGTGCATCATCATCTGCAAACAAAAGATCATGCAACAATGCTCTCTCCACTTTGGTCTTGGCTTTTCAAGTTGAAGAATTTACCATCAGTACAGTAGCTGATCTTTATGCCATTTTCCTCCTCATTGAAAGCATTTGACAACATGGCTGAAAGCATCGCGCTTTTCAAAGCATGGGAGCAAGCGCACAGGCTTATTTCACTCCCTTGGTGACTGGGAAAGCATGAGAGCATTTTCCAGTATCCAGAACCTGGGCAAGCATGCCATCATGAAAATGATGTACAATACTGATGGACTTCTCTAGGCAACCAAATTTTGACAATTTTCCATAAGTTCTCACCACCAACAGTATCAAAAGCCTTGGTCAGATCTACAAGCATTGTGTACAGACTGCTATTCTGCTTCTGGCATTTCTCCTGGAGTTGTTGGGTAGCAAACACCATATTGACTGTTCCTCGGTCCTTTCTGAAGCCACATTGGCTCTCAGGCGGATGATTATCTTCTTAGGTGAAGGATTTGCCTGTTAAGGAGGACTATGGCAAGAATCTTATCAGCTAAGAATAAGAGAGACTCCCTGAGATTGTCATAGGACAATCTATTTCCTTTACCTTTTTAGAGATGACCAATAGAGGCATCCTTGAGCTCCTGGGGGATGTTGCCATTATAACCCAGAAAATTTCAGTCAACTTTTGTATGAGCAACGGACCGCCCCCCCCCACCTTGTAGATTTCAATTGGAATAGAATCAGCACCAGGTGCTTTGCCACCCAAGAGGAGCCTAATGACGTTCAAAACCCCTTCAGTTGGAACTTTGTTTGCCAGCCTTGTTTCACTCAGGGCTGCTATTTGGATGTGATACCTGCTGAGTTCTCTTGCAACAAGAGCTGTTCCCCTTTCAGTTCTACTGGATTTTATGTTGTCTGTAAGTATGCACATATTCCATGTACCGATGGTGAGTGAAATCATTTTTGTGACATTTTTGCACATTTTTGTGTGTTTTAACCACAGAGTGGGATCCCTGCCTGCTGTGGTAATCAGGCTAGGGTTGGGTAAGCAGACAATTTTTAGGGCACCTTTTCTAACCCCTTCCTCACACTAGGAAGTGAGCAGGGCAATCCTTAAAAGGCTGCTGAGAGATCTGGGGGCTGCTGAATCTCACTGCTGCTTCCAGTAAGAAGACAACTTTATGGCCTGGGCTGCCTGTGTGCAGGATTGTGACTATGGCAGATACAGTGTATTTATACCTATTGCTTCTTCACTTGTCTGTTGCCCCAAGACTTTGAGATAGGTAAAAATGGTAAGACAGTATGGGTGATGTCTTTTGATTCGATCCTAAATTGGATTTAAGTGAGGCAGACTTGCATGAAGTCATTGGCCTCACTTTCCCTTACAGCAGTTCTCAACCCGTGGGTTATGTTCAATTTGTAACAATGAAAATACATCCCGTATATCAGATATTTACATTACGATTCATAACAGTAGCAAAATTACAGTTATGAAGTAGTAACAAAAATAATTTTATGGTTGGGGGTCACCACAACATGAGGAACTGTATTAAAGGGTCGCGGCATTAGGAAGGTTGAGAACCACTGCCTTAGAAGGTTATCACAGTTCAGTGGCAGGACAGAGTCAAGACAACTAGTGATGATTTGAGATGCAGTGGATAACCTTGGTGTCTCTGATGTCTAACGAAGCTCTAAGCACTCCACAGCACCTGCTTCAGCTGCCTTCATGGCCATTGGAACAAATTGTTCTTATCCACCCATATCACCAGGGGAAGTCTTGACATGCTTGGGGTAGACACCTCCCTCCTCAAGGACGGTTTTGAGACCCTGTAGTTATCCTCAACCTGGTTTAGCTTGTCTGCTGAAACAGTTTACCGGGCTGTGGCCACTGTGTATGCCACGGGTGAGAGTTAGGTGGATCGGGGAGAACATCAAAGGTGGAAAGCAGCCCTCACACCAGAGGTGCTAATCTTCCCTGATACCCTATAACCCAGATAGATAGATAAACGGATAGAGAGATTGATAGATTTTGTGAATTTTTTTTTTAGCTTGCTAGCTTTAAATAACACATACATATATGAATCAATATCTTTATTGTGACAATTTTGTTTATATGTGATATTCCTGGACTTTATAAGGGGCTTCTGTGTGACAGACTTCTTCTCTACACATAGTCGTGTTTATGTAGGTATATTTATGCAAAGCCAAGGAAATCGACTAAATTCACAATATTTATTAAGCACAGTGCCAGGCACTGTGAAATAAAAGAAATGAAATAATTCCTACTTGCTAAACACAATAAACTACAAGTCATTTCTCCTTTCCTGTTCCTTTTCCCCTTAAACCTCATTGTAATGCCCAACTAATTTGAAGTTTAGTTTTAGCAGAGGCAAAAAGAGAACGTTGTGTTTCCTCAGCAATTAAAAATATTGACCAATCTGAAGCAGAGATAAAGAAACAAGGAAGTGCATACAGCAAACTCAGAAGCAGGCCTCCTAAGTTATAACTGCACAAATACAGAGCCATCACACCCGCTATTTCATTCCAAGATGCTTCATGCTTTGTACTTGGCGTGGATGACACCAGGTTGAGAAATGTGTCCCCAGGGACACCAAAGATAAGCATGAGTGGGGGGCAGGGGTTGGAAGCAGCCATGTTTTATCTTAATTAAGGATCAGCTGCAATGAATGGGTGTGCTGGATGTGTTACTAAATTAAAGTAAAGCTAGGACATGAGAGACCTTGTGTGTTGACTTTCATTTTGTGGGAGCCGGAGAGGGAGCGAGTGCAGTATTTTTCACTAAGGTACAGAATGCAGAGGTAGAGAAGAGCCAATCATTCAGATTCTTCCTGGGAAAGGTCACACATCTTCTCCACCTGCTATCTGAAGCAAAAATCTTTCTCCTTGACCTGAAATAATAGTCTAATGTAATTTGAGTGACTTTAGGAAGCAACTCTGTGATTGCATTATGTTATGTTCTCCCTAAATTACCATTGAAAAATGCTTGCATTTACTATGCACACAACTAAGAGTTGGGAGATATTTATCATTGGTTAGTCATTTTCTAGTTGTGTCTGACTCTTTGGGAGCCCATTTGAGGTTTTCTTGGTAAAGATACTGGAATATTGCCATTTGCTTCTCCAGCTCATTTTACAGATGAGGAACCAAATGTAAATAAGGGTGAGTGACTTGCCCAGGGTCACAAAGCTAGTTACTGTCTGAAGTTGGATTTGAACTCAGGAGGAGGAGTTTTCCTGATTAGAACTCTACCCATCCTACCACCTAGCTGTTCTCTAGGCTAATACTAAAAGATGGGAATTCAATTTTAATTCATTTCAATTCAATTTAAGGTTCCTGTTTGTAGTGTCACTTTGAAGTGTTCTTGAAAACAGGGACTCTTTTTTTTTTTAACCATTTTTGTTGTTGTTTGTCTGTTTTTTGTTTTGTTTTGTTTTGTTTTGTTTTCATCCCCAGCACTTAACGCAGTGCTGGGTACATAGTAAGCATTTAATAAATGCTTGTTGACTGTGAATGACTTAGCTCTTCTCAGCAATACAGTGATCCAAGACCCTCTGAAGGACTTAAGATTAAAAATGCTATCCATCCCCAGGAGAAAGAATCGATGGTGTCTGAATAGAGATTGAAGCATACTTATTTTTTACTTTATTTTTCTTGAGTTTTTTTGTCTATGTTTTCTTTGACAACATATATTGTTGTTATAACATATGCTTAATGTTTAATTTAATTATTTTATTTAATATTAATTCATATTATATTTAATTATGATTCCAGTGGCCATGAAGGCATTAATTTAATTAAAAAACATAATATATGTTACAACGTATATTAGGGAAATGTTTTGCATGGCTACATAGGTATAACCTATATTTAGGATGAAAAATATCCTTCATCCTTAATTTAGTGAAAAGAAATAAACACAGAGATCTCTTAGGATAAGAACAGGACTTTATTCTCTTCCCCAGGAGAAGAGGGTGGTCTTCCCCATGACTCATCATGGAGAAGAGGCAAGTTACAAAAGATAGTACTGGATTTTATAACCTAACTTAGTCAAGACCCCTCCAACTGTTTCCCCGCTCGTTGGTGGAGAGGCATACTTCACCAAATACTTCCCAACTAGGACAGCAAGGAAAGATAAGAGGAGGGTCCCACCAACGCGGAAAACAGACAAAGGAACATAAAAGTGATTGACAGAAGCAATTTGAAAAGTTAACCACCCCAAATCAAAAAGTTTTCACTCATCCCATACAACCTACATCAAATTGCTTGCCTTTTCAATGTGGTGAGGGTGGGGAAGGAGGGAGAGAATTTGGAACTCAAAGTTTTAAAAACAAATGTTAGAAATTGTTTTTACATATAACTGGAGGAAATGAAATATTAAATAAATACAAAAAATTTAAAAAATAAAAAATAAATGCTTGTTGACTGATAGATTAACATTGAAATATCTAGACAAAGTAAGTATATTAGGCCTTTTTATTTTAGTGCCCTGAGCTTTTAGTAGAATTTAATATTTGAATCAAATTAATCTGAATCACAAGAGGCAATATTATACAAGGGAAATAGTGTTGGACTAAAAATGCTCCTGGATTGTAAAGCCTGAGGAAGTAAAATCTTTGTGATTCATTCATCTTAGTAGCAGCCATGAAGAAGCTGGAAAATAGTGAGGGTTTGATATTCTCTGTGTCTGGTTTGTTGGTCTAGGTTAAAATTTCCATTAACCCAGCCCAAGTGTGAAGACCCATTCCCCAGATTCCTTTATTAATTTCTGTCACACATGAGAAAGTCTTTGTTCCAAATTTCTCTGACAAAGGGCTCATTTTCAATTGATTTAAATTGATAAGAATAAGAGTCACTTCTTTAAGTGATAAGTGGTCAAAGGAAATGAATGATTCTCAAAGGAAAACATCGAAGCTATCAAGAAGCACAAAAAATGCTCTAAATCACTAATAATTAGAGAAATGAAAATTAAAGCAACTTTGAGGTGCTACCTCATACCTATCAGATTGGCAAAGTTGGCAAAAAAAATAGAATGACAAATTTTGGAGGCACTGAAAAAATATGCACATTAATGCACTATCGATAGACATGTGATTTGGTCCAGTCATTCTAGAAAGTAATTTTGAGTCATGCCCCTCAAATCACTAACTATACACTTCTTTTGTTTCAGTCTTACTACTCCTCAACCTATACACCAAAGAAATCAAATAAAGAAGATATGGACTGATATATACAAAAATATTTACAGCAGATTTTTTTTTGTAGTGGAAAAGAATTGGAAACTAAGAAGGTGTGTGTCAATCAACTGAGTAATGGGTGAACAAATTATGATGCATGAATGTTATGGAATACCATGGTGCTATAAGAAATGAGGAGAGGTATGGTTTCAGAGAAACCTTGAATGACTTGTATGAACTTTGATGCAGAGTGAAGTGGGGAGAACCAGGGAAATACTATACACCTTAACAACACTATAAAAACAAACAATCTTGAAAGAGTTGAGAACTCTGATCCATGTAGTGCTAGTCAGATGAGCTGATGCTATTTGGCAGAGACAACATACAAACAACCAGGTATGGTTGTACAACTACGTACAAACTATACCTAGTTGTTTACATGTTGTCTCCCCCATTAGACTCTGAGCTCCTTGAGCAGTGACTGTTTTGTTTTGTTTTGTTTTGTTTTGCCTTTTAGCCTCACGTTACTCCTTTACTCCTCTCCAGGTAAGAGTCAGTCTTCACTGCAGGGGGTTGGGCAATATTCCTGAAATATCTCTTAGAGTCTTCCCCAGGAGCATCATTTAGAATAAACATACATGGGCACCACATACACCTTACAGATGTATTCCCCAAGCAGTCAAATATAGAGAGAAAGGTATCAAATATTCAAAAACATTTCTTCAGCAGAAAAATAGCATTATTTTTATTGTATCAAAGAACTAGAAACAAAGTTAAGTTCCCACTGATTCCCCAATGGCTAAAATATGAATGCAAGATAAATTGATGACTTTAAAGAAATCTAGAATGACTTGTATGAATTAATGTAAAGCAAATAGAACCAGAAGAACAATTTATGTCATGTCTACAATAATGTAAAGGAAAACAAAGAACACCGACAACTATATGGAGGATGGATCGGAGGTGGAGACAACTCAATGCATGGAAAACAATAAGGGAATTATAGCAATCATCAAAGTGGGAGAAGATGAGAGCCTGAATTAGGGTGCTAGCCAGGTGAGTAGAAAGAAAGAGAAAGTTGTAAGAAATGCTGCAGAAATAGAAGAGGTAAGACTTGGGAATTGACTAGAAGTAGGAAGTGTAGGAGAATGAAGAGTTTACAATCTCAGTTCCATTGAAAGTCTGGTTAAGAGGAAGAGTGATGGTGCCCTCAACAGAATAGAGAAGTTTGGAGGAGAGGTGGATTTTGGGGAAAGATCATGAACTCTGTCTTGGACATTTTGAATTTTAGATACCCATGGGACATCCAGGCAGATATATCCAGCAGACAGATGGTGATCTGCAACTGCAGGTTGGGAGGAAGATTAGGGCTGGATATCTAGATTTGGAAGACATCGAGATGATACTTGATCCTATGGGAGCTAATGAGATTCACAATAGAGAAAGGATAAGGAGAGAAGAGAAGTGAGCCCAGGACAGTCTTGGGTAATACCCATCATTAGTGAGAGGGAGACTGAGGATGATTCAGTAAAATATATAGAGAAGACATAGTCAGATATGTAGGAGGAAAACCAAGACAAGGCAGTATTACAAAAATGAAAGGAGAATGGCCTGGAACAAGGGGGTAGTCAAAAGTGTCAAATCACCAAAAAGATGTCAGTGAAGTAGAAAGACAACGGAGAAAAGGTGATTGGATTTATCACTTGAAGTGATTGGTACCTTTACTGAGAACAATTTCAGTCCAGTGGTTGAAATCAAAGTCAGATTGCAAGGTACTGGAAAATTGAGAAGTGGGGGAATGGTGGTGAGAATTAGTAACTTTTTCTGAGAGTTTGACTATAAAAGGGAGAATGGCTCTGTATGAAAGATTGAGAGGAGGGCAGGGTCAAGTGAAGGTTTTGTTGTTTTGTTTTGTTTTTTAAGGATAGGAGAAACCTGGGTATGTTTTAAATAGCAGGGAAGAAAGCACTTGATAAAGAGAGATTAAAGATGTGGAAAGAGAGACAGAAAGAGAGACAGAGAGAAAGAGCAGAAATGATACAGGGGAGAAACTCATTGAGAAGATGGGAGGAGATGGGATCAGGAGTTTAAAGCAATGACCTTGGCAATGTAGAGTTTTTCAAGTGGGGAATAGGGAAGAAGAGGGACCTCAGGCAGACAGTCTCTATTTTCTTAGTAAAGTAAGGCAGATCCTTTACTGAAAGTGTTGGTTGAAGAGATATTATAAGTAGGCTGAGTAGAATTAAGAAGGTTCAGAATATCTTTTGTAAAAATACCCTTTATCTTTACTAGCATAAATAGCTTTGCCCTAAAGTCAAAAACATTCATCAGTCTGTATAACAATTATATAACGATTATTAT
>CM053587.1:231111921-231132206 GCA_028646515.1 Pseudochirops corinnae
ATATCATAATAGTACATATAATATAGCATATAGTGATAATTATATCTTACTCATTATCATAAAAACCCATAAAATAATAGTTATATTAAAAACTTTTTTTTGGTGAGGAGGTAGAATTTTTAGTGTAACCACAGTTCCAAAGCCCATTGGTATGGGACTTTTTCTTTATTGGTGGAGATGAAAACTCTAGGGGTGGAGTGGAATGGAATTGGTGAGAAGTGATAGTTTCAGTTCTCAGCCAATCTCCTTTAAGTCTCCCACTTGGGGACTATTTAAGTGGGAGTTCACCTTCCAGACTTTCCAAGCAAGGGTATTCTTTGAGTGTAGTGTAGAGTTGGCTTTCAGCTTTGAGAGAGAAGATGGAAGAGGCCAACACCATGCCAGGTTGCTGAAGGAAAAGATTCTAAGACATGAGAGGAGTCAGCAGTCTTTATCATGTTCCTATTGTCAGCTTTCTACCCTAGTGACTTTGAAATTTTCCCCTTGCGTGAGATCCAGGACCCTCACTCTTGATTGAGCTTAGTTATCTTGCTCCCAGTGGGAGAGCTCCTTCACTCTGTACTGTCTGGTATAAATTACCCTATGTATATCTTCTCTGATTTCTATTTTGCTAGGATTTGCTATTTGCTATGTGTGCTCATTATGAAACTGGTATTAGATGGGAAATGGGTCAAGCCTTGAATATAGAGCTTGGGTTCCCTTTCCCTGCCAGAAATGACAAAAGTTAGATGGAACCTGATCATATCCCCTAGGTAAACAAAATTTAAGAGAACAGATAGATATACTTCCAGTCTAGTAACCCCTCTCTCTGAAGAAAGCAGATTCATGGCCTCTAGCACCAGCCTCCTGCTTCCCTCTCCTGGTAGGAATGAAAGTGTTCCTCTTAGAAGTTGTGGGGGGATGGGGGGGGGGGGGAAGGAGAAGAGTCTAGAGACGTCTATTTTGCCTCCCCTTGAGTCAGAATTACAACAGACTTCACTATACATGTAGGGCCTATTTTCTTTCTCTCTCCTATTGCTACATTAGTTTAAATGATAACTTTTGCTTGTTTGGGAATTTATAGGCATTTGGCGCTTGAGGGAATTGAAAAGGGTGGGCCCTCTTCTTGGCTAGCTGACTCATGGCATGGCAGAAGTCTTGTGCTGATATCCACTGATCAGGCAGAACTTCCAAAACAGAGAACATACGTCATATGGGAAGCCATCTTCCCTGAGTCTGAGCCAAATCTCATTGTACATATCTGATGTGCCAGCACCTCGACTAACATAGGCTCATCAGGAAACCTAGGGAGATCCCACAAGAGGATTTTGCCCTTCATGGAGCATGGATAATGAGAGAACTCTTTCCTGAGTCATTGATGGAAACTTCCGATTCTGAGCAGGATGATGAAATTCACATCCATCAAGGAGGGAAGGGGTAGGTCTCCCATGTTGTAGAAGTAATGTTCTATGGATCCTGCCAGAGAATAATACTGTAATTTAGGGTTTGCCAAAGTTCATTGTCAACAAACTAGGTGATCTCAATGAACCAAAGCATAAATAATAACCAGGAATAGGTAGTACTATTCTAATGGTGCTTATAGTCTGTGTTCTAAGATTAGTACACAGATACAATTTCCCTACCCTAGGTCCTGCCCTGCTGTCAATTCTTCAGCCGTAGTATGTACTGTTATTAGTTACTTGTGGGTGGTCTTTAATGGAAGGGCAGTCAGATGATTGTCAGAGCTCTGAAAACTAGTGTGAACTCACTGAGTTGGGCTAAGAGCATGACCCAATAGTGCCACTTGATCTTTGCACTAGAAACACTAATAGGTGGTTCATGATGAGGTGAGTGCTGTGCTCAGGCTCAGCCTAAGCCAGAAACTGCTGTTGCCAATACTGAGGCTAAAAAGAGGGTGTCATTTGTACCTGTTTGGTCCCTCTGAAATACCATTGGCCTTTTGGTCTTGGGCCCACTGACTTTATGCTATGATTTATGCTTGTCAAATGACAAGTTGTTATGAAGAAAGGAAAGAAGTATTTACTACATGCTTACTATGTCCCAGGCACTGTTCAAAGTGCTTTACAAATGTTATCTCAACAACCTAGGAAGTGAGTGATAATGGCATCCCCCTTTTACAGTTGAGAAAACTGAGACAAACAGAGGCTAAGTGACTTGCCCAGTGTCACCTAGTCAGTAAGTACTTAAGGCAGGTTGTCCTGACTCTAGGCTCAGCGTTCTATGCACTGAGCTGTGTTGCTGCTTAGAATAGTGGTCCTCAACCTTTTCTGTGTCATGAACTCCTTTGGCAGTCTAGTGAAAACCTACGGACCCTTTCTCAGAATTATAATGTTTTACATACATAAAAGAAAACATGTAGGACTATGAAGGTAATTAATTTTATTGAAATGTAATTATCAAAATATCAAAAACCTACATCAAATTTATGGAACCCTGATTAAGAATGCCTGCTCTAAAGGTTATTTCCACTTTCTTTTTGGACTAATCTTCCATAAGAAAAATGATAAAGAAATTTCCAGGAGAGCATTGCTAATTTAAATAGCTTCTCGCTCTGCCAATCCCAGTACTCATTCCCTCTGACCAGTTGTGACAATGATTCTGAGCTTCTAGAAAGTGCTTGCCTAAGAGTGTTGCACCCAGTCCCTAAACTTCCTTTGCTTAGATGAGTCACTGTTCTTCATGTGGCAAGCTGTTGCTGTTTGTACAAAATATGCAAAGGAGGATTCAATTAGTACTTGTTCTCATTGTCACATCCTTTTTTCTTTTGCCTATGACAAAACACTCTTTCCAAAACCACACTGGATAAATAATATATGATGTTACTTTTACATTCATCTACAGTATTACGAGAAGTCATGGAATATTACATTCTCTAGAGAATTGAAATTGATGATCACCCAAAGGGCAGTGGAGATACAAGTGGTATAAGCAGTTTACAACATATTATAAACAAGGAAGGGTCGTGTAGAAATGGCATAAAGGAGGTTACTTCTTTTAGGAGAATTGAAGAGAGGACTTAATAGTCTAGAAAGATAGACTGAACCTAATAAGATGAAATTTATTTGAAATAAATGTAAATTCCTCTACTTGTGTTCAAGGAACCAAATACACAAATACAGAATAGGAGTTGTATATTTAGAAAACAGTCCAGGTGAACTCCTAGGAGTTGGGGGATTTAGTGGATCACAGGCTCAACATGAGTCAATAGTTTGACACTGCATGCAGGTGAAGAAGCTAAAATAATCTTTGGTCACATTCAGAGAGGAATGAAGTATAGAACAATGGGAATGATAATCTTGCTATATAGTACAGTGACTTCTGCCTTATTGTTTTCAATTCTAGTCATCATGTTTTACTAAGGACATAGACCAACAGAAATACTTTGAGGGTGGCCGGAATGTTGAGGGTATGTTGAGGGTACTAGAGATCATGCTATGTGAGAATCAGTTTAAGAAACTTGGACAATCTTGCCTGGAGAAGGAAAAACTTGGGGATGTGTTGTGGGGGAGATGAAAGGACATGACAACTATTTTAGAGTATTTGAAATACTCTCCTAGGTAAAAGGGATTAGATTTATTCTGCTTGATTCCATATGGCAGGAGTAGAAGCAGAGAGACAGATTTCCATTTAATGCAAGGAAACACTTTCTAATAATTAAGGGTATCCCAAAGTCTAAAGAACTGCCTCCCGTGGGAGGGAGGAAGATTAATTTCACTAAAGTTCAATTGGAGGCTGGATTACATTTTAAAAACAGACAGTAGTATTCATTCTTGGTGATTAGACAGATACAATATCAAAGTACATATGAAAAGACTTTGACGGGTTTTCTGCTGTTTGTATGTGTGATGATTTTGTGATACGATAGGACATAACTCTAGCTTACCTATACTTTCTGTATTCTGTCACATTAAAACATATTAGTTTGGGTCGTAAGCCAAAAACAAAAAGATTTTTAAAACAAAAGAAAATGATAACAATGAAGGGAATCCCAAAGTATAAAGATCTGCCTTGGTAATTAGTGGGATTCCTTTCAATGCAGTCCAACTGGAAGTTGGATGATCACTTGTTGAGGCTATTGTAGGAGGGATTTCTGGCCAAATACAGGTTGGACTACATGGCCTCTGAGGTTACTTCTACCTCTGAGATTCTGCGAACCTATGAGAACCTCTAATAACATTTATCATACGTATTTTGATTATAAATCCCTAAATATGATTTATTTACTGGTCAATAATCCCTACCTATCTTGACCCCCAGGGAAATTCTCAGTTCAGTTTGGGACACAAATAACTGGGGTGGAGGGGAGAAGGCTGTTGTTGTCACAAAAATATTTAAATATCATTGAATAAAAGAGGATTACAGATTTGTTGCCCATTCCTTCTATTAACTCAGATTGCAGCTTCTCCTCCCTAATTTATCCTTGTTTTGTCTTCCCTCAAGATTATATAAGACAGTGAAACTTGTTCCAAAAACCTTTATTAAAGTTTTGGTATTTCATAAATCCTCCAGCCATAATGTCAAAAAGGATCAATTGAGAATGTGAAATAACAAGTGAGTAGATTAAGCACCATTAGGGAGATGGTGTGGCCAACTGGAGAACACTGAACTTGAGGATAACACTGACACTTGACTCCAGCCTCAGACGCTTATAACCTTGTGCAACTATGGACAAATCACTTACCCTGGCTGTTATTTCAAATGTGGAGAACAGTATCCTTACAGGGATGTTGTGAGGTTAAAACAAAGCAGTATCTATAAGGCACTATACAAGTGTCAGCTGTTATTCTTACAAAGATCAATGCAGAGCTCAAGATAATCAGTAATGAGATATTCTGGGTACCTCTTGTAAATAGACCTGAAGTAGAGTCAGCAAAGGGGTTCTGTGGACAATGAAGTATCTTGGAGGCAGCTAGGTGGCACAGTCAATAGAGCATAGGCCCTGGAGTCATGAGGACCTGCGATCAAATCCGACCTTAGACATTTAACACTTCCTAGCTGTGTGACCTCAGGCAAGTCACTTAACCCCAATTGCCCTGCCTTTCCTCCTCCAAAAAGACCAAAAAAGAGAAGTATCTGGTTCCTATTTTAAAAATGAAGCTGGTGCAAAAAAATAAGAAATTTCATACAACTTCAAGTAAGAAACATGCATTGAAGCTGAACAGTAAAGGCAGAAAAAGAGAGGATGTTTTCTAAACAGAGTTATATAAGTAGGAAACCTGTGGTAACACTTACCATAGGTCTCAAAGCCTGAGCCATCTACCCTTTCACACACTCAATGTACTTAGCAACAAGTGCCTGTCACAGAGGAATAATTCTTTTTGAGCAACTGTAATTGTTTCTTGCTACTTTTTAAAAATTTTGTCAGTGAGTCATAAGCACGGTTAATAAGTGTTAAGTGTCTGAGACTGGATTTGAACTCAGGTCCTCCTGACCCCAGGGCCAGTGCTCTATTCACTGCACTACCTACTCCCCCCCTCCCTTTTACTTTATTATTTCCCTTTAATTTTTGGATTTAATTTAATTTAATTTAAAATTTAAAATCAACAGGTCAACCTGAAGATCCACTTTTCCTTAGTACTGGCCTCAAGAATTCCACATTAACCTTTTCCACTTCAGGTCTAGGCTAGAAAGGTTAGAATTATTCTTCCAGACTGATGTTGTCATTTCTGCTAAAGTCTATTGTCAGGTGTGTACACATAAGAAAGGGACTAGAATTGTAGAGGGACTTAAAATTACAACATGTTAAGATCAATTGTTGAAGAAACTGGTGATGTTTGGTCTGAAGAAGATAGGACTTATGAGGTATTTGATCACTCCCTTTAGAGTCTTGAAGGGTTTTCTTACGAAAAGGTTTAAACTTATTCTTCTTGATTCCAGAGTACAGAAGTAGCATGAGTAGGTGGAAGGTCTGGGGAAGGAGTTTTCAGTTTCATATAAAGAAGACCTTTATTTTTAAAAATTTACTTCTTTTCAATTAAAAGTAATTGTATTTTCTCTCCTTCCCACCTTCCTTCCACTCCCACTGGAAAAAAAATCAAGCAACACAAAATCTTACATTTGCATATAAATTTTAGATACACACAAAAATGTGTCTTGATCTACAAAAATGTATCTGCATCTTGAGTCCATCACCTGTTGCAAGGTGGCTGGCATCCTTCATCAGTCCTCTGGTATCATGGTTGGCCATTTCATTGATGAGAGTCTTTAAAAGTTGTTTGTCTTTACAATGTTTTTACTGTATAAATTGGTTTTTTTTTTTTTGTTCTTGCTCACTTCAGTCTGCATTATTTCATATAAGTTTTTCCAGGTTTCTCTGAACCCATCCCCTGCATCATTTCTTAGAGTACAGTTATATTTCATACCACAATTTGTTCATCCATTCCACAATGGATGGGCACCCTCTTAATTTCCAGTGCTTTGCTATAGAGAAAAGAGCTGCTATAAATATTTTTGTACACATGAACCTTTTTCTCCCTTTTTTTGATCTCTTTGAATACATTCCTTCTAAAACAGAATTAAATGAAAAACCAGCAGTCTATATCCAGACAATATCTCTACTAAGAATTTTCCATTCCACTACACTACTTGTGATTCTTTCCTAGTACCTCATTTTTCTATCGCTGCAGATGCAGTTGTCCTGAGACTAATAAAGTAATGTTCTTTCTAATAGAGGTCATGCCTTATTGTAGTTTCTGATTCAGTCCTCAGAGGCATGTTCTTTTCTGTATTTTCAGTATCTAGATAATAAAGATTGAACTTGATTACAAGTAAACTTCTTATATAATAAAGGCAGATGCCTTTATTATTTTCTATACTAATCTAATATTCATTCTATTCCAACTCCAGCTGTGACTCAGATAACTATCCTGATGTCTATTTTGGTTATCACAATGAATTTAATCTCGTTGATAAACTAACTTGGAAAATCATATGTGGAATGGGTTGATAATGATAGAAATAATTAAGAAGCCAGCCTACTCTATCTAGATTTTTTTAAAAATATATTTTAAATGGATTTCTTTATTTTAATGATCTGTTTTCATTATCATTGTTGATGATATTCTTTTTTTTTTTCATAAATTAGAATGCTTTGTATATGTAATACCTCTCTCAAGTCTCACTTAACTTTCAAAGGCACAGGCAGGTTTAATTCCTAAAAGAGTGACTGCTAGTACTTTCAGGATTCTAAGGGTAACCTTGTGGGTGAATATCCTTTTGAATAATAGCCCATGGGGTCCCACTAATATGTTTCCTATTATCAATCAGCCAGTAGAGTCAGATAGTTCTTTAGAAAAGACTTAAAAAAAATAACAGTATAGCAAGAACAGTAATTACAAAGCATTTCCCACCCCTCCACCCTTCAACAACATGGGTGCATTCTGCTACAAATATACACAGAGTTCATGAGGGGAACAGTGGGCATGATCTTAGACTGTAATGATAGTGGGGTATGTGTATAGGGGATACACATTACCCATGCAACTCACAATTCTAGAACCATGGAGCCTTGCTACTCTTTCTTTTTCCAAAAAGTCCTCATAATGTTCATTGTTGGTTGTGGCACTTGTGATACAGCTAGGTTGGCTCTTCGCAAGGTGTGGTAGCTTGGGTTGGTGGGCAAGTTCACGGTTGCATTGGGTCAGGCAGATCATTCAACCCCTGTGGTGGTTAAGCAGGATCAGCTGCTTTTGGACTGGGAAATAGCTGCCAGCCAGGCAGTTCTGCCACTCACCTGTTGCTGCCTGCCTGGGCCAAGCAGGTTACCCAGCTTCTGGGTTCTTTGGTGGGCATGATGTCTCTGCTGGATGGATCAATTGTCTGAACTATTCCAGCTTGCTCTTAGGTAAGCAGCTTCATGAAGTCTTTTCTATTGGCTTGGCTGGGTGGTATTGTTATCAATCTCTTCAGCCAGAATGCTGTTTTTAGCTGAACAATTCTTTCTGCGAGGGCAACAGCCTTTAGCTTAGAAACAGCAAAAATCTTTAACCCCCAAAGAACCTCAGCTCCAAACAGGATATGGGAGAGATCTAGTCTCTCCAGCAAGACAATCCTTCAGCAACAAATGGGTCTTCCCTCAGTAAGCCAGGACACTTACCTTAAGGTGATTACTTTCAATTTAGTAGGGGCCACCTCCCTACTCCTTTGGGGATCATATGTAAGTGTCGAAGGACAAAAGTATAAATGTAGTCTGTTGGCTAGAGACAAATTATTTTCTGGCTGGTCTCTTCATGTGTAATTTAGCTATTCAAGCCTCGGACTCTTTTTAGAGTAGGGATATTTATTTCATGTCTACCAGTTTTCTGCTTTACAGTTCCTTTTTTGTTGCTGTTTCATTTTTAGATTTGTAAAAAAAAAAAAATCCAATGGCAAATCAATAAAGGAGTTTTGAGGATTACATGAACAAGGTCTTTGAGTTTGGGAGTCTGGGGTTAGCGGCAATAATATCTCCTTTACTTTAGTGCCCAGGTGTTTAGCTCCTGGGAAGAAAAAAGGTATCATACTCCAAAGAAAGTCCAAGACCTCTACTGTGTCTGCTCAATGTAGGAAGAAATGTCTTATTTCATCAGACACTTCACTGAAGAAATTCACTTGCAAGTCAAGACATCACCCTTCTGATGTCGTTTGTCATCTTTGAGGATGAAAGACAAACAATAACAACAAAAACAACAATTCACTGATGTTGATCTTGAAGTGATCTAGATATCTGAGGATTTTGGCAGCATTTTCATCTAACACAAATGTCATGACCAACCCTTTGTACTAAACCGATCTACCATTGTCACTCTGTGAATTCTCTGGTGTGTTGTAGTTAAGGGCAGTGTTCACTCATTCATTATCTATGCTCTGGTCAAACAGGATAGTGACCATAAGAACATGATGTTGAAAATCCTTTTTAAAAAAAAAATGATTAAATCAAGGAATTTTTATTTATTTTTATTATTTATTTATTTATTTATTTGCTTTTAGGTTACAACATTCAGTTCCACAATCCCTTGAGTTCCAAATTTTCTTTCCCTCCCTCTCCTCCCTTCATCCCCTACATGGCAACCTACAATCTGATGAAGGTTCTACAAATACCTTCACATTAAACATTAGTCAAGTTGTAAAGAAAATTTATAATCAATGGAGTGAACAATGAGAAAGAAGGAACAAAACAAAACAAAAAAGAGAGAAAGTAGTTTGCTTCAATCCGAATTCAGACTCTCTAATTCTTTCTTTGGATGTGGATAGCCTTTTCTGTCATGAGTCTTTGGGAGGTGTCTTATAACCTTGTGTTGCTGAGAGGAGACCAGTCTATCAAAGTTAGTCGTCACAGATACAATGTGTCTGTAATTGATACTAGAAATCTTTGAGCTCCTGTTACTGGGACAACCTCTTTCCTTGGAACAGCGGTTCTCAACCTGTGTGTCGTGACCCCTTTGGGGGTTGAACGACCCTTTCACAGGGGTCGCCCAAGACCATTGGAAAACATATATTTCCGATGGTCTTAGGAACTGAGACACTGCTCCTCTCTTCGTCTCCAGGCGGGTCCGCCCACATGCAGATACACCCACATACGAGTATTAAAGAGTTGCGGCATTAGGAAGGTTGAGAACCACTGCCTTGGAACATCCTACAAGGGGTAACAATGGCTGGGAAGTTCTATTCTACTGGAAACTGGGCCAGCATGATGAAGTGCTGCACAAATTTCACAGAGAGCTCTACCTGGTTAAGAATACCCAGGAGGTCAGAGTTAATTCTTCTCCTAGTCCTTCAGTTTACAGAATACTATTGCAGCCCATGCAATGTCATCTCTGTTTCATCATATTCATGGAGATCTCCATTGAATGTTTCAGGAACATGTGGCAGACCAGGCAGATCTTTTTCTTCTGGGTAGCATTCAATATCATGAACAGCTTCTCATGATGGGGTCATGTGGAAAATTTCCTGGATACTCTGATACATTTCACAGTGGTTGAGCATTTTGTTACATTTATTCAGGATAAAATCTTTTTTGAGAATGAGATTTTTATTTCAGGTCAGGGTTCCCATGGCAATGAAGGGCTGCTAGGTGGCACAGTGGATAGAGTGCCAGGCCTGGAGTCAGAAAGACTCATGTTCCTGAGTTCAAATTTGGCCTCAGACACTTACTAACTGTGTGACCCCAAGCAAGTCATTTAATCCTGTTTACCTCAGTTCCTCATCTATAAAATGAATTGGAGAAGGAAATGGCAAACCACTCCAATATCTTTGCCAAGAAAACACTAAATGGGGTCACAAAGAGTTGGACACAACTGAAATGATTGAATGACAGCAACAAGTCCATGACAATACATGGGCAGTTCTTCCTCAGCACCATGTTCCTCATCCTTCTTTAATTGAGAGCTCACTAAAAACAATACTACCTTGACACTGGGCATATATTTGGAGAAATGCTCATTCTCCTTGCTAATCTGAAAGGTCAGTTCTTGAATGTGACATGTCACTAGCAGAGAAATATGACCCATGATTGGCAGTGATTGCTGCAGCATGGCCAGCACAAACACAGCTGTCCTTCCTATGCCTGATTTGGTCTGGTACAAGACATCTATTTCCAGAATGTCCTGAGGGATACACTCAGGCTGAACTTCAGATGCTCAAAGCCACAATCTACAACAGCCTGGAGTAGCTCTGGTTTAAGTGGGAAGTCTTGGAAGCCAGAGTTCTGGTGGGAGATGTAGGAATCTTCCACACCATCCTTTTAATGGGCCTTAGCACTGCCCCCTGTTGGCTACTATCTCCACTTCATTTATCTTCATAATCCAGAAGTTCCCTGTCCACATCCTTCTCTCCCATGACTGGGTAAGGGGAACAGGATGCCTAAATAAGCTCTAGGAAAACTTGGTGCAGATGAGCTGGTGTGGTAGAATTTCAAAGGTGTGGTAGATTTTGCAAACCCAAGCATCAAGGAGAAGAGGAAGACACTAATTTCAGAGTTGAGAGTTGAACAGGGGAGAAATACTTCTGATGGTAGCAGCAGTGGTCACTAAGAAAGTGGCCTCCACTTCTGGTCCATGCTTTCCCTTTCCTCTTTACATTTAAATGTCTCTTTCAGCACTTCTACCCCTGAAACTTCAGCTTTTGATGAAGTCTCATTAGGGAAATTCCCCTTGCATAGGAATAGACACATTAATTAATTTTAAATAAAATATATACCACTCAGTCATTTCCTCAAAGTGCCCATCAGAATTCTTTGTTCATTTATTCTCATTTTTCATCAAATCATCGTAGTGTATACTCTATTTTTCTAGTTCTGGCTTCTTAAATTTTCAAAGTTGTCATCATCATCCTTATTACTATTGTTATTAATATTGTTTTGGCTTAGCATTATTGCTATAGCCAATCTCATTCTGGGAACCCAAATTGCTATGGTGCATGTAGGTTCAGAGGTCTTTGCTATTTGCAGGGGCTTATCCAGGATAAAGATAGGGCCTTTTGCATCTGTGGGATCCTCTGGAACAGTGGTACTCAACCTTCCTAATACCAGGACCCTTTAATAGTGGTATGTGGGCGTGTCTGCACGTGGGCGACCTGCCTGGAGATGGATAGAGGAGGTTCCTAAGACCATTAGAAATATGTGTTTTCCCATGGTCTTAGGCGACCCCTGGGACCCATGTGAAAGGGTCATTCGACCCATGTGAAAGGGTCATTTGCCTCCAGAAGGGTCATGACCCACAGGTTGAGAACCACTGAGGGAGCGATTCTTTATTTGAGACTTTTGTTATTGACTTCTCTAGTTTTAGGGACCAAGGGGTAATTTATTTTTCATTCTATTGTTTTAGGGTATAATTGTACAGTCATTTTTTCTATTGTGCTTCCTTTATAAGACAGATAAATTCTTTTTGAGATGATTTTTGCATAGTTGAATGTTAAAGCACTGATCCATACTAATATAATACTGAATCTTTTACAAGAATTGATAATGAGGCTAATATGGGCAGTTTGAGTTTTGTGCTTTTAAAATGCTAGTGCTTAGCTAATAATGATAATATATTAATAGCTAGCATTTATATGGTACTTTAAGGTTTGCAAGTTGATTCACAAATATTATCTCATTTTATCCTCATAACAGCCTTGAGAGGTAGTGCTATTTTTGTCCCCATATTATATATGAAGAAACTGAGACAGACAAAGGTTAAGCAACATTGTATTTATGTAAGGGCCTTATTGAATTGGTTCTGATGCAAGGTTCAAATTTGGCCTCAGACACTTACTAGCTGTGTGACCCCAGGCAAGTCATTTAACCCTGTTTACCTCAGTTCCTCATCTATAAAATGAATTGGAGAAGGAAATGGCAAACCACTCCAGTAGCTTTACATATGTTCAAGGAGTCCAGAAACCCCAATAATCAGAGTCCCTGGAAAGCAGTCTGGAGTGAATTCACCCACTCAAGTATTCTTTAAGTCAAGATGGCAAAGATTTATTGTTATACTATACAGCAAGCAAGAGTTCTTAGGGAACCTGCAGCCTTAGAGGGGTATAGTTAGTTTATATAGGATATTCTATGGTAAAACCTGTGCCAAATATACTAACTTGGTGAGTTTGGGCAGAATTATGGAATGTTTAAGGAGTGGTCAGTCCTTAAAGGAACATGCATTTTTAATATCTACTGTGCAGGCGTATTGCCCAGAATTCACTGGGAAATAGCCCGAGATGGGGCTGCATGGAGGTGTGGTTTTAGGCTTGAAATATCACTAAGTCAGCTAGTGGTCAGGGCTGACCAAGCTGCCACCCATCAATATTATGTTTGACAAGATGGATGTTGGGAGTTTACATATATTCCAATCTAAGAGGGATTCAGTATATGTATGTATAATGAGCTAGGGAGTATACAAAAGACTGAGTCTAGGACACATACTATAGGTCAGTGAGTAGTAAATATCTTTATGATCCAGTACACAGCTGCTTTAGCCAGTACTCAGCTGGGTCAAACTACTAAGTTCTATAGGTGTAGCTGGCTAGTGTATCAGGAAGAGAGAGAAATATTTTGCTAGGGCATGCTGCCCTTGAGCTAAAGAGAAACTGCCTGAGACAGTGTTTTGAGGCTAGGGAGAAATGTGATTTTGAAACTGGATGTGATTTTGCAAACCCAAGCACCCCACCAGTTCCGGACAACCTTTAGGAGATACAAATACAGAGAATGCTTCATTGAAGGAAGTAGTAAAGAGAAAAATTTTGGAATGGCAAGCATGTATGGGAAGCTGGCCTCCATCATTTTCATGGATTCGTTTGAAATTCTAGTTACTGCTGAGAATGGATCTCCTCTAGGTAAGAGTTAGAGATGGAATAATCACAAGCAAAACAAACTTCAATTTTGGAAAAGAAGAGAAAGTATAAAGCAACCAGTTGGTTTGAGTTGACTAAAGAAAGAAACAACAGATGTCAAAGACAGAGGAAAAGAAAGTATATTAAAAAATGTTTGTAGCAATACTTTATGTTGCAGTAAAGAACCGGTAACAAACTGGATATTCATTGATCAGGAAATGGCTGAATAAATTATAGCATATGAATTTAATGGAATATTATTGAACCACAATAAATAAATAATATAGCAGATTCAAAGGAACTCAGGAGGCAATGGAGCAGAATTAGGAGAAAATTTTATATAATGACTATAATAATATAAAGGAAAACAACTTTGAAAGTCTTAAGAACTCTGATCAATGCAATGACAATTTATGACTTAAGATTGGTGATAAAGCATGCTTCCCACCCCTTGTCAGAGAAATGATGGATTGATTAAAGGTGAAGAATTGTTCATATGTTTAGAAGTGTGAAACTTTTGATTAACTATACTTATTTGTTACAAGGGAGGACTTTTATTTGGATTGGAGATAGTTGTAGAAGTACAGAATGGATAGCTGGTAAAAGTGACACAAAGAAGGGAGGGAAAGGAAAGCATTAAGTAGAATATTTAAAAAATATACAGAAGATAGTAGAAGCTGAAGGGGACAAAGACAAGTAGGACAATTTTGTTGTTATCATGTTAAATTTAATGTATTTTTAAAACTAGCAGAACTTCACAGTTTCATGTGAAGTTCTTTTTTTCTGTTCTTTGTATACTGAAATGTTTATGTTAAATTTATATTAACAAAGACTTTTTAAAAAAAGATCCTTTCTACATAATACTGAACAAATGATTGTCTAGCTTTTGTTTTAAGACTTCTAGAGACAGGGAACCCACTATCTCTTGAGGCCCATTCCACTTGTGGACAGTTTTTTTTTTCTTTACATTGAGTCTATTTTTCTTTATATTGAGTCTAGTTCTGTATCTTTGCAGCCTTTAGACATTGTTCTTGGTACTGTGCTCTTGAACCAAACAGGACAGGCCCAACCTCATTTTCATATGTTATTTCTTCATATACTTGGAGACAATTTTATGAGTGGAAATGGAGTACAGAGGAAGGAGTGATGGATTTGGAAACAGAGGACCTGAATTCAGATCCTGGCTCTCATACTTATTGATTGTGTGATTATTGTTTAATTCACTTAACCATAATATCCATAATATGGGTAATTCACTTACCCATAGCTGGATCATAGTTTTCTCATTTGCAAAATGAAGGGTTGGGTTATCAGTGGTTCTCAACCTTTCTAATGCTGTGACCCTTTAATACTCATATGTGGGTGTATCTGCATGTGGGTGGAGCCCCCTGGAGAGAGATAGAGGAGCAGTGTCTCGGTTCCTAAGACCATTGGAAATATGTGTTTTCCAATGGTCTTAGGCAACCCCATTGGACTCCCAAAGTGATCGCAACCTACAGGTTGAGAACCGCTGGGTTAGACAATCTCCTAAGAACGTTCTGGGTCTAAATTTATCATCCAATAAATTTATTTCTTCAAGCTGAATATTTCCAGTCCCTTCAACTAATCATTGTATGGTATGCTTGCTACTCCTCTGGAATCCTTTCTAGCTTTTCAATGACCTTCCTAAAATATAATGCCTAGAACTGAGCAGAATACTGTAGATGTGATCCGAACAGCGCAGAATGCAAAAACGCTATCAGTTCCCTAAGTTCTGGACACTATGCCTCTCTTAAGTCAGCCTAAAATTTGCATTTGCTATTTTTGTTTTGTCCAAGAAATCTTTCTCTGGCTAGAAGTTTATACATGTATTATATAATACATATAATATATTACATGTATTATATATACATATATATATACATGTATTATATAATATCTATAAGTCACACATAATATATGTCATCCTAAGGGATGACAGCAGTTGAGGAGAGTATCAAGAGTTCCTCAAAAAGAAATACTTGGATCTCGATTTCCTAGGCAGCCCAGATCCATGTATTTCTTTTTGAGGAACTCTTGGTAGCGCCCTTCCTTCCCCTCGCCAACTGCTGTCATCTGGGCTGAGAATATATTCACTCTTAGAACACTGCTCTTGGCCTGTGTGGTTAAGCACATGACTGGCTGTGGCATGTGGCTACTCTTTTTTCATCAGCAGCTGTGCTTGGTTTCTGAACAGAACCATGTTTCAGAACATCTGGTCCCCACCCTAAGTACCCCTTGATCCCTGTTTTTAGCTGCTTACCCCCAACTTTTCAGCTTCCTTTTGTTTGTTGCCTTCCCTCATTAGATTGTTAGTTCCTTGAGGGTAGGGACTATCTTTCTTTCTCTTATTTGTAGCTCCAGTCCTTAGCACAGTCCCTGGCACATACTGTGCCTCTGCCCCAAGTCACGACAAATAGCTCTTGGATGGAGGAGAGTGAGCAATCTCCTGTATGTGAAATTTTTTTTCTTAACCTGAGACCTGTGAACTTGTTCTTTGCTGTGGTTGTTGTTAATTTTACATTTTGACAAACTGTATATCAATACAATTTCCTTTGTGATCCCGTGTATTTTATGCATTTTATTCTGAGGAGGAGTACAAAGGCTTCACCAAATTGCCAAAGAGCTCCATGACAAAAAAAGGCTAAAAACTCTTGCTCTAGGAGGTCAGATCTCTGATCTATTGATTTTGGCATTATCATAGAGGCGAACTCAAGGTTGACCTAGGACTGACCAAGAAACCCAATTTCTCTACTCTAATGCTAGATTCTGATATAATATTATTTAAATAATACATAGCACCCTCTACAAAGAAGGTTGGTTGATCAGGGAAGCTCATTTGGTTACCTCACTTCCTCCCAAACTCATGTTGGGATTGTTTCTCCACCATTGTCTATTGGAAATCCATCCATCCTTCACAGTCTAGCTCAGATGCTGACCCTTCCATAAAGCTTTGTCTGATCTCCCCTAGTCAGTAAGGATTCTTGTTTCTTGGATCTAAAGTACTACTTTTTTTCATCTCTCTCATATTTATTATGGATATGTGTTACTCAGTCTGAAAATATAATTAACAAACATTAAGTACCATATGCAAGGGATGCTGGGGACATAAATATAAAAATGAGAGATATTCTATATACTCAATGAGCTTATATTCTTGAAGAAAGCAAATATATGAAAAGGATTAATATAAAAAAAAATGCCCTGACCAATTGTTTGCATAGGTTTTTTTTTTTTTCTACTTCCTTCTTTACTCTTTGGTTTATGCCCTGAAAGATAGTAATACTCTGAGAACCATTGCACAAAGTTTTGTCTCTGCAGTTGTATCAATCAAGAAATCTTAGATGAACTTAACATGTGAATAGAAAGCACCTTGTTGAATGAGTCTTTTTTTTGCTTCTTTCTTTCTTTCTTTCTTTCTTTCTTTCTTTCTTTCTTTCTTTCTTTCCTTCCTTCCTTCCTTCTTTCTTTCTTTTTGTTGGGGGGGAAGAGGAAGAGTGGGACAGGGAGAATTATTTTTTAGAAATTATAAATGTAGTGAACATTCATAAAATAATTAAATACAAAAAAGAGATCAAATTGTACATAATCAGCCAATTTCTGTTATTTTGTTTTTTAAAGTGTAGATTAACATTAATAAAGTAATTTTTAAAGGTCCTGTTCATGCTCTTCTGAAATTTTCTTACTTGTATCCTCCTTCACTGCTTTGCTATTATTACTGATACTCTTATAGTCAGGGTATATGTTGTTTTGTTTCTGCTTCCTTCACTCTGTATTAGTTCGTTTTCCCATATTTCTTCTTTATATTTACATTTCTTATGGCATCCTATTCCATTCATTTGTCACAATTTTAAAAAGTTATTCCCCAGTCATTGAATACATGTATTGTTTCTTTTGTAGCTAGAAACCACATCTGTATGAAGACTTTTATAGAGATGTTTTCTCTTCCTGAGCTAAGCATTCTGAGTTCCTCATATGACATGAATTCACATAAAATGATTTTTGAGAATCCCATAAGGTTAGACCTAGTTCATATAAACTGAAAACTTTAGTTCTAGGTCTCAGATTAGAACAAATAAATTCTTTTTTCGAGTTTCCCTAAGTTCTTGTTTTCATCCATACTGATTTTCACAGTCAAACTCTTGATTGTATGAGAATTTTTCCATTATCTTTGTGTGTGTGTGTATGACAGAACTTCTTTTTAATTTCGGGGAACATGACTCATTTTTCATGGAACTTGTCTCCATTTTAGTCCGTACACTTTTCCCTTCCCTCATGAATTCTGAGATGCCTTAGGGAAAAAATAGTAATATATCTTTGATGTGTGTTGTAGTCAATGGAAACTATGAGAGGATATTTATAATAATTTTACTTTTATTTGTCACAGAGGATATGACAAAAGCTGATCCTTAAGGTTTAGATTTTTATAAGTTTTATGCCCACTCTATAGAGTGAATTTGAAAATTTCAGATTCTGGAAACCTGGGTTCTAGTCCTACAGTGGCCATTTCACTATGTGGCCTCATATAAATTACTTTCCGGACCTGAATTCCTTCATTTCTAAAAATTGAGGGCTGATCAGAATTTTTCTTCCTTTGGTTCTAAAATTCTATTATTTTCATTTGGTGCTCAAGTAACTTTATGTAGAAGTAGAGAAAAGAGTTGAAAAAATGTATTTCTCAGAAATATGTAAATAAAAAAATTTGCCAACAAAATTTTTATTCGAGGATATGATAATGAAAAATGAGATCCTTATGTTAGTAAAGAGTAATGTAAAATAAGTCTTTATAAGATTAGACAATAAAAATTTTTAAATGTTGGTATCATAGAATTTCAGTATTAGAAAGATTTCGGGCTTGCCTTTGAGGCAAACTCTCACCCAATGAAGAAATTGTATTTATTTGCAAATAAAACTTTACTGAAATTCATTTTCTATCTCTTCAGGTGCTAAATAGGCAGACTTTATGCATTAGAACTGGGCAGGTAGGTGACATAGTAGATAGAGCACTGGGCTTAGAATCAGGATGACTCAGCTTTATGAGTTCAAATCCAGAATCATATACTTATTAGCTGTGTGACCCTGGCAAGTTACTTATTCTGGTTTGCCTCAGTTCCTCATTTGTAAAATGAGCTGGAGAAGGAAATGGCAAACCACTTCAGTGTCTTTGCCTCAAAACCCCCAAAACAGGGTCATGGAGAATCAGACACGGATTGAACAACAGAAATGAATTCGAATTAATGTTGGGAGTAAGGGTTGTATACCAGTCGATGCAAGCAATTTAAGAGTTAGTATCTTTTTGAAAAGCTTTAGGAAAGGAGTTGGTCTATATAAAATAAGGATAATACCTCTTTGTTTTACCTGCGAGTGTTATTTATATAAGTTAAGGTGTGTGGAATGCCTCGAAGATAAAAATAAGTAATAATAATGAGAAGAACCATAACATGGTGGATAAGGGACCAATCTTGGAAGTGGAAAGACCTGGGTTCAAATCTGCCTCTGATATACACTAGCTACGTGACACTGGCAAGTTGCTTGACCTCTCAGGGCCTCAGGCAACTCTAAGATTAAAAGTTATCATGGAGTTATTGATCTGTAATGGTGGAAGAAGAGCCCTAAAGTCACAGGACTGCACTGTTTTACTTCCCCACCTCAAATGCATGTATCTGATGAATACGTCTGTCACCTTTTCACTTGAAAAATTTCTGTGTCTACCTATTATCTATCTAGTAAATTTTAAATTCTTTTTGTGTGGTTTTCAAAGCTATTCACATTTTGGGCCACTACTCCTTTCCTTATTTTTTTTTTATCTTTTTTTAATTTAAATTTTTAATTTAATTTAATTTTTTAATTTAAAAATTAATTAATTAATTAATTTTCTTTTTTACATCATTCATTTCCACAAGATTTTGAGTTACAAATTTTCTCCCCATCTTTCCCCTACCCAACACCTCAAAACAGCCATCACACTGTATAACCCCTTAAATTTTAAATACCCTTATTTTTCCTTATCTTTTCTGTGTATCTATGCTTCAGTCATATTGGACTCCTCTTTCCTTCACCCATGCTCTGTGCTTCTTTCCTTCCTTCTTTGCCTTTGCTTATACTCTTCTCTATTCCTGGAGCATCCACTCTTCCCTTTTTACCTGTTCCATCCTTACTTGTTCTTTCAAACCTAACTCAAACACCATCTCTGCCAAGAAGACTTCTCTGTTGAGAATGACTTTCCCATTTGGATTTCTTGGAGTAATTTGTAATTATGCAGTACTGTGTATTAATGTCATCTACGTGTCTTATTCTGCTATTAGAATATTGACCCCATTAGGACAGAGATCATGCCTTACCTAAACTTTGGACCTGCCTAATATGTACCTTACTGATCTTCTCATAGCAATCATTTAATAAATGCCTGCTGAATGAATGAATGAATCTGTTCAACAGCTATCTGAGGTTACTAGTACAAATGTTATACCTATTTCAGAAATGAGGAAAGAGACATCTTAGTATAGTAGATAAGGCCCTGGATTTGGAGTCAGAAAATCTGGGTTCTTCGGATGTTTACCCTTTGGTGTGGCTCTGGGCAATTCGTTTAACCTCTCAGCCTCAGTATCCTCATCTGTAAAATGAGGTAGTTGGATTCAGTGGTGTCCAAGTTCTCTTCTAGCTCTAAATCTTTCAATGATTAAACGAAATTTAGACTCAGAGAAATTTAGTTAACGATCCATACTCAGAGCTAGTGAATGGTAAACTAGCACTCAAACCTAGGTCTCCCCACTGCAGGTAAAGATTTCCTTCCAGAATGACATAAACTCTAAACTGGGTATCTTGCCACACAGGAGAGTAGGGGGGATGGGGATGAGACGTGGGATGATGGAGGGGAGGGCAGGGGGAGGGGGAGGGTTGATGGAAGTACACACTTCAGTAAAGGGACAGGGACAGGGACAAGGTAGAGAATAGAACAAGGGGGGGGGGGTGGGATAGGAAAG
>CM053587.1:231132706-231181055 GCA_028646515.1 Pseudochirops corinnae
TTACAAATATACAAATTCAGAGTAAATGGAAGGAATCTTAGAGGGGATAACAGTTAACAACTGGAGTGGGGAGAGCTTGAATTTAATCTTAAGGAAAGATTGAGATTTTAAGAGTTGGAGGTTGGGAGAGAGAGCATTCCATGCATGGGGAACAGTTGGTGCAAAGGCACACAGATAGGAGATGTAATGTCATATGTAAGGAAATGCCAATATGATTGAACTGTAGCATATGTAGAGTAGAATGTAAGATTGGAAAGGTAGGAAAGGACTGGGTTGTGAAGAGATTTCAATGCCATATAAAAGGCTTTTTAGTGGATTCTGGATGTAATTGAGAGCCACTGGACCTCCTGAAGATTGTTGCTGGTGGGGTGGGGTGACAAAGTAGCATACCTATCAAGTTTTCAGATAAGACCAGGCTGTAAAGGATAGTTAACGTATTGGATGACAGAAAAGGCATCCAAACAGATTTTAATAGTCTGTAGAGACATATGACTATAATAAGGTCAAACTGAACTAAAATAAATGTAAATTTGTGTACCTGCACTAAAAAAAAAATCAGTGGCACAACTAAAGAATCGGGCAAATGTGGCCAGAATATGGAAAAAAAAACTAAGAGTATAAATGTACTGCATTGTGAGTCAGCAGTGTGATATGACAGCCAAAATAGCTAATGTGATCCTAGGCTTCATTAATAGATGCTTAGACATCAGGGTGAAGGAGATGGTAAGTCTTATAGTACAATGCTCTGGTCAGCATATATCTGGAGTATTGTGTTAAGTTCTGGCCTCTGCATTTTCAGAAGGACATTGGAAACTAAAGTGTGCCCAAAGGAAGGTGACCAGGATGGTAAGGAGAACAGAGATCATGCCACAGATCATGCAGATGGTTAACCTGAAAAGAAGAGTTAGGTCAAGGACATGATAGCTTTTTTAAAAGCATTTGATTGTCATGAAAAGAGAGATTTTACTTTGTCTACTTTGGCCCTAGAAATAAAAAACTAGGGCCAATGAAAGGCAACCTGCTATCATGGATCATAGGGATCAAAGATTTAGAGCGAAAGCAGCAAAATTATTGAATTTATAGCCAGATAAATTATCCCAATCCTATCTCTATACCCTATTATCTTTGTGACTATGGGCAAGTCACAGTCCCCTTCTGGGCTTCAGTTTCTTCATCTGTAAAATGAGAGGATTGAACTAAAAATGGCCTTTAATGTCCATCCCTTCAAGTTCCAAATCTGGGATCATATAATATATTATAGATAGACTTTTTTTTGCTTGTTTGTTTGTTTTTTGGAGGGGAGAAGGCTAAGCAATTGGGGTTAAGTGACTTGCTCAAGGTCACATGGCGAGTGTTAAGTGTCTGAGGTCACATTTGAGCTCAGATCCTTCTGACTCCAGGGCCAGTGCTCTATTCACTGCACCACCTAGCCACCCCTAGATAGACTTTAAAAAAAAAATTATTTAGCAAAAATCTATTTTCTCTCCCTTCTAGGCTTCCTTTCTCTCCCATCTAGGAAAAAAAAAAAGAAAAATAAATCTTGGTTACAAATATGCAAAGTTAAGCGAAACAAATTCCTACATTGGCAATATCCCTCCTAGGTTCATCATTTCATTGTTTAGGGGTAGATAGCATGCTTCATTACCCATCTTCTGGAATCATGGTTGATCTTTGTGTTGATGAGAGTTCTTAAGACTTTCAAAGTGGTTTTTCTTTTATAATATTGTAGTTACTATATAAATTGTTTTCCTGTCTCTCTTCACTTTAATCTGTGTCAGTTCATACAAGTCTTTTCATTTTTCTTTGAAACTGTCCTTTCATCATTTCTTATAGTCAAATAGTATTCTATCTTACATTCATATGCCATAGTTTGTTCAGCTATTCCACAACAAATGAGAGCACTCTTTTTTTTTAAAGCAGTCTATATTCATTGCCTCACATTCTTTACATCTCAACCATTTCTTAATCTGCCTTCTAACTCCACCATTCAACTGAACTTCATCTAAGTAGTCTTAACAATTTTTAAATAGCTAAACCCAATGGCCATTTTTCATTTTTGCTTTTATTCTTCTTGTTCCCTCTGTAGTTACTGACATTACTGATCACTTCCTTCTCTTGATTACTCTATCCTCCATATTGTTTGTTGCACTTTTTGTTTTGAAAATTCTCTTTCCTGGTTTTTCTCTGCCTATTTGATTGCTACTTCTCAGTCTCTGATAAAGAATCTATATCCATGCATATGGATATCACACACACACACACACACACACACACATATCTTTTTTGTATGAGTATACTCAGGGTTCTATCTTGAACCCACTTATCTTCTCTCTCATTGCAATCTTTCTTTAGGTAAATCATCATTTTTCATGAATTCAGCTATCATCTCTCTACAACTAGCCCTCATATTTCTCCTGAGTTCTAGTCCCAATCACTTATTGCCTGTTGGACTTCTCTACTTGCATTACCCTGGGTCTGACAAAGTCAACATGTACAAAAGGGAAATCATTATCTTTCCTCCTAAAGGCACCCTTCCTAATTTCTCTATTTCTGTTGAAGGCATTACACTTTTTCCAGTCATTTAACTTTCCAACTTTGGAATCATTCTCTACTCTTCATTTTTCCTTACTTCCCCAATTCTTCAATTCATGATGATTCTTTAAAAAAAATTTTTAAAAAGGATTTATTGATTCCTTTCATTATTTCCAGAAATGAAAGCTCCACTTCAACAAAGCAAAATACTTAAACAAAAATTATTTAAAATAGTGACATTCTGCTGAATGTAGTCCCCTATTTCTCCTCTAAAAGCAAAGAGATTTATTAAATTATCTGTCCTCTAGAAACAAGATTGTTCACTATAGTTCCTCATAGCTCAACTTCCTTCTAGTTATCTTTCCATTTATATTATCACAATCATCATCTATATTATTCTTCTGATATTGCTTACTTCACCCTGAATGAATTCATACAGATTTTCACACATTTCCCTGAAGTCCTCTTATTTATCATTTTTACTCAATATCATGTCATTATATTCATATACTAGTTTGGTCAGCCATACCTCAAATGATAAGTACCTATTTGTTTCCAACATTTTGCTTCCACAAAAAGTATCACTATGAATATTTTCTTACATGTTGGACCTGACTGTCTACCTATCTTTGATTTCTTAAGGGCAAATATCCAGTACTGACAATATTAGGTCAAAAGATATAAACTGTTCAGTCACTTTTTTCACATAATTCTAGATAATTTTTCAGGAAAGGTAATTTCAATTCACAGCTTTACCGACAATTAGTGTGCCTATTTGCCTACAGTCCCTTGTTTCTGTTTTTTGTCATCTTTACCGATTTTCTGGGTGAGAGGTCAAGTCTGAGTTCTTTTATTTGCATTTTTGCTATTATTAGCAATTTTGAGCATGATTTAATACACTAACTGATATTTTCCCATTCTTTAGAAAATGATTTTGCATCACTTATCAATTGGGAAATAACTAATATGTAATTGTGTCTATTTCCTATATATTTTAGATACCAGATTTTCATCAGTGATAGCTAATTCAAAGCTTTTTTTCCCTTCTATTTAATGGCTTCTCTTTTCTATCTGCATTGATTTTTTTTCTTGCAAAAGCTTTTAAGTTTTATTTTAATTGGATCATATATTTTGTCTTTTATGATCACCTCTATCCCTTGCTTATTAATTAGGAGTTCTCCCTCTACCCTTAGTTGTGAAAGGTACCACCTTCCTTTCATTCCCCATTTTAAAAAATCATGTGACCTTTTATATTCAGGTTGAGTATCTATATGGAACTTATTATGATATATGGTGTCTAATGCTGGTCTAAATTGTAATTTCTGCTATACTTTTTTTTTTACTTTTCCTAGTAAGGCAAGGTAATATAACAAGCATTTATCAAGTGCTTATTTACCATGTTCCAGGCATTCTGCCAAGTGCTAGGGATACAAAGAAATACTGGCAAAAAGAAAGACAGACCTTGCCCTCAAGGAGCTTACATTTTATTAAGACAACACCCAAAGTGCAGCTAAAAAGTATACGGAGAGTAGAAGAGGAGGAAAGAATGTTCCAGGATAATTCTTATCAAATTAGGAATTCTTCCAGTAATTTGTGTTCATGGGTTTATTAAACATTGTATTATTGTA
Organism: Pseudochirops corinnae; assembly: GCA_028646515.1. Lineage (NCBI taxonomy): Eukaryota > Metazoa > Chordata > Mammalia > Diprotodontia > Pseudocheiridae > Pseudochirops > Pseudochirops corinnae. Next base: position 231,136,867 of record CM053587.1, read on the forward strand.
TTTGTGCACTTCTTGTTCTTGCTTATCTAGTTTGTTCTCCTCACCTGCTTTTCTGTTTTTTAACTGGCACCATATGGTTTTGATTATGACTAAGTTACAATGTAGTCTGAGGTCTAATAACATTATGCCTCCTTCATTATTACTTTGTTCATTATTTCCCTGGAGACACTTGTCTTTTTGTTCTTTTAAACGAATTTTGTTATTTCTTTCTAGCTTTATGATGTATGTCCCTAAAGTCTTAGTAGTTTTAAGCTTTAATAGTTATTAAAGTTAAATCTGTATATTAATTTAGGTAGTTCCATCATTTTTTATTACATTGGCAAAGCAGAATCATAACCACTGATTATGTCTTCAATTATTTGTTTTCCTTTATTTCTGTAAAGAGTGCTTCGTGGTTTATATAAATGGTTCATCCTACTTATACAATATCTTTAGCATCTGTCCCTTTCTCTACTCCCCATGGCTTTCCCCACTTTAATTCAGGCCCTCATCAATTCTCAATTGGATTATTTCAATAGCTTTTTAATTTGTCATCTGCTTCCAATCTCTTCCCTCTACAATTCATACTTTATACAGCTCCCAAAGTGGTATTCCTAAAGCAAAGGTCTAATCACGTTATTTCCTTGATCAAGAAATTTCAGTGACTCCCTATTGCTCCTAAGATAAAAATGCAGATTCTTCTGTTTGACATTTAGCCCTTCACAATCTTGTTCCTGTCGATCTTTCTAGATATTTCACATTAACCTCCTCATGCCAGTCGAACAGGCCCACTTGCTATTCTTTATACACAACATTCCAGCTTCTACCTCTAGGCTTTTACGTAGACTTTTCCCACATCTTGTATGCCCTCATTCGCTTCTTTGTTTCCTTTCAAGGTCCAGCTCAGGTGCTATTTTGCATATAAGGCTTTTCCTGATCTCCCATTTGTTAGTGCTCTATCCAACACACTTTCCCCCCTCCAAAAAAAAATTACTTTATTATTCATCCATTATACATTTCGTATTTATTTATTTGTATATGTATTTTTTTCCCAGTAGAACATAAGCTTTTTGAGAGCAAAGTCTATTTTATTTTAGTCTTTTTAGTCGTAGTACTTGACACATACCTTGCAATTTATACTATATCTGGGAGTCTTCTTTGAACAAGAGTTTGTAAAATTGAAATTTTATTTTAATTCTCCTTAGCTAAGATGTAATCAAGCTGGATTTAATATTCTCTTTCACTGTTCCTTTCCCTGGTAAACTTTACCCACAAACCACATCCCAGAGAAACTTGATTAAGCTTTTGTCTTGTGATTACCCCTACCTTTGTAACCCCACCCATCACCAACTTTCCAAAGAAACTTGAACAATCTAAAACATCAAGTCTCATCCATTTAAACTGTTGTGGCAACTCCATTTCAGAACCTTTGTCTAGTGACTCAAATCACTTATCTAGGCTGTGGTTAAAGGGGCAGCCAGGTGGGTTGAAGCAAGAGTACTCATCTTCCTGAGTTCAATTCTGGCCTCAGATACCTACTACCTGTGTGACCCTGGGCAAGTTACAGCTTGCCTCAGTTTCCTCATTTGTAAAATGAGCTGGAGAAGGAAATGGCAAACCTCCAGTACCTTTGTCAAGAAAACCCCAAATGTGATCATAAAGAATAAAACAAAACTGAATAACAACAATAAGGGAGTTTCAGAAGGGGAGGAAGAAACGATATAACCTCAATTCTATGTCATCAACAGTCGATCAGAAGACATACCTATGTTTGCTTAAGATTTTGCTCTGTCATCTTTCTAATTGTTATAAAAACCCTGTCAGACCTCACTCAAGGTCTTTGGTTACTGAGAGGCTATAGACCCAATTTATTGTTTCATGTTAGCTTAACTAATAAACTGATGATGCCTGGAACTTTGTCTCTTAGTTTACCTCAATTTTCAAATGTAACAAGTTGAACCAAATGGCTTTTGAAGTCTGTTCCAACTCTGGGATTTTATAATTGTATTGATTAAAGTTGGACTTGAAGCTGGAAAAGTTTCAAGAATAGATCTTGTGATGGGCTCTATAGCTGTTGTCAGATAACCAGTTTAGCTAATTTTAGAGAGGTCTATTATCTAGTTGGCCAAAGAGTGATAAATTTTTGGCCATGGTAACTCTGAAATACCATTTATTAAATTATAGAGGTGTGGTGCTCTACAGAAGAGGAGGTTATACACACACTGATGAAATTACAGATCTCTGAAGTATTGACTTAAATAGAATCTCCCATGATGCACTTCATCTAGGATATGTAAGCATTCAACAGCATACTGGAGTTGCAGTAGGAAAGCTTGGGTGCAAATCTTGATTTTGACATTTACCAACTATGTGACTCTGGCAGTCACTTTATCTCTTTCAGTCTCATTTTCTTAGTTTGTAAAAAAGGATAATGATACCTATATGACTACACTTACAATTAAATATTTACAAAGCAACACATCAATTAAGATACAAATAGAGTTGTGACAAAGACCAAAAGAGATAACGTATGTAAAATACTTTACAAACTTTGAAGTATCATGTAAATGCAAGTTATAATAATTATAGCACCTACCTCACAGGGTTGTTGTGAGGATCAAATGGGATAACACATGTGAAGGAGTTTGTGAATCTTAAGTACTATGTAACAGCTAACATTGTCATTATAATTGTAGCGCCTGTGCCTAAATTGGCTTCTGTGGTTCCCTAAACTAGGACAGTGCCCTAAAAATGTGCATATGCGGAGATATGACCCCAAAATGGCTGAAAGATTTCTGGGAGAAGGAAACTCATGAGAGTCCAGTTAAAAAAGCTCAGACTTTGAATGGTAAACGGGAAGCTCTCAGAGCCACAGGCACGTGTAAAGGAGGTGGCACCCTAACACATACTTTGATTCCTAGCACCTCCCAGGGGACGAGAGATTTTAGTCCAGGATCACAGGGACCCCCCCCCCCCCTTACTCTTAAATTTTTTTTTATCACATAACTATTTTTTGTGTGTGTGATAGGGTTGGAAGGAGAACTAAATTGGCTGATATTAAGCTTATTCTTATCTTCTAGGTTGGGGTGGTAATACTTCTCTAGCACTTTATCTTCCTCCTCTCTCCCCTAACAATCCTGACCAACAAAAGTCATACCACTAGACTGCAAATACATCGAAGGACGCCAGCAGTCTCCTATTCTAAACAAAATTGGAACTCCATTCTCCCTGAGATGCATTCCTGATGTCTCTAGAAATCCCTGTTACATGACTGTAGCCTCGGCCCATTTCCACCGTGTAGAACGTGGTGTAGCAGCCACCACAAAATTGTTTGATTTGGTCACTATTGACGTTTGTTAGTTGTATGACCCCAGCAAGTCTCTTGACCTTCTTGGGTCTTAGTTCCCTTATTTCTAAAATGAGGAGAGTGGACTAGGTCGCTTAAATTCCTTTCCATCTCCAAAAGTCTTTGAATCTAACTAAAGTAGCGTCTATTGTTAAAGCAGCTCAAATCAATGATGTTATCACACAAAACTTTTATAATAGCAGGTGTGACTGGATTCTTTCCATCATGTAAAGATTGGGTGGGTGGGGGGGTAAAAGGCAGCTTTAACTTCCTCAAGTATCTGCAAAGGGAACGTTTTTTTTTCCGACTTGCAAACAGAAAAACGAGTGCCTCTTGCGGTGCTACCCCTTTAAAGTTAAAGTTGCAGGTTGTTGTCGGCTGAGGCCAGGTGCTATCGACTTGGACCAGTTCGATTCCCAGGGTGCGCTGCCTCCTGAGGGGATACGGGTGGAAGTATGATCCAGAAGAGGTTTCAGACACAGTCCTTCTCCCAGGGCCTTGTGTCACGTCCCACTAGTTTCCGTCCAACAACATTTTCCTTTTCTGCAGCTAAGCTGCGCTTCGGGTTTCTCCAACTCAAGCCAGCATTTTGGCTGACGGACTCGAAAGTCAGAGCCACGACTTTCTCCAGCTCCCTTTTTCCAAGTCTCTGGAGTAACTCCGCCCCTTCTCAGGTTCAGACGTCTTCTCACCTCGCACTACCATCTCTACCCCACTTCCTCCTACCTTCCCAACTGCCGGGAAGATCCGGACAAGTTAAAGCTTTAAATCGGAGCCGTGCCCTGGTGGACGCTTTTGCGCATGCTCAGAGAGCCGGCTTCTCGGTCAGGCGGATTTCTCCGCGGTGGCCGTGGCGGCCTGCGCGCTCCCGCACATGACGCGCGCGTCCGGGGGTGGGAGGAAGCCTATGAGCGCGCTCCCGAGGATAGTGGTGGGAGGGAAGTGGCTGTGGCGGTGTTGCGCGTGCTCCCGGGCATAGTGACGGGGGGCGGGGGAGGTGGGGGCGCGCGCTCGGGGCGCGGCGCCGCGGACGAGGGGACGGCCGGCGCTCGTTCCCGTGGAAGGAGGTGTGGGGTTGGACCCAGGCGGTGCGCTCTTCGGGGTTGAGGGCTGGGGTGGGGGGGAAGGGGGTCCCGGAGTCTGCGGTCTCCCTTGCTCGTGGGTCCGTGTGGCTGCAGGCGGCCTGCACCGCTTGGGGGCCGACGCCCGGGCGGCTGCCGCTGGGAGATGGCAATCCTCGGCTCAGAGGGGTGAGGAGACGCGCCGCCGGCTAGTGAAGGAAGAGGAGGCACCGCCGCCGCCACCACCACCACCACCGCCACCACCACCACCACTACCACCACCACCGCCACCACCACCACTACCACCACCACCATCTCGGCAGGGGAGCAGGCAGGCGAGGGAGGCGGACTGGCCACGAGCTTTGGTAAGAACGCGGCGCATCGCAGGACTCGGACGGCGGGGCTGGCGTCCCTTCCCGGGCCGGGCTGGGATTCGGGGCTCAGGCCCTCCCCCTCCCCTGGCTGCCCTCGTGCCCCCCCTTCAGGCCAGGCTGGGAGGGGGTGGGAAGGCGGGCTCTGGGCGAAGGGGAGGGCGGTGCTCGTCCTCTTTCGCGGGGGGTTCGTGGGTCTTGTCTTAAGTGAGACCCGCCGGAGGCCCATGTTAGTGTCCCGGAACGAGGAGAGTGTTTTCGTGACCCTCGCAGTCCTGGGCTGCCTGCCGGCTTCTCTTACCTCGTCTTCTCCTCTGACTCTGCCTCTCCTCCAGCCTCCCATTTAATAATCTCTCCTAACAATTCTATCGCCCAGGAGGAGCCAGCCTGAGCACAGCCTTTTCCGTGGCATATTCGTGTTTCTCCATTGACTTCACCCCGCAGTTCCCTTAGCGCAACCCCCCTTTCTGTGATCCTGCAGTTCCCCATGACCTTGTAGTTTTTTCCAGTTATTATTCTTCATCTCATCCACAATTCAATCTTCTCTCTTCCCTTCCCCCTCCAAATTTTTCGTCATTGTCTTCTCTCCATCACTTTTTTTTTCACCTTAATGCTATCATTCTTTCCATCAACCCTTTGGTATTGGAACATTCTTTGGGGGTGTCTTTGCTTTGGATTATCTTCATTTGCGAAGAAACATTGTCCATTGCTTTGGCATTTCTACTTCTTTCTACTTCTAGTAATCTGGTTTTGATTTCTCCTTTTAAAATGTCTTATGTTGTGTAGGCAAACATGAATGAAGTGTGAAGTGATTTCTCTTTCCACATAGGGTACATCAGAAGTAGGTGTGAAGAAGAGTAGCGTTACAAAGAAATTATCTGGCCTACTGTAACTTGAAGCATCTAGTGTATACTGTACATATAGGTTTATATTAGTCTATAGCTTCTTGAAAAAATGGCATACATTGGGAACTATTAATTTAGGTTCATACTGTCTCACTAAGTCCCCGTTTATTTAAACTAAATAGAGAAATCAAAAGCACAGTATATCATACATTCAAAAGAAAGTGACTTTCAAAAAGGCCTTCTTTGATTTTGGTGATTTTAAGTAGCAAAGTACATAGTAGCAAATTAATTTTGGTAGAAATGACCTTTATAATAATTCCTAGCTAGTTAACTTTTTAAAAATTAGACTTAATAGTGAGTTGATAGGACTGCTCACTGGACTCCTTTGGTAGTCTAATAAAGCCTCTGGACCCCTTTGAATAATGTTTTTAAAGGCACAAAATAAATACATGTGATAAGAAAGAGGAACAAGCATTTTGGGGAGTGGGGAAAACAGTTATTTAAGATACAACTACCTGCTGGGTGCTAAGTGCCTTGCAAATGTTTATCACATTTAATCTTCAAAACTACCCTCTGAGTTAGGTACTTTTATTATTTGCATTTTACAGTTGAGGAAACTGAGCCAGAAAGAAGTGAATTTGCCTAGGGGTCGAACTTGAAATTCAGGACTTACTGACTCCAATTACTGTGCCCTATCCCCTGCACCACCTACTGTCAAGTCAGAAAACCAATTATATTGAAATACAGTTATTTAAAAAAAATTTTTAAGTTCGAGGATCTTGGAAGAAATGTGAAATAATGCATAAGGTTTTTTGCTTTATTTTTAACATTAGTAGTATGATGATGTACTCTTTATATGACTCAATATAAAAAAAGTTTTTCTTGTTTTCCAAAACCATAATTTTGAGTTACAGTAAATCAGTCAATCAGCAAGTATTTCTTAAGGACCAACCATTGTACTAGGTGTTGAGGAAGACAGACAGAAATGAAAGTCCATGCCCTTAGTCCGTTAACTATTGTTTATTATGCCCCTGCTATGTGCCAGACACTTTGCTAAACGAAGAGGATAAAAAGAAAGACAAGAGACGATCCCTCCTTTTAAGGTGCTTACAGTCTTAATTTGAGAGACCATATGCAAACCACTGCGTACAAACGAGATAGATACAGGTAAATTGGAGATTATTAACCTAGAGAAGGCACTGGCATTAAAGTCTTCTTGCAGAAGATGGTACTTTAGCTGCTAACTTGAAGGAAGCCAGGAGGTGTAGTTAAGAAGGAAGCATTAAGATTGTGGGAGACAGCCACTGAAAAAACTTGGAATCCAAAACTGGAGTGTCAAGCTTAGAAGGGGAAAAAAAACACCTATCAAGGAGGTCAGTGTCACCGGATCTTAGAGTATATGTTGGGGGGTAGGGGAGGGGGAAATGGTAAGATATAAAATGAATGGAAGGTAGGAAGGGGCTAAGTTATAGAGGGCTTTCTAAGCCGTAGAAGATTTTGTATTTGATTCTAGGGGTGATAGGGAGCCCCTGGAGTTAATTAAAAGGGGGCATTGACATGTAGGAAGGTCACTTTGACAGCTGAGTGGAGGGTAGATTGAAGTGGGGAAAGCCATGAAACAAGGAGAGCAACCTGCAGAGTTGTTGTGTTTGTCCTTCATTTTTGAAGGGGACCATGGCATTGGGGAAATGATGACATGACTTGCAGTTGACTTTGATTTGAGTGAGAGAGGGCCATGTAAAGTCACCAGCCTCACTTTCTTCTTCAGAGCCATCTGGATTCTGTGGCCAGATATCTAGGATGACAGGAGATGACTCGGGAGACACTGGCCCTTTTAGGCTAAGGCCTTTTCACGTACTTAAGAGTGAGGTAACACCATTCAATGAATTGGCATCTTTAAGAAGTGAATCAAGGGATGGCCCTTGATTAGGAAAAAAAGAAAAAAAATCAAGCTGGGAGGGAAGACCCTCAGGGTTGCTGTTGAGAAACCATTACCATTGACTTTCACTCTAAGCCTGGAGAGCCCAAAATGCAGCCATTAAGTGGAGCTTGGTCAGGGACCTTTTGTGGTCCAATAAGAGTGAATTGGGTTTAAAGTTTTGTGAAAGAAGAGAAGGAAGAAAGAAAGGAAGAAATCTAGCCAGTAAACTCCAAGTTAAGTGGACAACTTTGGGCCATGAAAATTTACATTCTTTGGGGTGGAGAAGAGGAAGGAGAGGGAGAGGGAGAGGATGAGAATGAGCTGAGTTACCCAGCTAGCTGGGTCCCCATTCAGGTAGCTCAGTCTGCTCACAGGTTGTGTTTGTCCTTTGTTTTGGGAGAGGATCATGGCATCAGGGAAATGATGACATGACTTGCAGTTGACTTTGACTTAAAGAGACCTATTCACTGAATGGGTGTTACCCATAGATGTGAGAGCTGGATAAATAAGTTTGAGAATCATTTACATAGAGCTTATAATTGAATCCATGGGAGCTTAGCTCACTAAGTGAAATATAGAGGGAGAAGAGAAAGAGGGCTTAGAGCCTTGGGGGACACTCAGAGTGTGACATGAAGATCTATCAAGGGAGACTGAAGAAGGGGCAGTCAGACAGGTAAGAGAATCAAGAGAGAGCTATGTCATAAATCTTAGAGAAAAGAGTATCTAGGAGATGAGTAATTGACAGTGTCAGGATACAGAAAGGTTCAGAAGGATGAGGACTGAGACAAGGCCACTAGGTTTGGTACATAAGAGATCACTCTGTAGAAAGCATTTTCTATTAAATGCTGAGGTTGAAAGCCAGACTTCAGAGAGTTAAGAGAATGAAAGGAAAGGAAGTGGAGGTATCTATTGTAGACAGTCTTTTCCATGAGTCTAACCAGACACAAAAGGGAGAAGAGATAGCTAAAGGATGAGAGTTATCAAGTGTAGAAAGATTAAGTAAGGGGTTTTTTGGTTTTTGGTTTTTAAGGATGGGGGATCTTGGGTGTGTTAATAGTTAGTAGGAAAGCATCCAGTTGGCCCAGGGAGAGACTGAAGATAAATGAGAAGTTGGGAGTGATAGAGGAGGCAGTCTGCTGGAGAAGACAAGAAGGAATGAGATCATTTGTGAATGTAGAGGTTTGCCTTGGCAAAGAGAAAGAAAAGAAAGACCAGCTCTTTGTGTGAGACTGGAGTGAAGAGAAAGTGGTAGAAGGCAGCTTAATGACGTGAAATAAGGAGAGGAGAAGAGGGAGCTCTAGATAAATGGCCTCAGTTTTTTCAGTGAAATATGAGGCAAGGTTTTCAACGGAGAGGGTGGAGGGCTGGTGAGCTATGGGAGGTTTGAGGAGAGATCAAAAGGTTTGGAAAAGCTGCTGTCTTGAGTGGAATAGTGAGTCAATTAGGGAGGTGTAAGAGGATTGCCTTTAATAAAGTGAGGTCTCTTGAGATTATGTAACAAATTTGAAATGGACTCAGCATAGTTTTTAGAGAGCTTGCTTACATTTCTTTATATTAGACAATGTGTAAATATATTAGAATATAGAGAATAAATACAACATAGTGAAGGGGCAGGCACTAGTGGGAAAGGGGAGGGGCTAGGTCATATTGAAAATGGCAATTGAACTGAACTTTCTTTAGAAACCAAGGATTCCAAGAGATGGAGCTGAAGGGCAGCACTTCAAGCCTGGAGAACACAGTGCAAAGAGAGAGAGATGGAAGATGACGTAACATGTGTAGAGTGCATGAAGGGGAATAATGTGTAATAATATTGGATTAGACTAGAACAACATTGTGAACAGCTTTAACTGCTAAACAGGAGTTTGTACTTAGAAGCAGTAGTAACCACTAGAATTGTTTGGTTTATTTTTGTAAAGTGGGGGAGTAATGTGTACAGGCCTGTGCTGTTGGTTCATTTGGCACTGTGTGGAGGATAGATTAGAAAGGGGAGAAATTCTTTTGTTTTTTTCTGAACTTAACAGACACCAAACGAAATGGACATTTCCATACACATAGTAGAACAGAAGATAATTGAATGTGAAACTATGAATCACTTTTAATATATTATCAATTCAACATGTAATTTTCAAAGCTGCACTGCTTGTCTGTGATTTTTCTACCCTCCCCTTTTTTTCTCTTTTGTGCATTAAAAAGTCTCCAGTGAACCCTCTTTTTCATTTTCTTTCTTTTTTTTTTTTTTTTTGTAAGGGGTGCTATAAGCCCTGTAGCCTACCTTCTCTTTCCCTACTCTTTGTTAAAAAAAAATTCCTTGTAAGAAATATGCGTGGCCCAGCAAAACGGATTCCTATATTGGTCATTACTTCTACCTTGGGAGATGGGTAGCATGTTTATGTCCTCAGGAATCATAGTTTGTTATTGCAGTGATTAGAGTTCTAAAGTTTTTCAAAGTTGCATTTCTTTGCAATGTTGTTATTATTGTATAAATTGTTCTCCTGGTTCATTTCCCTTCACTTTGCATTTAGATCTTCAAGACAGGAGAGATTGAGGCAGAGAGACCAATTGGGGATTCCTACAGTTGTCTGGGCCAGAGTTGAGGGCCTAGAATGCTGCTCATGTGAGTAAGAGAGAAGAGTTGAGATGTATGAAATGTGGAAGACACAAACAAGACTTGGCAATTAAATTATCTTGATCTGTCAGTTTCTAAATATTCCTTTGGTGACCAAGTCTTCAGTGATTTTGAATATGCTGGTACTTTCAAATCCTGTGCTATTGATTTTATTTAAATTTTTTGCATATCTGTATGCATGCATGGATTCATTCAATAAACATTTATTGTGTCTCTTATAATAAGAGGTCACATAATTATAATATAGAGCTTTAATGTTTGCAAAGTACTATCCTTGTTACCTCATTTAATCCTTACAAGCACCCGGTGAGATAGATACTGTTATCCCCATTTTACAAATGAGGAAACTAAGATTCAGAGAGTTTAAGTGACTTCCCCAGGGTCACTTAAGTAGTAACTTTCTAAGGCAAGATTTGAAACTAGGTCTTCTGTCAACATCCATCACTTTTAGCTGATATAACTGGTACTATATTAGCAGATCTATGAGGCAGGTGATAAAGATATCACCATCTTAGAATGGGGTTGAATATATAGATATGGGAGCCATCTGTGGTAGCATAAAGATGATTGAATAGATAGAAAAACTGATGAGATTTTGGAGTTGAGAGTGAAGAAGGAAAGGGAGAGTCTAGGACAGAATTGTATACATGTGATGGGAAAAGAGTGATAATGGTCTTGGAAAGGAGACTTGAGAATTAGAAAGGTAGAAGGAGAATTGAGAGAGCAGTGTCTTAGGAGAGAGTATCCAGGAGGAAGAGGAGGTTAATAGGGTCAGAACTTGTAGATAGGTCAAGTAGAATGAGGACTGAGGGAAGACCAGTCGAGTGTATTTAACAGTTATGAAATGTTGGCAAACTTGGAATGCACAATTTAATTTGAATTAGGGGTCAGAAATCAGATTGTAAAGGAGTGAGAAGTGAGGGAAAGGTGAGGGAATGGAGGTAGTAAATACAATTCCCTTTTAGGGTGGTAGGCAAACCTTACTAAGAATCTCATGGAGAATATTACTTGTTGCCAGATTATGAAAATTATTTGACACTGAAGAAATCTTCAGATATGCATGTTGTACTACTTCCACTTTAGGGACTTGATACTTCACAACTGTACTTTACAACTCTACCCCTTTAGAGAACATAATATCTTCATTCAGTTTACCAGTGGTGCCATTTGTATAACTTGAAACTAACTCAGTATGTTAAACATTTGAATTTATAAGTTGACTATATTTAAATATTTTGAAGGGAAATAAAAAAAAGATATTTTGATCACTTCATTCTTCTTATTTGATCACATATTACCTCTGCCCCAATAATCTTAAAAGCATCATTATAGAAACTACAGAGTTGATTGAGGGTAGTTTGGGGAGAGTGCAAGAAAACTATTCTTGGTCTGAGAGATATTAAAAAGGAAATATTAAGCATTGTTGGAATGCAGGGATATGACAGTTTCCGGTTTCAAGTATTTACCCTTCAAATATATTTGTTATTAAATAGCTACTATGTAAAATGCCCTTATAATGTGGAGGGGAAAGGATAATAGCTAATATACTTGTATATTGATTTACTAAGATACATTATCTAATTTAATTCTCACATCAGTGAAGTAGATGAGTAGGTGATATGGACTGGAAAACAGGTTTTCTGATTGTAAGTTCAATTCTTTCTCCACTGTACCATGAAAGTAACTATACAGATAGCTGTTGTAAAAGGTAGAATGTGTAAGTGCTATGAGATAACTTTAAGAAAGTGCTTTTGGGGTTCAGCAAAAAAAAAAAAATTCCATAAATGTGGTGTGATTAAGAAAGGCTTCATGGAAAAAATAGCATTTGAATTGGGCCTTGAGTGATGGGATTGTATGCTAGGGTTCAACTCAAAACATTTGTTAAAGGTTTACTGTGTTAAGGGGAATACAAAGTTTAGATAAGATAGTCTTCGTGGAACTTACATGCTCTAATAGGGAAATATAACACAAACATAACTATAATATAAAGTGATAAATCTGTATGTCAGAGGTAGTCCCTGTCACTTGTTCCATAGCCTCCTAACCCCTCAAAAAAAAAATTTCTGAGGGAAAGATCTTTGACAACTTGTGAAAAGGAGCATATTGGACTTAGAGGCAGAAGACCTAAGTTTGAATCTCCTGGCTTCCATTTCGTAGTTATGGGACCTTGGGAATCACCAATGTAAAATGAGGGTAATAATTATTCTGCTTACCTCACAGAGTTATTGTAAGAATCAAATAAGATGATGAATATAGAGTACAGTGTATTTGTGAGTTATAATTATGGTTAGAATTTAAGAAGGCTAAGATAGTGAGAAGGAAATTCCAGGCTATAGGTATAGCTTGAGTAATAGTGTGGAGGCTGACAAAGGGAGAGATGCAAGCTAAGAAATAGGAGACATATTTGGTTGGTTAATGGGGGAAGGGCATTTTAGGTGGAGATAACAAAGCATTGGAAGTGGGAAAGTGGATGGTGTTTTGAGGCCACCAGGTATAGGCCAGAAAAGGGAAATGAGATTGGAAAGGTGGTTTTAGATGAGTATGGAGAACTCTGAATGCTAGGTGAGGGATTTTAGACGATAATAGGCAGTGAGGAGCCACTGAATATTTTGTTTTGTTTTTTATTTTATTTTATTTTTTTGTCTTACATTGTTCATTGATTAACTCAGATGTGTATTTTTTTTTTGTACTAACATAAGTATACTTATTAAAAAGAACCATATTTTAGACTTTTTTTTTTTTCTTTTTGGAGGGCAGTTGGAGTTAAGTGACTTGGCCAAAGTCACATGGCTAGTGTGTCAAGTGTCTGAGGTCGAATTTGAACTCAGGTCCTCCTGACTCCAGAATCAGTGCTCTATTCACTGCGCCAGCTAGCTGCCCCTTGTTTTGTTTTTTAAGCAGTAAACTCCAGCGGTTCTGTATTACTTTCAGAATTAAATATAAAACTCTCAGTTGGCTTTTACAGCCTTTTATAACTTGATCTCTTCCTATATTTCAGTCTTTTCATTTTACTCCACTCCATGTACTTTTAAACCAGGTAGCACTTGTCTCCTTGTGGTTCCTCATATGATCTTCCATTTCCTGAGTCTGAACCTTTCTACTGTCTCACCCCCTCCTGCCTGGAACTCTGTCCTTCCTCATCTCCACCCTCTAGCTTTGTTCCATTCCTTCATATCTCAGCTGAGGCCTACCATCTATCTGCAATAAACAGTTCCCAGTCCTCTTTAATCTTAGTGCCATCTAAATAAGATTTGTGTCCAATTTATATATTTGTATATTTTCTCCCCCATTAGACTATGAACTCCTTGAGATTGGGGACTAATTGTTTTTTTTTTTTCCTTTTTTGTATCCCCAGCCCTTAGTACTTAGGACATAATAGGCATTCAATAAATGCTTGTTGCTTGTTTGCTTACTAGGGAAATAACATGATCCGATCTGTGCTTTAAGAAGATGGCCCTTGGAGTAGTGACCCATATGGTTTGGGATAGACATTGGAATCTGGGAGAGCAGTTAAAATGAGGGGGACAGGGGATGTCCTCTATATTTCTTTCCAGCTCTGAATCTATGACCTTATTGTAATAATCCTAGTGAATAGTAAGGACAGACTTAACACAACAATAAAAATGGCATTTACTTTCATTTACATAACTTAATGAAGAAGGAAATGGCAAACCACTTCAGTATCTTTGCCAAGAAAACCCCAAGGATAGAAGTCCACGGGGTCACAAAGAGTCAAACACTGAACAACAACGAATGTAGTTTAAAGGTTTACAGTGCTGGTACTGGTATGAACCTTGTCCTACTTAAGTTCATTATCAGATTGGTACAAGAAGATGAATTTTTTTGCCTAGACAACTTTTAAAGACAATTTACAAAGTTATCTCATGGTAGATCCTTGAAATATTCAAGTAAAGTTTGCAAAGCACAGTCTTCAACAATGCCCACAGTGGTAGGCAGTGCAGCTGTTACCTTCCTTTTACAGTTGAAGTAACTGAGTCTCTGAAAGGTGCAAAATGACTTGCCAGTGATTATATCTAATAAACGTCAGAGTTTGATTTGGAAACCAGACTGAACTATGAGTCCCAATTTCTGATTTACTACTCTCACTTTCTGCTAGTTTCCTGGTGGTGACAGTGGAAATGGAAAGAAGGATATGGACATCAAAGAGGTTTTGGAGGTAAAATTGTCAGAATTTAGAGTTGATTACTGGCTGTCCATAGGTCAAATGACTCTGAGGTTTGAAACCAGGGCATTTAGGAAAATAATGTTGTCATAACAAATAGTAAATTCAGCAAAAGAGCAGGGAGAGAAAACATGAGTTTGGTTTTGTATATGTTGGGTTTGGGGTTCTAGTTGGTATACCCAAATGAAGCTAACTGTTGGAAATTGGAAATATGATCCTGGATATGAAGCAATAGGCTGGGGCTATTACTTATTGGAATACAGTTATTGGAACCACATAGAAGTGGTAGTTGAAGCCATGGTAATAGATGAGATTTCAATTTGAATTGAGAGTCATCTGGTACAGCTTCAAACTTTAAAAGTAACGGGAGGAAAGATCCAGTTTTAATTGTGTTCAATAGCTAATACTATTGCAACAGCCTCTTATTGAGTCTCCCTGCCGCAAGTCTCCTCATTCCAATATATTTTCCATTCAGTTGATAGAGATTTTCATAAAATAAACATCTGTCTCAAACTGCTCAGCAAACTCTGCTGATTCCTTATTATTTCTAGGATTAAATACAAAATCCTTTGTTTAGTATTCAAATCCCTTTATAACTTAGCCTTCTCCTACCTCAAAAAAAATTTTTTAATGTTTCTTATATCACCATGGTATCCCAAGTATCCTTACTTTTTCCCCTCTCTGGGAGTCATCCTGTGTGACAAATAGTATTTTTTTCTAGAGGAAAAAAATGTCAGCACAACTAATCAGTACATTGAAAGAGTTTGAAAAAATGTGCAGTGTGTGACCACTGTGGACCCTCTACCTCCACAAAGGGGAAGATTTAGGAGTGTCTTCTTGTAAGTCCTGATTGATCTTTATAATTTTGTTACATTTCAAATTTTTTGTTGTGGTGGTGTTCTTTCCATTTAAATTATTGTAGTTACTATGTATGGTTTTTTTTATCTTGGCTCTTGACTATGTATCAATTAATACAGATCTTTCCATGCTTCTCAGTATTGAACACAAATCATTTTAAATCATTTTAGTAGTATTCATATGCCACAATTTGTTTGGCCAGTCCCTAATTGATGGACATCTACTTTTGTTTACAATTCTTAACTAGTACAGAAAGTGCTGATATAAGTATTTTGGAGTATATGGGAACTTTTTTTTCTTATTGATGACTCTTTGGTTCAGGGAATATGAATAGTTTAGTCACTTTATTTACGTAATTCCAAATTACTTTCCAAAATGATTGCAACATTTTATAGCTCTACCAACAATGTGTTAATGTGCCTGTCTTCCCACACCTCTGCCAACATTAACTGTTGGGTTTTTTTGTAATTTTGGCCAATTTGGGGGGTGTACCCCTCCTACTTTTCAAATATTCTTACACTTTTCTACCCACACTTCAATCTAGTGACATTGGCCTTCTTGCAGTTCAGTAAACAAAGCTCCATTTTTCTCTGCTCTGGTCATTTTCTCTGGCTTTCTACTATGCCTAAAGTGCTCTTCCTCCTCAGTTCTATGTATCGCCTTCCCTTAAGTCTCAACAAAAATCTCATCTTCTATGAGAATCTTTTCCCAACTCTTTTCAATTCAAGTGCCCTCCTTCTCTTAATTATTTCCTAGATATGTGGCTTGTTTATAGATATTTATCTCCCTCATTAGATTGTAAACTCCTTGAGGACGGACTCTCTTTTGCTTATTTTGTATCCCCAGCACTTAGCATAGTGTCTGGGAAATAGGTGTTTAATAAATGTTTATTGACTGACTGGTATTTGTTATCTTACTCTGCTAGGCAAGTGTGTAAGATCTTATACTAGTGGACAGTCATGTGTTTCTTTAACTTTTAGAAAAGTTGGAAAAAGGATGCAAGGGATTGTTTCATTTACCATCTAACCCTTGGAAGCAACCTGTGCTTTGAAGACAAAATTTGCACAGTATGGAGTTTGTTTGTTTTTTAATGTCATAGGGGTACTGTTTTTCATATATGAAGATGAAACTATTAGTTCACCGTAAGTATGTGGTAGTATTATATTTCTATTAGATTATCCATTCCATATGCCCTTGTGATTTTTGCTAGCCAGCATTAGGTCATAGATAGGTGACTGTGATACACATATGAATAGCGGATTTGTTGAAGGATCTATAGTGCTGTTGATGCCAATATTCCCTCCAGCCCTGCATATCACAGCCTATCTATGCTTTCTTAACTTTATTCTTTTTCTAGATCTCCTCAAGGGGTCTACCCAGTGTGTTAACCCCTTTTCTCTGTTTCTCTTGAAATTGTGTGGGTACTGGGGCAGCTAGGTGGCTCAGGTGCCCTCTGTCTGAATAGAGCGCCACCCCTGGAGTCAGGAGGACCTGAGTTCAGTTGCAGCTTCAGACACTTAACACTTACTAGCTGTGTGACCTTGAGCAAGTCACTTAACTGTACTTGCCCTGCCTTCCCCCTTCCAAAAAGACCAAAAAAAAAGAATCATGTGGGTGCCAGTGGAGCATAGATGTCCATCTTTCATCTGCTTTATCTAGGTCTGTGGGACCAGTCATATGTTGTAAGGTGAGTGATTTTGGCAGTTATAGGTTAAGACTAGAATAGTATACTGGAGAATGATGGACTGGGAACCAAAAGACTTGGTTCAAATTTTGGCTCTTCCACTTGTATTTGTGACCTTGGATAAGTCACTTAAGTTTCCTGGGTCTCAGTTTCCTCATCCAAAAAAAAAGAGAGTGGTTTTACTAAAAGAATTCTAAAGTTGCTTTTGGCAGTAAGTCTATGATCCTGTGATCTCTGTCATGCTATCCTTTCAGGCCTGGATCTTGCCCAGTGTATAAATGGCTCAAATTGATGTTCTGTGGCAGTGGGAACACAAAGGAGGGGAAGCAAATGACCAATCAATTTGGACTGTTAACACTGAAAAGCCTCTTTTGGGGAAGTAGAGGGTTAAAAATAATTTTAATCATTTTAAAATTATATGTATGCTTCACTTTAAGAATAGGGGATGTATATTTGTGGTGCAGTAGATGGGAATCCTGGAGACAGAAAGACCTGAGTTTAAATCTAGCCTCAGACACTTAATAGGTTTGTGACCCTGGGCAAGTCACTTTAACCCTGTTTGCCTAAAAAAGCCCCTCTTGGATCACTGCCTTGTGGCAGAGGGGCTTGTATAGCTCGTTGAAACAATGAGCAGTATGTTCAGGATTACCCAAGATGGAGAGGTCATAGTGGAGAACTCTGCTCCCCCCATCCCCAGAACCACTGATCCTTTGGAGAAGGAAATGACAAACCACTGCAGTATCTTTACCAAGAAAATCCCATGGGAAAAATAGTCCATGGGAGTCACAGAAGAGTTGGACACTAGTGAATGACTGAACAACAAAGATGGAATGCTAGACTTGGAGTCAAGAAGATAGGAGTTCATATCTTGCCTCAGACACAATTATTAGCTATGTGACCCTAAGACAATTCCCTTAACCTCTCTTCCTCTGTTTCCTCGATTCTAAAGTGAGGGTGATAATAATAACAGTTATTACCCAGGACTGTTAGGATTAAGTGAGATACCATGTAAATACTTTGCAAACCTTAAAGGTCTATATAAATGCCAGGTGTAATCTATCTTAAAAGTATCTATAGAATTGTTTTAATTATCCCTAGGACATGTGAAAGATTTTATTCTTTAAAAATGTAATAAATAAATAAATAAATGTTTACTTATACTTTTAAAAGAATGAGTAGATCCTTTAAATCAGGGAGTTGAAGCAGATTTTTTGAAGGACTGAAACACTATATAACTTTTAAAAACATATATATTGCCCTTTCTGTTAAAAATAGTGAACACAATTAAGCACAGAATGGTATTGGAAGGCAATTGAAAGCTGACTTCAGAGTCAGGAAGACCTAGATTAAATCCCGTCTTAGAGCCTGGTAAAACACAACCCCTGAATACCTCAAGCAACTCTTGATCTGCACAGATAGAGAAGTTCCTTACTGGGAGACATCATCACAGGTCTCTTGTTTTTGTGGGTTTTTGTTTTTGTTTTTTAAAAATAATTTTCTTTGTTCAACAGTTAAAAAGAAGACTGTATATGAAACCATTAATCTTTATTTATGTATTTATTATGTGTAACTTGTTTTTTCAAGTATGTAGTATATTTAACAGTGTAGTACCAACACACTGGCCTATATGCTTATATCCCTTTTTGAACTTTCTTCTCTCATTAAAATTTTTCATGTTCACTTAACATGCTTTTTTATATCACTGTCAGTTTTTCCTCTACTCTCAACCTTCTCCCACAAAAATAAAAGCTTTCGGGCAGTGAGTTGGCACAGTGAATAGAGCACCGACCCAGGAGTCAGGAGGACCTGAGTTCAAATGTGGCCTCAGACAACTAACACTTAATAGCTGTGTGACCTTGGTTAAGTCACTTAACCCCAAATGCCCTGCCTTACCCCCTCCAAAAAAAAAAAAGCTCTCCTTTATAATAAAAAGTAAAATTCTTACATTGGTCATGTCTGAAAATGTATTTTTCATTCTGTACTTCTAGACCATCATGCTGCCAAGAGGTAGGAAACATTCTTCATTAGTCTTTTAGAATCATGATTGGTTATAGTTTTTGATGATTTTAGAATTCATACCTTTCAGAGTTGTTTTCTCTTTATGGTACTGAAGTCCTTATGTAAATTGTTCTCCTAGTTCTCTTAGTTTTTCAGTAGTTCATAAAAGTTTTCTCAGGTTTCTCTGAATCAGTCATGTTTATCATTTGGAGTACAATAATATTCTAATATATGCGTATGCTTTAATTTATTCACTCATTTTCCCAATTAGTGGGTACCCATTTTGTTTCCAGTTCTTTCCTACAACAAGAAGTGCTGTTAATATAAATATTTTCTACACATAGGTTATTTTTCTCACTTGGGGGAATATATGCCTAATAATGGTATTGCTAGGTTATAGGATTATGCACAGTTTAGGACTTTTTGGTTATATAGTTTCATATTGTTTTCCAGAATGATTGTCTTATTGTTTTTTTCAAGTACTAGTTAGTTGTTAGTTTGGGGAACTTTGGTTCAGTTACTTAACTTTCTATCTAGCCTGTTCTTCACTCAAAAAATAATAATACTTGTACTATCTATATGAAAGGCTGGTTGTGGAGAAAGCATTTTGTAAACATTAAAATGCTATAGAAATTTATACTATTATGAAATAAACATTTACTTAAAACTTCAAAAGGTCTATACATTTACTTCCTCTACCAGGGTAATTTACACCCACTCCATACTTTAGTAGACAGTTTCATTAGTTGTTACCTCCTCCTTGTTTTCCCACCCCCCCAAAATCATTAGTTAATGGCTAGCCTTTTAATTTTAACCCAAGAGTTAAAAGGGACTTTAGAGGTCATCTATTCCAGTACACAAAAAAGAATTGTCTCTAAAATATTCTCAAGGAGTGATCTTCGTTAGATGTTATTTGTAAAGCATTCAGCATAGTACTGGGCACATTGTTGGTGCTTACTAGGTGTTCTCATCCTCTCCTCTTCAGTGAAGATCCCCATTTATACATGAATTCACTACCTCCAAATTCACTTTTGGCTACATCTATCGTGAGGCTTAGATTGGAGCTAGATTTTTGAAGGTGTTGAATGCCAAGATCAAGATTTTATACTTTATTCAGCAGGCAGTAGGACATCACCACAAGTTTTTGAGTAAAGGAATGATGTGATCAGAAGAGTGTTTTTGCGCTGAGGGTAGCAGTATGAAGAATGGATTGAGAGGAAATAGACCAGATTCACTAGAAGCAGGAAGACCAGAGAGGAAACTAATAGCAACCTAGGAAAAAATAAGTGAGGTCCTTAAATAAGTGATTGTAGGAAGAGTTGAATGACTAGTTTTGTTCTCTGTAGTACCAGAAAGACCATAGGTGAAAGTGTATGGAGGCAAATTTTAGTTCATTATAAAGAAAAACTAGAAATCTTAGAGTTTAGAAATGGCATGGGCTACTTCATAAGTTAGTAATTTGCTCATCACTAAAGATGTTCACATAGAGACTGGATAACTATTTTAGAGTACTGCAGGAGGAATTTATGCATTGGCCAGGTGGCTGAACTAGATACCTTTGAGGTGTCTTCCAATTTTGAGATCCTGGAATTCTAAGGAAAGATTTTAAGTATTAAATACAGACGACTCTGTGTTTTTTGAAACTTCAGAATTTAGCAACATAAACAGTGAAGTACTTTTATACATGTGTTATCTCATGTAATCCCCAGGAAATTATCATGATGTAGGCCAGCAGATATTATCTCCAAGGTCACTCAAATAGAATATGTGCACCTTGTAGCCCTTTGGCTCTGAGTTCAGTGCTCTTTGCACTAGTCTACTTTTCATGTTTAATGGAGGCAGTTTAACAAATTTGGAAAGAACCATCAGTATAATCTGTAACTGAACAGTATCTCTTTTCCTTGATATAACTTTACCTTGTTAAAATAACCTATATAGCAAGATGTTGGAATTTCTGTTGTATTGATATGGAAACTCCCTGCCTGCCTGTTCAGTAACATTTTATTTTGCGATTAACAATCATAAATATTTTATCTTTTAGGGAAAAAGAAACTGCTGTTTTTGAAGAAGATTTGGGTTTAATTGCCAACTCTGCCCTTTAATTCATTTATCTTTGAGTAAGTCACAGCATCTCTCTGGACCTCCTTTATATATTTCCCACTTCTGTTTTTCTTATGTCTCTTCACTCTCTTGATTTCTTATTTCAGTCCCCCTTAGCCCACCTGCCCCCAAAGTCTATAACAAACACTGCAGGCAACAAACTTGCTTTCGTTGTAGATCTTTCCTTTTCCCACTCCTTCCATCTTCTGGCTCTGAGACTTGACTCCCTCCTGATGACACAACCTCCGTGACAACCCTTTCCGTTACTGGCTTCGCTTTCACTGATTTCCCCTTGAGTCACTGGTCAAGGTGGGGGAGTTGGAATACTCCTTGTTCCCCATTACCACTTTGAGGTTTTCCCTCTACTGCCATCATTCCTCTTTTTAAGTTCATGGAATTCACATCTACCACCCAGTCAAAATCCTGGTAACTATTGTCTGTAGACCTTTAGAACACGTCTCTTACTTGCCCCACTGAGTTCAGTATCTGGTTCATGGTCTTTCCTCCTAAACTCCTATCCTCATACTAAAACACCCTAACCTTCCAAATTCTCAAACTGTTCATTTCCCCTGACCTTACTTTTCCATCCCACCTTATCCATGTATCTTGCTATCAACCCACAAATGCACCATCTCCATGTTTATGAACTCTGAAATTTTCTTATTTGATCACAATCTATTGGCTTTCCACCCCTTCCTCAGCCTTCCAATACCAAAATTTTGTCTCTTTGTCCACACTGGACGATTCCTCAGCCCCTCAGTTTTCTTTCAGGCCATCACCCCTAAACTAGCCATGCTCTCCTTTGCCCATCTTGACTTAGTGAACCAGTTTAACTCTTCCTTGTTCCCTACTTGAGTCCCTGGCTCCCTTATCCTCTCGTCAGTTGTGCCCTGCCAAGCCTCAGCTTTGTATCACTCTCACTGTCTACTACCTTCATTCTATATACATACTCCTGAATGAATGTAGAGAAAATCATACAACTATTCTGACTGGGTCCAATAAAAATTTATGTTACGTAGCCTCAACTGGGCCCTTGCTGCTGCTAAACAGTTGCTTTACACCTCCTTAATTAAATCATTATCACTCAACACAGTGACTTTTCCAAAATTTTTCTTTCCTCCTCAGACCTCTTAAGATTCCCTTTCCACCTACCTTCTCTGCTGAAAACCTTGTCTCATTTCTTATAGAAAAAAATTGAGCCCATTCCCTGAAACTTCCCTCTTTTCCTCTCCTCCTCATCTTTTATAACTCTGATTCCTTCTGCTGCTGTCTTCCCCTTTACTTCTATTTCACATGAAGAGGTGGCCCTTTTCCTTACCAAGGCAAGCCTCTCCATGCACAAGTCACCTCATTCCATCATATCCTCTCCAGCAGGTTGCTACTCCCCATTCCCTCCCCCCCCCATCCCACTATCTCCAATATCTCCCTGTGTAATGGCTGCTTCCTGATTGGTCTACCTGCCACAAGTTTCTCCCTCCTCCAGTCCATCTTCCGTTCAGCCTCCAAAGTAATTGTCCTAAGGTATATACCTAACCATTCATTCCCCTACTCAGTAAATTCCAGTAGCTCCCTATCACCTCCAGGATTAAATATAAAATCCTCCATTTAGAATTTTAAAGCCATTAATAACCTAGTTCCCCTTGCCTCCTTCACCCCTCTCTCCATTCATTTTTCCTACACCTTATACACACCCCATGAGCCCTTTGTTTTAGTGATGCTAGCCTTCTTGCCTGCTGCTTGAACAAGACACTCAATCTCAGCTTCGACTGTTTTCACTTACTGTCCCTCATTCTTGGAATGCCCTCCCTCCTCGTTTCTACCTCCTGATTTCCCCGTCTCCTTCAAGTCTTCAGTCTTCTACAAGAAGTCTTTTTCCCATCCCTCTTAATTCTAGTGCCTTCCCTCTCTTGATTATTTCCTATTTATTCTGTATGCTTTTTATAGGTTCTTCATTAGATTGTGAGCTTCTTGAGAGCTTGGACAGTCCTTTCTTTGAAACACATTGAAACACAGTGCCAGGCACATAGTATACTATTCCTTAATAAATGCTTATTGACTGACTAAAATGATGTGTTGGACTAGAACATTTTTGAATCAATCAATCAATCAACAAGCTTTAGTTAACAACTTGATATGTGCCTGGCATTGTATTAGGTGCTGAGGATACAAAAGCAGCCTTTGTATTAATGAGTGTATATTCTATTGGGAGATACAACATGAAATGAGGAATAGTAGCCAGACAAGGGAGTTTTTGGTTTAGGCGCACAGAGCTTACCAGTGGAGGTATAGGGCAGTAGGTAGTCATGTCCTTTCCAATAGCATTTGTGTGTGTGTCTGTGTGTGTATTCGTAGAGTCAGTGGTGGAAAGTGGTAGGGTTAATTGAAAGTCAGCAGGTTTAATGGCAGTATATCTCTGCTGCATGGGCCCTAATGACCTGTTAGATGACTTGAAGGGACTACAAAGCATACTCTGGGGGTTTTTAATCTTTTTTGTGTTATCGGGCCCCTTTGGCATGCTCTTGAAGCTGTTTTTTTAATAATTTTTTTTAATGCTTAAAATATAATACATAGGATTACAAAGGAAAGCAGTTATATGGAAAGTTATATAAAAAAAATTAAGGTCCCAATCCCCAAGTATAGAGCCTCTGGCACACGCGCATACACACACACACACACACACACACACACACATGCTCACACACCAACCCAGATAGAGAAGGGACCCAAAACTGAGATGCTTAACAGTCCTAGATAGGATAGGCCTAAGCAGTCAGGAGGTTAGGTCCTAGTATCTGTCCCGTGGTGGGGAGGAAGCAGGAATTATTGCAAGATACCTAGGAGTCCTGTTGGTTTGCTAGACGGGATTTCAAACATAGTTTGAGACTGGCTAATTTTAATGGGTTTTGGTGAGATTTTCCTGTTTCAACTGAATGTGTATGATCCCTTGAAAAAAAAATCATGGAGGTACTAGGCTCTGGATAAGGTTCACTATGGAAATAGTTTAGTTGTCCCTTGATATTTCTGAATTTTGGCAGACTTATATTTGTAATGCGTTTCCATAAATGGTATATTATACATTTAAAAACTATATGAACGTTTTCATCATGAAGTGTCTAAATTAGGGGGATAATTATTCACCTTTTTACCGAGCTTCTTTAATTTGCATAAAAATTCATCCTAGAATTGCTTTAGTTAGCTTTTCCTGTACATTTACAAAATGATTCCACTTATTACATTTACACAGTATTTCCATTTAGGATAGTAAACAGGCTATAGAAATTTAAGAGTTAGAAAAAGACTGTCATTTAAATCAAACTTTTTTTTTTTTAAAGAAAAGTCTAGGCTTGAACATCTTTGCCTCATAAGATCCCTCTCTTCCCTTGTGATACAGCTCAAGGATCACCTTCTTCATGAGGCCTTTCTTGATTCACCCCACTATTAGTGACCTCCCTCCCAAACTGCCTTGTATTTAACTTGTTCAGTTTTTTACTTGTGTCTGAGCATACTATCCATGAGGTTTCCTTGGCAAAGGTACTAGAGTGGTTTGATATTTCCTTCTCCAATGGGATTAAAGCAAACAAAGTGTTAAGTGAGTTGCCCAGAGTCATATGGCTAGTAAGTGTCTTAAGTTTGGATTTTGAACTCAGATCTTCCTGACTCCAGGTCTAATGCTTTATCCGCTGTGCCACCTAGCTTGCCTTGCACTTTGTAGGTTCCTATAATTCTTTTTATTTCTTATAGTTTCATTGTGATTTCACCTTTGTTTTCTATTTTGACAGTTTGGTTTTCTGCCCTCTTTTTAATTAGATTGGCTGATGCTTCATCAGTTTTATTAGTATTTTCAAAGAACTAGATTTTTGTTATACTTTTTATTTCTGTAGTTTCTGGTTTCCAATTTATCTGTTCTCTTCAGTAGTTTTTACTGTTATCTTCTTTTGTGCTTTTATTAGGTTTGTTTTTAGGCTTTCAATGAAAAAAAAGCGTATTTCATTCATTCTTCTCTTCTTGTTATTGTATATTTTTGGAGAATATACTTTTTTCCCCTAAAGATTTCTTTAGCTGAAAATTTGCTGTTTTATTTCATTATTATCATTTACTTTTATATAATTATTGTTTCCATGGTTTGTTTTTTGATCTACTTGTTTAAGATTTATTTCAAGTCTTTGATTTTGTTTCTGCTTCCTTACTTGATTACTATTTTTAATGTAAAGCATACGTTTACTGTTTTTGTATTTACAGTAACCCCTGTGATTTAATACATGGTCAGTTTTTATAAAAGTTCTATGCTTAGCAAAGAAATATGTATGTTCTTTAGCAGATCCATTTAAAAGACACTATGAATCTTTTTAGTTCTAGTTTTTCTATCAGTTTGTTCCATTCCCTCCCTTTTTTTCCCTTTTGTTTATCTTTCTGTTAGATTTGTCCAAAACTGAGATTGGGACATTAAAATCTTTTCTGGCACTATGGTATTACTATTTGTGACTTCTTGTAATACAGTAAATTTTTCTGAATTCTTATGCTAGTGTAATGGTAATGTAATTTGAATTTGAAGACCCCTTTGTATTGGCAAGCAAGCAGATACTTAGCACTTAGTAATTAATCAAACCTCTTTGAAAGAAAAAGGTGTGAACCCCTGTTCCTGACATAACAGGAAGGGGTTGGCTGAAACAGGAAGCAGCTGATGCTGTGTGTATGTAAGGAAAAGCCTCAGAGAGACACGGTCAGAATTTCTTAGGACAAGAATCTTCTGGCAGAAGCTCTTCTTCTGGAGAGAGAGAGAGAGAGAGTTTCTCTCAGCAGCATCTGGAGGTTGGGCTGCTACTGCAGGACTGAGAATTGAGAAGAGAAATGAGAATTGAGAACTGAGTCAGAATTTCTTAGAGCATTGTGGAGGCAGAAGCATCTGTTGGGAGGAGGCTGAAGAGGAAAGCCGCCTGCAGGGGGTGGGGGGAGAGCTGCTAAAGAGAATCGTTTTGATTTTGAAAACCTGGATGGAGTGATTTTTGATTCTGGGAGCCAGCTGAGACTTCTGGATTCCAGGGCCAGCTGAGGCTGACAAAAGACTGAGGAAGCATAACTGTGATGCTGAGACTTCTTTGTCTGTTTGTGGCTTTGTTGGGCCTTGACTTCCCAAGCAGAGACTGTGAGGGATTTGAGATGGACTGGACACTGTGAGCTCCAGTGTGGAGCTGGAACTGCCCAAGAGAACTGGACAAGGACCTGGGAGCTGTCAGCCTTTGAACCCAGGTGACAGTTTGGTGAATCCAGGTAGGATCTGGGACCATGGAAGGGGATCCAGGGAATCTGAGAAACCACCCCAAGTCAAGCTGAAAGAAGACTTTACTTGGATACTGTGTACTGACTGAGAAATTGTAAATTTACTAGTGACGTAGGGATGGGAGGGTCTGTGTATTTTCTGATGATTGAATAGTGAATAATGAAGGATGATTGATTTACTAAATGATTGAACTTAGTGATTGATGACTGAATAAGTAATTGATTTGTAACCTGGTATGCCCCATGAGTGGAAAACTTTGACTATTGTATTCTGTGATTGAATTAAGGATTTTGTGAATGCTTGAGTTACTAATGATTGTTCTTTGTCAAACTTTGTGACCACTGTAGTGGAAACTATGTGGCCATTTTCTGTGATAAGTTGTTGTCAATGCTGTGTTTTGATTTTGTGATAAGTTGTAAAATTGTGAATTCAGTACCTTGATTTCTGTGAATGTTTTACTTTGATTTGTTGTGGAATAGAGTGTTCACTATACTATGTAATCAGAACTTAAAAGCTGTTCACAGTAGCATTCTTCTGGAAAGCTGCTAGTGTGTGGCTTTATAGCTAGTAGCATATAAATGTAATTTTGATATGAGTTTTGTTGTCTCCAGTTCCTTTAAGCATAATCAAATTTCCTTGTAAATTTTTTTTTAAATTTATCTAATAGTATGATGATAGCTTTGGCTTGGGGATTCAACTGATGCATATTTTTTTCTATCCTTTCATTTTTATTCTATGTATATCTTTGTTTTAAATGTATTTCTTGTAAGCAACATGTGAGATTTTACTTTCTTATCTGATTTGTCACTCTTTCATTTTATTGGATTGTTTAATCCATTCACATTAAAAGTCATGAAAATTAGGTTTATATTTCCCTCCATTTGTCTTTAATATTATTTTCCCCCCCAAATTAGAATTCACCACCCCATTAAGACAGTATATTATTTCTTCAGTTAATTTTGCTTTATCTGCTTTAAGCTAGCTCTGTTCCCACCAACTTTCTCCACTTCACTCTTAGGCCCCACTATCTCTTGGATGTCACCTTTTCCCCTAGTTTTAGAATTTTGCTTAACTTACTCTTTATTTGTTTTCTCTGGTTATCTAATTCTCCCCCCTTTTTTCTTCTCACTTTAGGTAGTCAAGTAAAATGTCCCTCTCCTCTTTATTTTTTATTTCAGTTTCTTCACTTTTTTTTAAATAGATTTCTTTCTCTCATCTTTTCTTTTTTTATCTTTCCTTTCTACTCTGGACTTTGATTCTTTATTCATTCTTTAGTCTTTTTAAGTTTTGTTATGAATTAAAGCTTCTAGGTGACCTGTTTTTTGTTCTAAACAGTTTCTGTATTATTTCTTTGTAGGTTTTGCTCCCTAGCCCCCTTTTTCTCTTGTGCCTTAATTTAGAAATATCAGTCCTTGCAGGGGATAGACTAGAAATAATCCCTCATGGTAAGCATTTTCCTACTTCTTTGACAGTGTAGTTCATTACAACCCTTTTTCTTCTCCCATGACCATTTCTCCCCATTTGCTGTGAAACTTCTGAATCCATTTCTTCCTGCTTTTGTATTACTTCCCACCTTGTTTTGTGCTTTGCAGTGATATTCACCAATGTCTGATGTTTCAACATTTAAGATATGAATGCTTGCATGGAAATTTTTAGATGCCATCTTGTATTTTTTGCTACTTCGGAATTGTCTCTTATCTTTATACCAAACCACCTTGAATGGCAGGCCTCATCTGTCCTGTTCCCCTCCTCCTTTTACGTACTTACCCATTCTGCAACATAGTCACACAAAAAAACACTTACTGTATGTGGGGTATTCTGATATTAGTCCTTGAGATTTA
Source organism: Pseudochirops corinnae (assembly GCA_028646515.1). Classification (NCBI taxonomy): domain Eukaryota; kingdom Metazoa; phylum Chordata; class Mammalia; order Diprotodontia; family Pseudocheiridae; genus Pseudochirops; species Pseudochirops corinnae. Next base: position 231,164,958 of record CM053587.1, read on the forward strand.
GTTTCAGGCTTATTCCACAGCAATAAGTATTTGACTTTCACTTTTCACCCTTATCTCTTTTCTGGACTCTGTTTTGTTATATTGTTGTTGTTTTGCTTTTTGGAGGGCAATTGGGATTAAGTGACTTGCCCAAAGTCACACAGCTAGTAAGTGTGTCAAGTGTCTGAGGTCAGATTTGAACTCGGGTCCTCCTTATTTCAGGGCCAGTGCTCTATTCACTACACTGACTAGCCGCCCTTTGTTGTTGTTATTAATAATTACATAGGTATATTTCTCTTTTGAGCTCTCCCCTCCCTTTTTAACGGTTTATTTCATTACCTGTTCCTTCCTTGGTGTCCCTATTTGTCTTGCATTTTTGTTGTCTGAAGTATTCTAAAGCAAATAATCAGCTCAGGTCCAGTTTTATTTACTGGAATGCTTTAAATCCCTTTTAAAAAAAATGGAATATCTATCTTTTTCGTTAATGGTTCAATACAGGTTTGCAGGATATGTTACCTTGAGCTTCATCTTGCTCTTTGGAACACATATTCCATTTTGTTTTGTGGTTTCTGGTGAGTGCCAAATCAGCTTGTGTTATTCACACTGCTTTTACTTTATCTTTGAAGGTCTTTTTTCTGGTCACTCATAGAATTTGTCATTTGTCATTGAAACTGTTAAATTTAACTACTATGTGACTTAGAGGATGCAGCATAAGAGTTTTTCCTGTGTCTTAGAGTATTCGAGATAAAAGTTTTTTCATGAAGACTGTTTATAAATCTATCAGTTGGTAAGTTCAGAAGTTCTGGGCACTTTCCTTGTATTGTTTCTTGTTTTTCAACTTGTTTTCTTCTGGGAGAGCTATAATCCTGGACTTTTCATGTTGTCTTTGACACATCAATTTAGTTTGCTTGTTAAGAGATCATATTTTATTTTGACATTATTGTGTTTTTTGTCTCCTCTTTTAGATTGTCATTCGTATCTATGTTTTTATGTTCCCAAACATTTGTTTTCTTTAGTTTCTTTGATGAGATTTGCTATTATGTATTCAAATTTTTCTGTTCTGCTGATTATTTCTGTTTTGATGGCCACAAATTCTGCTGTCATAATTCTTACTTCTCTATTAAGCCATTCAGGAGCATCCTGCTATGCATCTCTTCCCTTGGGGGAATCTACCAGGCCCTTGGGCTCATCAAGTGTTGATTAATTTTCCTTTGTATTTCAATATTTATTCACCCGTGTTTGTATTCATTAGATGATTAGAAGCCATATTCCCTACTGTTATTAACATCTTCTCTGTTAGTTCATCTTCTTGTGCTCAAGGTGTTTAACTGGGTTTTCTTCCACCTGATATCTGATCATTTCAGTATTTTTTAGCTCTGATTCCTTGTCCTTTGATGGAAGTTTCTCCAGGGACTCAACCTGTCTCCATCTTCCTCCCACCCAGGGGAATTCCCTTTTTACTAACTTGAGTCTCTGCCCAGGTAACTTCTTTGGGGACAGAGTGAGCCACAACTAGATACCAGTCTCACCTTTTTTCAGGCCTCATTTAACCATACAGACATGCTAGCATGTTCAATTCTCTGACTGAGCATTGTTAGGGAACCTAGCCCTGCTACACTGATCTCCCAGGCAGAGTAAACTTCGTGCTTTTGACCATCTCTGATACAGTTGGGTTCTAGGCAGAGTTGAATTCTGTTACAAGTCCTCATGTCTGTTTATGCAGCCCTGTTATAACATGGTTTCTGGGGTGGAGAGGAGGAGATGTTGAGTTAACAAGTTAGGTATTAACTTTTCTCTACTCTTGGTTAATAGGGACAGCTATGTGGTACAGTGGATAGAATACTGGGCTTGAAGTCAGGAAGACCCATCTTCCTGAGTTTAAACCTGAACACTTACTAGCTGTGTAACCCTGGATAGTCACTTAGCCTTGTTTGGCTTAGTTCCTCCTCATAAAATGAGCTGGAGAAGGAAATGGCAAACCACTCCAGTATCTTTGCCAAGTATAATGGTAATGGAATTTGGAGATGCCCCTGTATTGGCTTGGTTTTTGGGTTTAGTGTTAGAACCCAGAGCTTGTAAATCCCACTTGTGGGATGGACTTGTTGACTGGAGAGAGAGGGCTGAACTGGGAGGAGCCGTGAATTGAGAGACAGGCCCAAGCCTAGAGAAGGCCAGAAGGACTTTTGGAGAGCCGTATCTAGTATCGTGGAGCCAGAGTTGCTGAGATAAAGACTGCTGAGAGCCCGTTGGAGCTGCCCAGGACTTTTGAGAACTGCCACCCCGAGCTACCAAGAACTGAGGAGGCATGGCTGTGATGCTGGTATTTTGTCTGTCTGTCTTGATGTTGTTTTGCCAGATTCACCTGCTGGTGAGGGACAGTGCTGCTGTCGTAGAAGTCCTGGAACTTTGCTGTTGGTTCAGAAGCCCTCTGAAGGAGGATTTTCTTGTGCTATGTTTATAGAAATCCTGGAAGAGGGCCTTGCTGATGTTTTCAGGGGTTCTGGGACTGTGACTTGATGAGGACACTGGTTATGGCTTTGTTGAGCCTTGTCTCCCCAGGAACTGAGCTTGCTGAGGGCTTGCCTAGAGTGAAGATGAAAGAAGGGCCTTTCCTTGGGTTTTCAATGCTGAGATGATATCTTAACCTTGTAACTTTAGGGTAGATGCTTTTTGTGCTCTCCTGCCCCTTTTAAGAAAGTGCTTGGTGTTAATGGATGGTGTTGTAATTCAGTAGTGTCCAGGGGTGGGAAACTTTTGGCCTTTTTGTGCTCTGTGATTGACTGAATGAATGTACTTTGTTTATGGTTGGAAACTATTCTCCATTTGAGAAGAGACTAATAAATGAATGTACTGCCCAGGAGTGGGCTACTTTGACTACTGATCAGGGGGGTGGAATACCTGGACCTTGGTACTTTGCAATTGAATTGAGAATTTACTTGCTAAATGAATGAGTTACCCTGTATTTTGACTTTCTCTGTTCTGTGAATGTTTGCTGAATAAATGGAATTTGCTATGCTGTTAATGCGAACCTTGGAAGATGCCTTTGCTTGGCGTTACACCAAGAAAACCCCAAATGGGGTCATGAAGAGCTGGACGTGACTGAAACGACTGAACAACAATAACAACCATTAATTTCACTGAGTTTCTACCTCCTTAGGTTTCTTGAGGTTTTAGATATGGGAGACAGAATTGCCTTGTCTCTTGCATATGATTCCTGATTTGGAGAGATTTGCGAGGGCATGAAGACCAGAGAAGGTATCTAGTCCTTCACTTTGTTGTTCTGGTTACCTGGAAATCTGTTCCTTGTTTTTCAAAAATACATGGAAATATTTCACAAAAGAGGCCCCTTTATACATCAGTGTTCCTATTTTAAAGGTTTTATGGTTCTTTCAGAATTGCTGGCTTTCTTTTCCTATTACATTTACCGTCTTTTTTCACATAAAGGAGAACCATTTTAAAGCTTGCTTGGTTAAAAACATGTGACCATAAAAACATTTAGTTAAATGGTAGCTTTATTTTTTGCCTTTTGGAATATTACATTCTAAGATCTCTTTTTGGTTATGATAGAAGCTACTAGCTTTTGTTTGATTCTGACCATAATTTCTTAGTACTCAAACTCTGAGTGTAGCATTTTTTCTTTGATGTGGGAATTCTGGATTTTGACTGAAATTTCTTGGAGTTTCTTTCAGGAAGTGATTGATGGTTTCCTGCTATTGGCACTTTGCCCTCAGGTTCTAACAGACTCAGTTTTCATTTTTGATTCCTTGAAATATTTATTACAGGCTGTTTATTACCGCGATTTTCAGGTAATCCAACCAACTATCCCTTTTTGACTTGTTTTTCTTTCTGCTAGATACCTTACATTTTCTCCTCTCCCCCTTGTTTCTTATGACTTCTTATGGCGTCATTAATTTTTGTTTGGTCCATTGTGATTATTAAGGAAGCTATTGCTTAAGTTTACTACTTTATATTCTGAGCATCTTAGCTTATTCTCATTTCCTTAACTTTTATTCTATTTTTTTAAACTTCCTATTCATTTCTTTGAGATATTCCTGTAGTCCTTGTGGAAAAGCCATTTTTTCCTTTGAGTCTCTCTGCTTATAGTTATTCCTTCTGGTTGAATTTTGGGGTATCTCTCCATCTGTTATAATTATTTGGGGAAATTGGGGCTTTGTGCCAGGGCCAGGCTTCCCCTCCTGATATGTTTTTGAATGGCATGGTTTGGCCCTACTTCATCTCAGTCTGGATCCCCCTTTGCTAACCTCTACTTCCTAGAGTTGGGTCCTCCTAGATCTTTCAGGTTCAAAGTACTAAATCTTTAGTTCTTTCTGTGACATCTCAGAACAGAATGCTAGGGCATTTTGGAGCCCATAGTTCTGGACTGTCTTGGACTGGTTGTTCTTGTTCTTACTAGCTTCCAATTTCCATACTCTTGTGGGTTTCTGACCACTGTGGGGCTTTCTTTGGGAAGTTCCCTTTGTCTCTGAGAGTCTGTCAGCCCATGTTTCTGACTGGGATTCTTTTGGAGACTACTATGTTTACCTGTCCTGTTTCTTATTTTGGGTTTCTTAGAGACCATTATTTGGTCTGATGCAGTTTCTAGGTTTTTCAGGATTTAGAGATGTGGGAGCTGGGTAGTCTGCTTGCTTTCAATGAACTATCTTGACAAGAAGTCCACTATGGTAGCTTTTCAATCAGAAAATAACTATCAATTTAAAGGATACATTCTACTACATATAGTTAAATATTTTCTATTTAAATGTAATTTATGTTTTTTTCCTCACAACTTGAATTCTATTGTATATTTTTGGTAACATCTCAGTTAACTTGTTGTGACAAAAGTTAATAGAGCTCTTTTTTTTTTTTAACTATATAGACTTCCCATGCTAATTGGTTTTTCCAAGGCAGATGTTTTAATGTATTTAGCTTTACCAGCGTTTAGTTTAATTTCTGAAATGGAATTATGCAAAGTAGGAATGGGATACCATTTTTCTGTTGAGGGTCACTGACAAAAAATATCAGTCAGGAATCACATAGGTAATATAACTTCATTCAGTTATGTTGTTGTTTCTAATAGAGGAAATGATCTTTAAGTCAAAATCTAAGCTTCTCTCGTGTTTTACAAGTGAACTTATATTCCGAACCAATGTATCACTTGGTAAGAAGGTGAAGGGCCAGCTGTCTAAGGAAGTTTTGGGGCTCTTTCATCTTGCTGATTGTTATGTTTTGCACTGGTTAGATTTCTTTAAGAGGTAATAAGATTTAGTGCATACACTTTTGTACATTTCTTATTCTTAGAAGGTGCCTCCTTGCCAGTGTTCTCATTTGGTAGTAATGTTGTCCTTTAACTTTCCTTTGCTTTTGACCTTGCCTCTTGCCTTACAAACAAAATTATAGTCATCTGTTACAAGCTTCCTTACCTCCTCTCCTCCACACTTTAAATCCTCTCTACATCTCTTCTTTAGAAAGGCAGCGTGGTGTAGTGGAAAGAGCACTGGATTTGGAGTCAGGAGAGACCTGGGTTTGAATTCTACCTCCAGTACTTACTGTGTGACCATGGGTAAGTCACTTAACCTTTCTGAGTATAAATTTCTTCATCTATAAAATAGGGGTAGTAGTTTTTATTTCATAGTGTTATTGTGAAGATCAGATAAGATAATGTATATAAAGTTCTTGCAGACCTTAACACTAGAAGGTCCAGGCATGTCAACTGACATAAAAATTTTTATTCTGGAATAAAAATTTTCATCCTACTATCTCTATTTTCTTTATGGTTAAAAAATATGCCAATTGACATAGCTTTGTCCTTCAAGATATTTTTAAATTCCTTTTCTTCTAGTGTTAAAATGCCAAATAAACATTGGGGTAGTGGTGATGATAATGGTAATATTAGTAAGAGTTCCAGTAATTGTTCTCAGAGGATGTGGTGGGCCTTCTTGCTTAATCTATTCTGCCCATTTTTGTCTTAGAACAAGTTTAAGTCATCTTTATTTCATCTTTAAAATCAGCAACAATATTCAGTCCTTTGTCACCAGAGTGATAGAAGCCATTATTGCTCTCTTACCATCACTCTGACCCTTCTCTTGTTATCATTGTCTTCAGCTCTTTGAGTCCTTGTACCAGTCCCTTTAGAATTATGATAAAGAGTGAAATGACTGCCCCTATCCTATACCACTCAGGATTAGTGGATAGAGTTTTATGCTTTTTTAATTTAAATTATTTTATGGTATTATTTTCCCCTTCCCCTATTGCCACTTTAAAATCAGAATTTTGTCCATGTGGTTGGGTTTATTAACATGAATCTCATCCTAGTCCCTCAGAAATTCTGCTCACCCCTATTGCCACCCCTCTGCCCTATTGCCTTGTCCTATCCCATACTCCTTGAAATTACTTTTATTTGTATTCTTTCTCTTTATTTTTGGGATTTTAAAAATAATTCTCCATTTTCCAGCCCAAATAAAAGTATGCCAAATCTTCTGTCCTTTCATTCTTTTAGTTTAAGTATATTCATTTGGAACATCTTGTTTCCAGTAGTCCTTTCAAAAAAAATTCTTACCTTTTTTCTTATCTTAAAGAATATTCTAGAATTTAGTTTTCCATTTGTGGGTTTTGCTCTTAAACATTTCTCCTGTCACTGTTGTATCTAGTATGGCTTCTGACACACTTGAGTTTTTCTTGCTACCCTAGCCTATCTTCTTTTATTATAGGGTTTAACTTGAGGATCATGAACTTGTTTTTTTAAAAATATTTGATAATTGTATTTCAGTATAATTGGTTTCCTTTGTAATCCCGTGTATTTCATTTTTACATTTAAAAACATTTTTTTCTGAGAAATGTGGCTTTACCAAACTGCCAAAGCAGTAAAGGGACAAAGGTAAAAAGATTAAGAATCCCTGTTATAGTGCAATTTCAGATAACCCTCATACTGCTTTTCTCCCCATCTGTCATTACCGTTATGTTGTTGTTCTTGTCCTTTTTTGATAGGTTCAGGCAAGCTGTCCAAGGAAAAGTGACAATCCTGATATTCTTTAATATCTAATGGTTGATAGACATTGTGCAGGTGGATGAAACAAATACTTTTTGTAATTGAATGAGTATTGGGATACAAACTTACTTTCTGTAGCTTCACTGTGAATATCATCAGGAATAATTCAGTAACACACACGATAACAAGGATGACATTTGCCTCATCTTGTTCTTACATGGTTTTAATTTCTTCTAAAGTCTCTATATGTTAAAAAGCTTTTCATTTTTTGAAGATCGTGAATGTTTAGTATTGTTCTAATGATACAAAAATCTTTTTGTTATTGTCAGTATTTTAGTGTAAGCAGTATGATTGAATATACTCTTTTATTTTTTAAAATATTGCTTTAACACTTTTGAGACACTGATTTGAAAGTGGTTCAAAGTTCGATTTATTTCCTACTTAGTATTAATGAGTATCATAGATGAAAAAGATTCCTAACAAAGGTTCTCATACAAATAAGAGACTGGACATGCTTACTAAATCATGATACTAATTTTTACATCTAGTCTACCTGTTAAAAATTTGCATAATCTACGAAGATAATATAATATTGTTGAACTTTGTCTAGCTAGCAAATTTCCATTTTATTTTAGTTCGTTCTTGTAAACTAATAGGAAACAGTTGGATTTTTAACATATGACTTCCAAACCCACTGAAACTCTTCATCTGGAAGATTTTTGAACAGGTTAGAAAATTCTGTTGCAGAGATGAAGTGTAAAGATTTCAGAGTTTTTAAGTAATACTTTTTTTTTTCCCAGAAAGAAGCTGCTTAATGTCTTTATGCTATCATTAGCTCAAGTTAGATCAAATAAGAATATATGTAAAAGCACTTTGCAAACTTTAAAGCATAATACAGAATGTATTATTATCTGATATCTCAAGCCACAATATATATGCTAGGTCAGTGGATTATCTAATCTCAAGGCACAATGTATATACTGGGTGAGTGGATGCAAATCTATATTTCAAATGTTTATCATTTCCATTTTTGCCTAATCTTATGGGATCTGATTGGGTCATCATTATTTATACCTTCTAATGTGAGTGATGAATTACTCATAGTAGGAGTAGAAGTGTTTTAGGCTTTTTTTCCTGTTCATTTGTTCTTTCTTCATAAGAATTTTATCTTTGTAGAAATCTTTTTAGACCACTTGTCCATTTTGTTAGGATTAGTTTAGTTAAAAGTAGGTAATAGTTGCAAATCCACTTAGGTAGGCACACATATACTGTAATACATCTCAGTAAGCTAAAGACAAATAAAAGAATGAGGACTCTTGTTTCTCAGTGATGTGGAACTCACTCTTTATCTCACGTAATTGATTGAAGCTGCTAGTGTTAATCATATATATTAAATATTAGTAAAGTTTTTTTTTTCTCTTTTTTAGATTAAAAACAGAAGTTGTACTATTTTCTTCTAGGACCCTAGTGCATTGGGGTCATTTACTTTGCTTTAGAGAATTTATGAGGACTAGTTGAAGAAACTAGGGATGCTTTTTTTGTTGTTGTTCCTCCTAAGATGTATATAATTATGCATTTGTACTAAAAGGAAAAATCTCAGAAGGACATTCTATAAGAAAAATTCAGTAACTTTGAGGACTCTTAATTGTAAAAATATTTAGTCAGGAGTTTAAAAATGCAGGTACCTTCTCATAGCAGTTCCACTTGTCTCCTAAATTAATTACAAACAAAACAGTGGCTAAATTGTTAGCGGCTATAGCAGCCAGATACAGAACAACAGAGACTTGTATACAAAGACACGTATAACACACATCTCAATATTTACATATATATACCTTTATATGTGTATGTGTCACTCAGCAGAAGAAGTCCATCTAAATTTTTTAAATGTAATCTAACCCTGCTATACTTATCCTTCACATTTCTATCAGGTTAGGTAAATCTGTATGAACTCAGGAGCCTTAAAAGTCAAAACACAAAATGAATTAAAATAGTACTTTGATCTTATTTTATTAAATCTTTATAACAATGCTTAGTAATGCAAATTTTTAAAAATCAGGCCTCTCATGTATTACATTCAAATTTTAAGACAAAAGTGAACAGTGAGAATTATGGTTACTGTGTTAAAATGATTTATATATATGAAAAAACATTTTTATATATGAAAAGCCATTGTAGTTTTCTTGAGTCTACAAACAGGAAAACTGTTTCAGTACATAACCAGGTTTATTTAGTAAATATACTTTTTTTAAAAAACTGTTTAATTTGTTTTAATGTTTCTCCACAAATGATGAAAAATACTAAAGAACAGACAAGAAATAATCATAATGTTGTGGCCAGCATTATAAATAAGTAATTAAAAATTTAAAACATTTTCTGTGGGGGTTTTTACCAGTCTCTGGGCTCCCAACAGTGTTTGCCTTTATCCTTTTTTTTCAAGTCTTCCATGCCCTGCTATTCCTCCTATTTGTTCCATGAGAAGCCCAACAGGACCTCCAAGTCCTTCTCCTCTTCCTCCACCAAAGTCTCCTTACTCCCTTACTCCCACCTCTGCTCATTCATCCATGATCCCCCTTGCCCTGGTTATCAGGGCCAATCATGCTTTGTTTTTTTCCTGGTCCAGACTCCTACCAGTATGTACCCTTGCCACTTGGATGGTCTTGCCAGAATGCACTCTGTTGCCCATAATGCTGCTCTTTTGGCTACATTGATCTGGAGTCTGGCTGTGGGATCCATTTTGGGAGGGATAACTAGTGAAGGGCTTCCACCCATAGCTGCTCTATTGACTATAGCAACTCTGCTGTCCATAGGTGTTCTGTTGGGAGTAACTGCTCTCATCGTAACTACTCAGCTGGGTAGAGGAGTGATTGGTTGGAGGATTGGTATTGTTGTTCAGCCTTTGTTTTTGAAGAGGACCAATGACAGCATGGGGTGATGTCTCAACTTGCTTGTGAATTAGATTTAAGTGAGGCAGTTTCCTTAAGTCACCAGCCTCACTCTCCTGGTGTCATTGAAGTCCAGTGGCAGGACAAAAGTCAAGATGACTGGTGATGGCTCAGGATACAGTAGACCTTGGTGTCTTCAATATCTGACCAAATTACAAGTGCTCCACAACACCTGCTTTAACTGCCTTCGTGGCCATTGGAACAAATTGTTCTCATCCACTTATTTTGCTGTAGGATAGGATGGAGGTGTAGCAACTGGCTTTAGGGGTTAATTGTTGGGTACCTGTGGGTAACTATAGTTACTTTGTCGGTATCCTAGGCTGGCCTGCTTTACTAGATTGAGGCTGACTAGTCTTATTAACCCCATCCTGGGGTTTTACAGGTGTAGCAGCTGCTGCCTATAGGTTGTATAAGCAGGCTGGGATCCATATGTAGACTGTTACATATGGTGCCTGTATAGTTGTAATTGTAGCAGTGGTGGTGTCCATAACCTTGGACAGACTTGACTGGAAGCCTAGGTGCAGTTGGTGTAGTATAATAACCTATATTGGAGGCTGTCCAGAAGACGTTACAATGCAGTCTGCCCATATGTTGCCTGGACTTGTGTATAGCCGACATAATTGGTCTGCTCATAAGTTCCATGACTTTGTTGCCCATGTATCTGTGTGGTCTGTGCATATCCTTGAGTTGCATGGGCTGCTCTAAACACTGTAGCTTTGTTGGGCTGCAGCTTAACTATAGATACTATAATTCTAACCTCCTCATTTTAGAGATAGGGAAAAGGTATTCCAGTTCACCTCGTCTAGTCAGGCACCAAGTACACCATCTCAGCCACAGCTTCCTTCCTTGGAAGCTTCCTTCCTTGGAAGCTCAGGCCTCCTTTGACCATCTTTTCACTACTAAGGCAGCTGATCATCTACCTTTAGAGAGACCTATCGTGGTTCCCTCCATGTCATTCTTTGAGGGCAGAGACTGAGCTTCATTTATCACCCAGAGGTTCAAAGGCAGCCTAGCTTGGAGTCTAGAAGAACTGGGCTGAAATCCATCCTCAGGCTTTTGCTAGCTGAGTGACCCCTGGCAGGCCATTGCAGTGGCCTGCCTCAGTTTCTTCTGTTGTAAAAGAGAGGATCCAATATGACAATAATGCAACCAAATGGGGAGGGACTGAGTGGGGAAGCACTGTGGCTCTGGCCTGGGGGGTTGAAGGGGTTGTCCTGTGTGACCACTCTGGCCCACGATTGCTAAGCAAGAAGTGGCAGATTCTTGGCTGGGTACTTTATTGCCCATATATCTGGGTGGTCTGTGCATATCCTTGAGTTCAGATAATGAACCAAACCCAGTGCTGCCCTTAAGAAATTACAGTCTATGAGGGTAGGGAGGCACATACCTACCTAGGTTAACCAGAGTCAGGGGCCTCCAAGGAGGGTCAGGAGAAGGTTCTTGCAGGGATGCAGAAGGGGGGCTTTTGGGTATTGCTGTTGATTCCTTCACTTGCATTAATTAGGCACCTGGTAGGCTCACAGGCCCAGGAAGAGCTTGCATTTCAGGGTCACAGGTGTGGGGACAGTGAATAAACTTTTGACCTAATGGTTGCCTCAAAATTAACAGTACAAAAAAAGGGAGTGGGGCAGCCAGGTGGTGCAGTGACTAGAGCACCTGCCCTGAGTTCAAATCCAGCTTTAGACACTGAATACACTACTAACTGTGTAACCTTAGCCAAGTCACTTAACCCCAATTGCCTTGCCTTCCCCCTCCCTCAAAATTAATAGTGCTGAAACTGTCATTTCTAAAAAATTACCTACTTTTAACAAAGAAATTTTGAAAGATAATTTGCTTTATTTTATGTACATGGATCCAAAAAGACAACAAACAAATTAAACGTACTGCTGGAGGGTTGAGGGGGTTGTCCTGTGTGACCACTCTTTTTTTATTTTATTTTGTTTTCTGGTACTAATCATTTTTGCAACTAATTTAATTCCAGCTTTTCAGATCCTGGTACCCCTCCCCTGAATTGAATACACAGTACTTTTAATTCTATGTTTTATCTTAAAATGTTTGAAGAGATCGTTTATTTTCTAGGATAGTAGTTGTGGGATTTTCATCTTAGGTTTTATTTTTAAAACCATCTAATTACATTTAAAATATTTTTTCTTCAATTATATGTAAAAACGATTTTTAATATTTTTTTAACTTTTAAGTTCCAAATTCTATCCCTCCCTTCCTCTTGAGTTGGTAAACAATCTGATCTTTGGATTACATTTTAAAGTACTTCTTACAAAATTATAGATTAATTCAATATTGACAAGGTTAAAAATGAACTGGATAAATTGCAAAGTGAAATCCTTAAGTATGATAGGTAGTCTTTTTGTTAATATAAAAGGCTTACTTGTTAGTTACTATTTGAGACCTACAAAAATGTAAAAAAAAATTATCTGAACCAAGTTTTCTTAAACTGGGGTGAACTTTTTTGTTTAACAGTAGAATTGGCTTTCTTTGCAATTATATATGTATTTTATTTTATTCATTTTAAAACATCACTCTGAGAAGAGGTCCATAGGTTCCATCGGAGTGACTGCCAAAGGGTTCTATGACAAAAAAAGCCAAAGACTCCTGTTCTATAATTTTTTATAGGGAAAGATATTTACACATATATGGATGTGACTTAGTTTCTAAGTTTCTGGCCACTGCTATCAAAAATATTTCCTCTTCATCTTCTTTCATAAGCACTAATTTTCCATTTTTATTTAAAATAACTTGTGAGTTTTTTCTTTTCTTGATAACAGTTGAAAGTGGGAGGAATATCTGAGCTTATGACTATATATAAGGCAAAACAATTTTGCTAAAGTGAAATAAAGCCATTTCAGATAAAAGATTTCTATGTCTATGGTACCTTAATTCTTAGCTAAATTTACCTACATATTTTATGTAATTAACTTATCCCAAAATATTTTGTTCCAGAATTATATGGTATTTTAAGTTACTTTTGTACCATAATGTGTAAATAAAGTATCAACATTATTTATGCTGTTAAATTTTCTTTTTTAAAAAGCTCTCTTAAATTACCCCTGAATTATATACAAAGGACAACCTAGATATATTCAAGCATAAGAAGTCGGAAAGTTATCTGATATATTTATAACAGTATATGTTTGCAGAAGAGTGAAACTACTTTTATAGAATACAATGAAGTGTATAGATGGGAAAATTTATAGCTACAATGAAATTTTTGGAGACTACCATTATAAATTTTCCACAACTCAGATATCTGATCAAACTCATTTTCATTTCTAAAATACGTTTATGCCTTTAGTCACTATAATCGTCTTCTTCATCATTACAAGTATTATTCAAGAGTACTTAAATGACTAGTTATATTCTGAAATAGTTTACTTGTCACATAGCCAAGTTCTTTTAAGAAAGCAGAAATCACACATTTACTCAGGCTTGTAGGATTGATTAGGAAGACTAAATCTTTTAAGCATCGAGCCTACATACAACAGAATCACACATGTAGCAGTGCTGATGATTAACAAACATAAATTTTGTTTTCTGGCAGCACATACATACAGTTGCCGTAGGGTCAGGTACTTGGAGAGCAGTATAGTTATCACTGGGAGTCTTCCCACTCTTGAGTAAATCAGTAACACTTATTTATGTGATATATCTGTTCTGATTTCTCAATAGCAGTGGCCGTATAAACAATAAATGATTTATTTGGTATCTTAATAGGCCATCCTCCATTCCATAGGTCCCCCTATTTTTGAATCAATAGGGACATTTTCCTGGGGAATTTTCTTAATAATCAATAGAATGGAAGCATAATAGAAAAAATAACATTTAAAAATTATATTTACCCTCAATTTAAAAAGGCAATCCATGTAAGTATAGCATTAATTTAAGGTGTGCTAAAGAACTTAAATAACATTGTGGACTAGAGTTAATAACCTCCAGTTACATGACATCTCAGACTGTATATTCATAACTTCAGTAAATTTTTATAAATAGGTTACAGTTGTCTTTGGACTAGAGTGTAAGGGTAATTTTATGGGGTTGCCTGAAGTTTCTTCTTCGATTATTTAGAAACATTCATGAAAGGATGGTACTACCAACTGGAGAAGAATGCTTTTAGAACTTGGTAGAAGCAAGCAACTCTTATTTCAGTTACAGAACAACAACAATAACAACAAGCATTTCCATAACACAGATATCTCATTTGAACGTCACACCAAACCTGGGAGGTAGTGCTATTATTATCATCCCCATTTTACAGTAGAAGAAAATGAGGCAAACAGGTTAAATGACTTGCCCAGGGTCACACAGCTAGTAAGTGATTAACATCATTGTTGCACTCAGATCTTCCTTACTCCAAGCCCAGCACTCTGTCCATAGCACCACCTTTTTATACTCCAATGGGCTTTATTATTTTATGGTAATCACATGATTGTGGATTTTGAATTGAAAAGGACTCTAGAGGCTATATTTAGAGGCTAGACTTCTCATCATACAGATGAGGGAAAAGGTTCAGAAAGGTTATATGATTTGTTTACATAGATGATGGCTATCACAGTTTAAACCTTGTTCCTTTGACTCCAGAACCTACACTCTTTGTACTGCAACATATTGCCACATATTTTGTACCATTACTTTACAAACTATTTAAATTATAGTTATAGATAAAGTTTTGCAAACCTCAGATCACTAATTAGCTATTCTGGCAGGCAGGCCCTAACTAATATATGGGCTTTGTAGATTTCAGTATTTGATATAAGAATTTATTTGTTTTTTAAAATAGTCTCAGTGAAGACTTATTGACAAAAACAAACAAAAAAACAATCTTGAAAATAACTAGTGATTTTTGCTATACACTGTAATAAAAACAAAAATATTGCCACATTCCTAATGTAGCAGTAGTTTTCCAAATGTTTTCTATGAAGCAATACTTTAAGAAAATTATTAGAACTTATCGAGTCAGTAACACAGAAAACATTTTTCCCCATTCCCTTTTAGTCAGTCAGGACAGTAAGAAAAATTAAATGAAAGGTTCAGAAAGTTGATGACTCTGGATATTCAATGTCATCCTCCACTTTCTCAGCACCTTCAACTGTTTGTATACTGCTTTCCAGTACTTTTTCGCTATCACTGTTTCCATCATCTCTTTTGAGGGAGTGATTCTGTGGTTGTAACACTCTTGCTTTCTTGAATGGTCTTTGGTTCTTGAACTCAAGAGGTTTATGCTTAACTTCACATCTTGTTCTATCATCCTCTGGAGAATCAGGGTTTTCTAGCATCAGATTTAATTCACTCACTACATTGAGCTTATGGTCAGTGTTACAGCACTTACTAGCAAATCCACCTGTCTTTCAAACAAACAGTACATGAATTAAGAAATTCTTGACGTGGGAAAAATGTACATAAAGTCTGATGGAGTAAAACATTCTCTTCTGCTTCAGGGTCACTGCTTCCTCCTGCTGATACTACAGTCTTTGGTCTCTTTCTTGTTGCAAGTTCCTCTTTTAATCTCTTTATATCTCTTATTGGTTTTTCTATTAATTGTTTACTGTCTAATACTTGAGTGTATATTTTCTTTAATTCTTCCTGCATAGTGACATAGAGTTCAATTATTTTCTGTACTTCTTTTAGAGTTCCATCTTCGTTAAAAAAATTTGAGCTATGTGTGTGAATTGTTTGGTCAAAGGCAGGAGATCTACAGGAATCTGGTACAGTCTCATATCCCTGCTGCTCTAACATATCCAAGTTGGTCACCACTAAAGGCACTTTATGGAAAAGTCCTTCCTGAAGTCTGTGTAATACGTGATCCATTCTGTGAATAGAGCAGCTTTCTGTGGTTATGCTGGATGTTAGTAACAGAAAAACAAGTCCCAGATTTGAAAGATGACACTGTAAATTTGTGTGAAGAATCCGCTCTCTAAATGTCATCATCTGGTCTGAATTGCATTTTAATTTGTACCATCCAGTCACATTCTTTTAGCAGCACAAGATGATCTTCTTCAGCGCCTGCTCGTTTACTTCCCCTGAAGAGTTATAAAAGCTGAAAAGTTGATAGCATGGAATGTACCTTTGTATTTTTTTTTTTAATTTTATTATAGTTTGCATCATTCATTTCCACAAGATTTTGAGTTACATATTTTCTCCCCCTCTTTCCCCCACCCACCGCCCCAAAACAGCCAT